>JAVSCE010005307.1:0-302036 GCA_032199065.1 Smutsia gigantea | reverse complement strand
GGTGTGTTTAGAAGATCCTCAGCCTAAGTTCCTTGTCCAGGCTGCCTTGACCATCCGCCTCCTTGGCACCAAGTCCCAGGCAGGAGCAGCTGTTTTCCATCCCTTCCCAAACAAGCTCTATTTTTACCACAGTGACCTTTAGAGAGGTCTCCCAGGCCACCTCAAGGTGCCCGCTGGGCCCTGTGGAGAAAAGAAGTGGGAAGATTCCTCCTCCCAGATCCCTCTCATGCTTTTCTCCACCCCAGCTCAGACTGTCCAAGGTATCCTATCTGTAGCCCGAGAAGAGAGCTGTAAGGCAATGATTCCCCACCCCAGGCCCAGGACTTGGGCCTTTAGGAATGTTATCACTGCCTCCAACCCATCTTCTCTTCTGAGCCCTTTCATGGCAGGTTCCGGTTTCAAAGCTGAACTGGGGAAAGAAGAGCTGATACGGAGCTATGTGCAGTCCTATGGTTTTACCTGATTGCCTGAGTTTGAGGTTGCCCATTTGGAAAGAGGGAGGCCACGAGTTCCTCATTATGGGAGGTATGCAAGCAGTGGCCAGGATGCATAGAGGAGATTCTAGTAGGTAATGGATTGGCTCAGATGACTTCTGAGGGCTCTTCCAGTCCTGAAATGCATCCTATGGATTAAGAAGGGAGGAAAAGTAGTAGTGGATTGGCTGGGCAGTAGTAGTGGATGCAGGGGCAGATGAGTTTGAGTGGGTGAGTAAGGGGTTAGGCCAGAGTCTGCCTGTGTTTCTGGTTCCTTACGAAGTACCCCCCTCAGTTTCAGGCTGCAGTCAGCGTCCATATCAGGCCCAAGTGAGTGGGCACAGCTCTGCCCCTGTCTTCCCCACTGCACTCAGGTCTAGCCAGTGCCTAGTGCCCAGTGCCCTTGGGGAGCCTGGCTGCAGTCCTTAGCCTGTCCCTTAAACCTTGGTGGCTCCGATTCCGGTCCCCAGAAGGGACACGGGGACAAACGGGGCCGAGTTCTATGGCTTCCAGCGTTGACTGCTGGTGCCCTCTAGAGGTTCAGAGTATCAGCTTCACTATGCTAAGCGGGGTGGAGTTTAGGGGGTTGGAATTGGCTAAGGATCAAAGGTATGTGGGTGAAAGGATAGCAGGACGTTAGCAGTGAGGGAACAGATTATGATTTTGGATTAGGGGTAGACTTACCGGCCTGTCATCAGGGTGATGTTAGACCAGGAAGCCCTAAGTGATGCTAGGGAAAGCTGGGGTCAGGATGGGAGAGAGGGTGGGGGTGGGGCTCTTTGGAATAAAGAGGTGATCCCAGAGGGTCCCTAGGGCCTAAGGATTGGGAACACAGGCCCTGCTGGTGGGAAGATGAGAGGATGCTCTTCCCTAGTCAGTGATAAGTGACCACATTGACTGAAGGCCCTATCTGCTTCAGGGTCCCGTAGCATGGGAGACTGGAGTTAAGGGCTTCTTTCAAAGAAGAGACACCCTCAGGCCATTGGCTCATGCAATGGCATAGAAAAATCCACTTCTCCCTGCATTTCCTCAAAGAGCCAGCAGGAGGTAGCCTTTCAAAGCTGCAGTTCTGTCTGACTGTTGTCTCCCTCTCACCACCTTCTTCCCCAATCCTTTCCTCTAACCCACTAGAGATTGCTTTACTCCTGCCTCTTGCTCCTGTAGAATTCAGCTCTTGTCCTCAATAAATGCTTCCTGCACCATTTTGCCTCCTGTGTCATTTTCAGCTGCATCTAAAGCCCTTCCTTTGTCCCCAGCCATGGAACAATCCATAGGACTCTGGGTGGATGAGATCGTTTGATACACTTGAGATGGGAGCTTGGGAAGTGGCACCTGTGAGGTGAAATGGAGAACAATAAGAAAACTCTGGGCCACAGCCGAAGTCCCTGGGTTGAAGTCCTAGTCCTGCCTTCTGCTAGCTGGGTGACCCTGGGTAGGCCCACTCCTTCCCCAGGCCTCGGCTTCCCTATCTGTGTAATGAGTGAGCTAGGCTAAGTGAGGTCTTAGGGTGGTGTTGCCCAGCCCCAACCACAGGGCACTGTCACTGGAAAGGGCAGGACCAAGCTGGGTCAGAGCCCAGAGCTCGGGCTGCTTCCTCATGGCAAGGCAGAGCTCCATCTGCGTCCAGGCCACCCTAGTGAGCTCAGGACTCAAGCCATGAGGGGTGCCCCTCTCCTGATGGGGGCATTCTTTGCCCAGAGAAGGGGCTTGTGGCTTCACCACCAGAGGAAGCTAGCCTGCCCTGCGAACATCCCTTACCTTCCTCTCTAGAATCAGGCCCAGCAGAGGCTGGGCAGAGGGACCCGGGGGGCAGGAAGCTGAGCTCAGGTGGTCTATAGCAGAGTCCCGGCTTCTTCTAAGAGGATCAGAAATATGCCCTTGGGCAGTCTGTCCCAGCACACAGATACAGGTCTCCCTATCCTGAACCCAGTGCATCCCTGCTGGTCCCACCTGTCTGTCCCTGGGAATGGTTGGTGTGCCTCTGACCCAATCTTTATCTTCAGCCAGAACTTCTCCCAAGTGCAATATCCCCCTGCCTACCTGTGAGCCGAGTGCTGGACACCTCAAACCAAGTTCATCCCAAAGTGAGCTCAGGCCCTGCCCCTGCCCCACCCTACCGCACCCTGTTACCTTCCTCAGTCACTCAAGCTGGACACAGGAACCACCCTTTGCTCACCTCCTTCATCCAGTCTCTCAACAGGGTCTGGTGATTCTCTCAAAACCCCTCAAGCCCCTCTCCTCTCCATGCTCCTGCCACTGCCATAGTTCACCCTCATCTCTCACCTGATCACAGAGAAATTCTCCTACTTTTGAGTCTGGCTCCCTCCAGCCCATTTTCTACATGAGAGCCAGAGATATCTTTGGAAAATGCCAATCTGACCACACCAGTATACCACTTGAAACTCTTCAACAGCCCTTTATAAAGCACACTTTCCTTCTGAAGAGCCTGCTGTTATCCGGCCCCTACCCACCTGTCTGGCCTCATCTCTCAGCTCCACCCCATCCCCCATCCTTGCTCTACTTGCCAAGCCCCTAACATCCTTACATAAAACGCGGCCTCTGCCTGCAATGCCCTGGCCTTCTTTCTGCCCAGTGAACTCCCACTCAGCCTTCAAGGCCCAGCTCAAAGTCTCCTCCTCTGAGAAGCCTTCCCCACCCCACCCCCAGGCCGAGTGAGGGGCACCCTCCCCTGGGTGCTCCTAGCATTTCCCATGGTGCTTCACAGAGTCTGTTTATGGGTCTGACGAGGGCCTGGCTGAGCTCCTTGAGGACAGAGCCCTGCCTTATTTATTTTCAGTCCTTAGAGAGATGCTCAGAGAATGTGAGAAGGTGGAAGGAGGGAGAGAAGGAAGGAAGGAAGGTGGCAGAAGGAAAGAGGAAAGAAGGGATAAATAAGTCAAGTGGAGATATTGAAGGAAAATCCATCATCCATTCATTCAACAAAGATCTGTTGAGTTCCTGTCGGGCCCCATTCTAGGCACCACGGATACAATTAACAAGTTCAAGTGACCGGCAACCAACTCCCAGCACTTACAGGTGACTTTGGTGTGTGCAGATATATGTGTGTGTGTGTGGGGGGGTGTGTGTGTGTGCAAAGCCCTCTGTCTGCAGGCGCCTGCTGCTGGGGCACCTGTCTTCCCTGGGGCCCGGTGCTTTTAGCATCTGTCCCTGGATTCTGTTGCAGAACGAAATAAGGCTGAGCCACAGGAAGGCAGAACGAGTCTTGCAAGCTGAGGCCAGAGCTGGCTGTAGGGCACTCCCTGCTTGCTGGCTGCTGACCACCTGCCCAGGCACCAACCACTCTGCTTTCCAACAGGGGTGTTAATCTTGAGGGTCTGATACCCTTTTCTGCTCAGGTGTCAGGACTTAGGGGAGCTCAGGTTGCTGTGGGGAGTGAGCAGAGATGAGTCAGTCCCCAGACCAAGCAGGGGAAGGGCCCTGCAGAGGGTTGGCGGGGTGAGGGGCCTCACGGAAGCCTGTATCCTGGTGAGGGAGGGAGGGTTGCTCGGCTCTAGGTTCCTGTGGGTTAAACAGGAAGGGGTGGCTAGGATTCAAGGTGGGCGATAGATAATGGCTCTGCTCATGACTCCAGCTTTTTAGGCAGTAGAGGGAAGCAGGGTCCCTGTCTATAAAATGAGGGGCCTGTCCCCATGTCTGTGAATTTCTATAAGGGGAGTGTTTTTCGAGTGACAGATCCGTGGGCTGTGGGCCTAAGTGGTCGCAGTGGGAGCATTCTAAGTCATTTCATGACCCACAGACATGCTTGTGTTTGCATAGAATTTTAGGGGGGTTGGCTGCTGTGAGGCTCATCCATGGGTCCCCAAATCTAGCCTGACCTCCTTGGTTAGGAGGAATTGAGGCACAGAGCTGGAGAGATACTTACTCACAATTACAGAGGAAGCCAGGCTCACTTATTAGACTCCATGCTGCCCAGCTCAGAACCCACCGGCTCAGGGCTGGGTGGGGTGTGGGGTGCAGATGGAGGCAGGTTGGTTTTCTAAAGAAAGGAGTGTAGGAAAGCCCGGAAGCAAAGCAGAGGGGCACAGGGGTGGGCAGTCTGCCAGGGGCTCAAGAGCTCTGCTTTCTGTCCTGGAGACAAGTCAGGGAACCTGGACTTGGGGCCTGTAGGGGTCTCTGGGGCTCTGGACCTCTTTTTCCTTGTAAACCTCTTCCAAGATTCCCAGAAAGGGCTGTGAGATGCAAACGGGGAGGAGGCGGCAGAGAAGGGGTGAAGGCGAAGAGGGCACCATGTTAGTCGCTGAGTGGTGGGGACGGGGAAGGGGGTGATGGATCTCAGCTTCCTGGGACCAGTCTGTGCCCTCAAGCCTCGCAGGACTAAGTACTAGAGGCCTGAGAGGAGGACCAGCCTTGCAGACCCCAGGAGCCCCAGCCTAACCATCCACCCTACCTTTCTCCCAACTTAAACCTCCAACTTCAACGTCTCTGATGAGAGCTCACCTGAGTCAGCAGATGACGTCGCTGGGACTCCCACTCCCCCCAGCCCTGAAGCCCCAGGACCACCCCCTGGCTTCCCCAGCCACTTGGAAGCAGATTTGTTTGACCCCTGACATCTCCCTCGCCCTCCCCGGACCTCGGTCTCCTCTGAACAAAGAACAGCCCTTGCTGGAGGCTGTGCAGTGGGCCAAGGCTGTTCAGGGCTGGGGCCAGGTGAACCAGGGACTGGGGGAAGGTCTGGGGAGGAATGGAGGCAGCCTCACCCATTCTGGGGAGTCTCTCTTCCACAGGATGATCCCCAAGGAGCAGAAGGGACCAGTGATGGCTGCCATGGGGGACCTCGCTGGACCAGGTAAGGTAGACCCAGGCCTTATGCCGTCCTCAGATCCCATCCTTTCCTGGTCCCCGACTGGCCACTCAGGCCTGCTGGCCCCAGGCCTGGGCAAACAGGTGTGAGCTCCAGGCCAGCCCTGAGGGAGTGCCTGTGAAATCTGCCACCTGAACCGGGAAGCTCCCTGAAATCTTGGGAGGGGACTTGCCCCGGTGTCCACATACCCAAGAGTTGAGGTTGAGTGCCCTAGATTGGACCCTGGGCACAGCCAAGTCTTACCTCAGCCCCAAACTGAGCTCTCAAGGTTCCGCGTCCAGATTCAGCCCTAACTGTGGCCCCAGGCTCCCCCAGCGCGAGGCCCTGCTTACTGCTCACCCTGACTGTGGGCCTCACTGTGCCCCCATGGCAGGGGACAGGGGGTGGAGGGGGACAAGGGTTGGAGGGAGGGTTATTAGTTTTCAACATAATAAGGCCTTTTTGGAACTCTTGGTATAATTGTGCAGTCTGTTAATTTGGCGTGTGCTTTACAGCATATCAAATATTCAAAAAATAAATTCAACTAAGTCAAGGCTTTCAAACTTTAATGTGAATCATAGTGACATAACTTTGTTGGTTAAAAATACAGATTCCCAGTATCTGTCCTCGGGGATTCCGATTCAGTGGACCTGGGGGGCGGCCATACCTTCACCCTGTAGGCAAGTGCCCAGGTCATTCCAGTGCAGACAGTGAGCCAAGCTCTGCTAAACCCCTGCTAGGCGCCGCTGCAGTCTTGCCCCCCTGCAGAGCTCTAACAAGCCTTTAATCACGTTGTACGACTTTATGTGTGAGTCATCCTCTAGCCTATAGTGTTGTGTTCTTACGTCCTTTTGTTGGTTTCAAGTTTCAATTTTTTTTTTATTCCGTGATTTTGTGTGCTGAAAGATGTAAACTTAATGAGTTACGGATGCTCTAACTAGAAGAATCAGCCAATGCCTTCTCCTTTGTCTTGTCTAAGTAACTAATTATAGACCCCCAAATACTGACACACATCATTTATGCCAGACTGGAAATATATAAATTGTTGACTACAGGGTATTAATTAAAGACAGTTGAAACTAAAGAAAAGTAGAAAGGAAAAAAAAATCTCATGGTCTCACCACCAAAATGCAGCCATTCTAAAGTAATAATAATAAAAACACCATTATGTGCTTATCATGTCAGCTATGGTGCTAAGAACTTTTATGCTTTATGTTATATAACACTCACAACAACTCTGTAAATTAGATATTATTATCCCCAATTTTGCAGATGAGAAAACAGGCCTAGAAGGGCTAGGTGGTCACATATCTAGTCAGTGGTAGAGCTGAAATTTGACTCCAGATCTACTTCTTTACTACCTGGTTATACAAATAATACATCCATTTTATAAAATATTCAGACAAAACAGAATGAATGGCTTTGAAAGTGAAAGTTCCTCATGGTGGAACCATCTGGAGATAACCATTGTTAACATGTTTGTGTAAATCCTTCTGTTCATGTATAAACATATTTATATAAACATACATACACGTGGACTAAATACTAGACACTGTGTTCTTCAGCTTAATTTTTTTTTTTCACTTAGCAGCATACCACAGACTTCTGTCTATCCTGGTATTATTTATTTCACCACCTCCTCTTCTCTTGCTCCCCCAAAACATAATATAGTATATCTATTTATATACACATACACACCGTCTAATGGTGGCCATGAAAGCTCATCTCCAGTTGTGAATAGAGCCTGAGGATTCTCCAGCAGGTGACTTGTTGGGGTCACACTCTCAGGAGAAGAGGAGTGACAGAGCAGGGCAGGGCAGGGGAAACTGCTAAGCAAGGATGTGGGCTCAGCTGTAGCCCAGGTTCAGCCTGAACCGCATGGGGGCCTCCAGAGCCTGAACCGCTCCTCAGCATTCATCCCATCTCCCGCCAGGGGCCGTTTACCTGGGCAGCTCTCTGCAGAGGGTGGCAGCTGTCAACTGTTAGCGAATGATAAAGGGCATGGGGACAGGCATCCACTACAAGACTGGTCCCCAGTTTTCACAATTTGAAACCCCACTGTAGTGGCCATCCTTGTATGTATATCTTCAGGCATGTTTATTCAACTTTTCTCCCCCAAAATGAATGACTAGAAATAGCATTGCTTGGTTAAATAGGTTTTATCTATAGTTTTTTTTCCCTCAATAGCGAGCTCAGTTCATCTGGATAGTATTTGAGAATATAATGCCAGGGAACTTTGTATTATGTATTAGGTATAAATAGTCTTTCATATTTTTATATTATGCAGTACATTTTATTTTCTTGTTAAAAAAACAACAACATTCCAAACAATTTCCAGCCCTCCTCCTTTCTATGCCTCAGAAGTAGTCACCGCTAATATTTGGTGTCTCTCATAGCAGATTTTTAATGTGTGCATAAACATATTTTTTTAATATATGAGTGGGTTTTGGAATCTAGAGTCTTCTGAAATTTATTTTTTCCCCCTTTTAACCTACAAGGGATTTCTTTCTGTTCCTAACATGTAAAAGATGCTCCCTCTGTATTTGCTGAAAAAGTGAAAAAAAAACATCAACCACCTCTTTTTAAGGGCTGTTTAGGATTCTATTGAATGGAATGAATCACAGCCCCTGAATAGCCCTCCATGCTGCTGGTAACCACGTCCATCTCTGTCCCATAGTACCCTCTTAGACAAGGCTGGCAACCTCCACCCTCCCAACACCTCCTTCCTCACTTTCATTCTCAGCTAATGACCTTGTTTCTTATTTTACTAAGTAATGTGAAGTAAACAAACAGCACTTCTGCAAGCTCCCTCCCCCACGTCTGTCTGCTTGCTTGCATCTGTGCCCAGGTTCTCAGTCTCCCTTCCTGATGTGCTAGATGACCTCTCCTCCCACCTGTCTGAAGCCTACCCTTCTAGTTGGACACTGGACCCCCTCCCCTCTCTCCTGCTAAGGACATTCCTTCAGTAATTCTCCCCTCTCTCTAGTGGATTGCCAAATTTCCCCATCACACAAACATGCTGTTAGTTCTCCGTCTTTAAAAATAAACTCCTGGTTCCTCAGCTGCCTCTGGCCTGCTCGTTTAGAGCACAACCCCTCAAAGCAGCTGCCTATACTTTCTTCCCCTCTGCTCTTCATCTCTTTTTAACATTTTATGAAGTCAATTTCCAAACATACACAAAAGTAGAGAGAGAAAATTCCCTGGCCACCCCCCCACCCCCGCCTTTCATTCCTGGAGTCCGAAGCAAGTCCCAAAGAGCATGTCATTTCATCCCCCAAATGCTTCAACGTGCATCAAAGATTTAAAAAGCACATTTCCTTACATGCCATGAAGATTTTAGCATACTGAGCAAAATTAGTAGTATTGATTTAATACTATCTAATAACTAGTCTCATAGTCAACTTTCTCCAACTTTCTAGTTTATTTTAATGAGGGTCCAAATAAGGGCCATTGTCTTTATGTGGTGGCTATGCCTCTTAACTCTCTGTTAATCTAAAGCACTCACCACCCCCCCCCCCCCCCCTTCTTGCCTCCCATGTCATTCACTCTTTTGAGGAAACCAGGCCAGTTGCCCTGCTGAATGTCCCACATCTAGATTTGGCTCATTGCTTCCTCATGGTGTGGTTAAAATGTTCCTTCATCCATTTTCCCTTGAACCTTTTCCAGGAACGCTTTCACAGCCAAATACTCCACTGAAACTACTTTTGTGAAGTTTACCAAAAATAACCTCATGTTCCTAAATATAATGGTCCATTTCAGCCCTCCCCTTACTTGACATGGCAGCAGCCTGTGACTCGGCCGCTCTCACCGTCTTCCCCGAAGCACTCCATCCTTGCCTTTCTAGTACACCACGCTCTAGATTTCCTCCTACTTCAGTGAGTGCTCCGACCCTGGCCCCAGGGCTGGCCCCTCATCTCCTCAATTTACATGTTGGAGGACCTGGGCTCAGGCTTTGGATCTCTTTAGCCATTCTCATATCCCTGGTGATCTCTCCCAGTCTCCTGGCTCAAAACACCATTTACAGAGTGGGAACATGAACCTAAACGTATCTGATTTTAGGAATGAACCACTCTGGCCGTGCTGATCTCACGCAGCCCTTTCCTACCGATGCCCTCACATTCTGGTACTCCATCCCTACAAAAGGCTTCCCTCGTTGGGCAAATGTAAGAGTTATATTCTGCCAGTGGGGAAAGCACAAAGAACACGGATAGGCCCCAAAACTACTCAGGTCAGCCATCAGCCCAGCAAACCCTCTGCAGGGCCATCACAACTAGTCCCAGCTGTGAGAAAAGAAATAAATGCAATTGTCTTTGTTGGAAAACAGTAAGCTCAACAGAGTTCTGTCTCTAAGTCACTTTTCTCCTGAGAACACTAGGCTCCCTTTTCCAGCTCCCTCCTTGGCCTCTCCACTTGAATGGCTACAAGGCTCTTCAAACCTTATTTGCCCAATTTTGGAGGCAATGAGGGGAATTTGAATATGAATGGGCATCATAAAAGACAAAAATGTGGTCACTTGGAAAGGTAGAGACCTTTAATTGATAAAAGCAAGTTAGAAAGCACATATACCATGATTTCGTTTTGGTAAAAACTCAGACATGAATATGTAGTCACTGGAAGAGGTATGAAAGGATATATGCTACCCAGGTGGTTATCTCCAGGTGATAAAAGTGGTATTTTTCTTTTCTTTTTACCTTATAATGGTATTTTCTCTCTTATATGCTGTTTGTATGATAATAAAAGACTATTTTTAAATTAAAAGAACACATCTAAAGCAACTCCTCCTCCTCCTGCTGTGTCCCCACGTCAGGGCGTGGCTGCTCTGTCCTTCCTGCGGCTCAGGCCAGAGACCTGGCAGCCGGCCCCCACTGCTCTTGCATGCATAGCCCTTACCCATCCAGGGCTTATCGTTAAAAGACATCTAGAATCCGATCACTTCTCACCACTTCCAGCACTGTGGGCAAGGAGCTGCACAGGAAACTCCTGAACAAATACAAATGGCCAAAGAACATCTGAAATGATGCTCCATTCATTGAGGGTCAAACACATTCAGATTAAACTCTGAGGAGTCATTTTTGCTCATCAGGTGGGCAAAGAGTCCACAGGATGACAACATCCAGTGCTGGCAACTGTGGGGAGAAACCAGCCTTCCCAGACATGACAGGTGGTGTTGCAAGGCGGTCCCCTAGGAAGTGGCAGTCCCGAGTGCCTGAGGGTGAGGAGGTAGAGCTCATTTGGCCTCTCCTGCAGTCCCTTTGCTGGACCTGGGCAAGAAGCTGAGCGTGCCCCAGGACTTGATGATGGAGGAGCTATCATTGCACAACAACCGGGGATCCCTCCTCTTCCAAAAGCGGCAGCGCCGGGTGCAGAAATTCATCTTTGAGTTTGCAGCCAGCCAGCGGGCGGTAAGTAAACCCCCATTGTGCTTACAGGGAAACTGAGGCCTAGAGAGGGCCAGTGGTTAGTCTAAAGCCTACCAGTGAGCCAGATAAGGACCTCTGTTCCCTGGGGAGTCTCTCAAGCTCCAGCAGGGGAGCTATGACGTCCCATCATCCCATCAGATCAAGCCCCTGCCTTGCTGTGTGATCCTAGAAGTGTTTCTTTTAAGCTCTCTGTTCCCAGATACAAACCACAAAGTGGACTGAGCCAGGTGAGCTGTGGGATGAAGGGACTCTGGCGCCTACAAAAACTTAGGAAGAGCAGGCATGTGCTCTGGGCTGAATTTGCAGCAAGCAAGATTCACATTAGACTTGAGCTTGATCCAAGATGGAAAACACTCAGAATGTCTTTTTCTCTTCCCACGGGAAGAAGGAAAGGCCATGGGACAGTCTGCTGGTAGAGAGGGGAGGCAAAAATTGTTTATCCTGAGGCTTCAGAAGGCAGCAGGCAGTTTCAGGCACTCCTAATGAACTCAGTCATATTCCACTCGATTTCTGGGCCAGAAGGAGGTGACCGAGCAGGAGCGATGTGACAGAACCATAGACGGCAGTACACCTGTCTTTGCTACACGCCGAGCGGTGCTAGCTGATGCTTTACCTATATCATCTCATTTAATACTCCTAGACCCCTACGAGGCTGAGATGACCGTCGTCACCCCCATTTTATAGAGAAGGAAACCGAGGCTCAGGGACGTCAAGACTCTGCGCGGGGTCAACACTGTAACAGCAGCCAGCGTGTAGGGCGCATTTCTCTGTCGCAGGCACTGGGTTTAGCGCTCTGCAACTATTAGCTCATCCCTCCAACATCCCCTTTTTGGGCTCCTTGCGGCGCGGAGCCTCCCTGCGGTGTATTTACCCCCACAGATCCCGGTCGGAAGCGACAAGGGGAGGGTGACTGGAACAGCGGAGCTGGGGGCGGTGGGTGTGGAGGGGAAGCTGGGGGAGCGGCCAGGCAGCTCGTAAGCAGCAGTCGCCGCCTCTGAGCGCCGGCCCCTGTGCCCAGGTTGCAAAAGGCCCCGAGGGCGAGAACGACCGCTCGGAGCTCCACGTCTTCTCCGCCTTGCCTGGGGGCCCAACGGACGGCCAGGCCGCCGCTCCCCCGGCGGAGGGCGCCCGCAGCCCCAGCGCGCTGGCCCCAGGTGGGTGGCCTCCCCTGGCACCGGGAGCAGGGCGCGGGGACCTGAGGGTGGGGCGCCCCGCGGTGGGGCCGCCAGACGCCCGGCCAGGGCCTAGTCCGGCTCCTCGCACCTCAAGCCCCACCACAGACCTAACACATGTCCGGAGAGGGGCGGCGACGCGCCAAAGGTCACCCGGCGGGCCACAGTCCCAGCCACGAGCGGGACCCGCTCTAGCCCTGTTTCCAGGGATAGGGAAGGGTCTCCTCTGCTGGAATTCGGCGTCCGATCCCTCCACAGTCTGCCCCCAGCCCCGCTCTTCCCTCCCTCAGCCCTGTTGTCGGGTGGGCAGGAGAGCGGGGTCCAGGGAGGAGGGACCCAGGCCCGGTCCCGCCCGCCGCCCACGCGACCTGCTCCGCCTCCAGGCTACGCCGAGCCCCTGAGGGAGGTCCCGCGCGAGAAGTTCAACCACACAGCCATCCCCAAGGGCTACCGCTGCCCTTGGCAGGAGTTCGTCAGCAGCAGGGACAAGGGCGATGGCCGAAGTCACAACCGGAGCCTGGTGGAGTACCGAAATTTCAACAAGTAAGGCTGGAGGTGCCCCTTGGGCGGGGGCGGGAGTCACAGCCACAGCAGAGGCTGCCCTGCCCCAGCGCTTTCCACATGCCAGGCTCTGCCCGAACTCTTTACACACAGTGCGATGGAGCTCTTGCTGGAACTCCATAGAACGCTTGCCTCCGCACATAGTAGGTGCTCAACAAACGTACAGGGACTGACTGGGTAAACTTGCCACACATCTTGTTGGATTCTCTCCACAAAGGATGGGGCAGGAGCTACCATTCTGCCTAGGCTGTCGGTGGAGAGACGTGTTCAGAAGTATCGACAACTGCCCAACGTCACAAAGCAAGGAAAGCGGGAGGGCTGGGATCCAAACCTGGCTTCGTCTGACTCCAGGCCTAATTTCTTGTTCTCCATCACTGTTGTGTGCCACTTCTTTGATGTGCATTGAGGTGCATATCCTTTCCTGGGTGGGGGACCCAGTCCTAGACCAGTTCAATCTTTTCTTCACTTTTATCAGTGGTCTGGAAGAGGCATAGAAAGTGGCCTTGAAGCTGCACCAAAGTGAGGAGTGGCCATGAAACAGCGGACGTCCGAGGAGGGCAGCTCGTGTTGTTTAGAGCATGGGGCCTCAACATGGGCGTAAATGCAGACTCTTCGCCTTGCTGTGTGACGTTGGGCAAGTAACTTAACCTCTCTGAGCCGCCATTTCCCCATCTGTAAAGTGAAACTATAATAGTACTTACTTCATAAGATTGTTGTGAGGATGGCATGAGAAGCCACAGGCAGTTTCTGGCAAGTAACAAGCTCTCAATAAATAGTAGCTATTATTATTGTTGTTGAGCTTGTTATTTGCTGGCTGAAATGATGGCTGGAAAAGCTAATAAGGGAGAACTGGAAAGGGATAAATTTAACACTCTGCCTTGGGGGCCGCAGAACAAATCACAGGCATCAAGGCAGGAGCTTGGCACTGGAGGAAGGCCTTGGGTGTCCTCAGTCTGATGCTGTTTCTGAAAAATGCTCCTCTGACTTGGGATGCATTAGGTGAGGAAGAGGAGGACCCACAGAGAGGAGGCCACGGTCCAGCTCTTCTGGCACCTGCTCAGACCACACGTGGAGAGCGTCCGACAGCTGGGGGCGGTCAGTCTTGAGAAGAGACTGTTCAGGAGGGATGTTACTGGACTGCTCTCAAAGAGCTGATAGCCAGGAGGCCCTGACAGGAAGAATTGTGCCCAACAGACACTGTGTGAGCCACAAGCCATTGGCAGACATTCAGGGCTTTCCTGCCAGACAGGACTGTGCCCTCTCTTTTCCTGGGGCCCTCAGCCCCTGCCTGCCCAGCTATTTAAAATGCTCAGCCTGGCAGCCAGGTTCTAGGCTGGCCAGCTCAGGTCACAGCCCTATCCATCTCACACCCCAGGCATGCCAGGCTGAGGCACCTGCCCACCGGCTGAAGGAAGGTCTCAGGGAGCCCTGAGCCCAGACCTCTTCTGGGATAGAAAGGCCAACTGAGGCAGGAAGAGGAGGAAAAGCAGTGTTGGAGGCCAAGCTGTGCTTGGGATGCAGGGCTCTGGGCTCCCAGTCAAGGGCCCAACTGTGAGGCCCCCTCAGCCTGGAAGCTGCCCAGCCTGTTCCCGTGTGGTCTGTCTGTTGCCACCATGGGGTGGTCCAGGCAGAAACACTGTCTGGGCTGGAACCCACGCCCCAGCCCAGGGTTTGCCTTTCTACCCCAGGGCAAGCATTCCCCTCTTCCCACTGGTCTGAGGCTGAAGGGAAAATACTTCATGAGCAATGCTTTTTATTTTTCTTAAAATTAAAAAATAGTTTAACATTCACATACTTATATATATATATATATATATTTAAAAAAAACTAGGCAACTACAAATAAAAGTAGGGTGCCCTTGTTCACCGTCCTCCAAACCCAGCTCCCTTCCCAAAGTTAACACTTGTCAGGTTGGTGGGTACGTTTGCAGAACATCCTCTACTACTGGCAGCTACACAAATAGCTGTGCGGATAAGGCATTGCTTTGTGTGTACACTGGGTTTAATACTTTGTATTTCATGCTGTAACTTGCTTGCTTTTTTCACTCAGCATCATGTTTTTGAAATCTACCCTACTTAATACATATTAGGTCTTTACATTCCTTTTAAGCTGCTCTGTAGTATTCAGTCCTATAAATATACATCCGTCTTGTCCATTTCTCTGCCAGTGGACATATGGGCTGTTCCTATTTTGTTATCAATCACCACTTCTATCTGCCTCCCTAGGCACAGGGACAGTATTTTATACTTTTAGTGTATAGGTCTTATGAGACCTTTATTACTTACATTTATTACTAAGAATTTCATAATTTGTTCCTATTGTAAATGTAATTTTTCTTATTGCCCATCATTGTTTTAGTTTGTTTTTTTAAATTAAGGTATCATTGATATACAGTCTTATGAAGGTTTCACTTGAATAACATTGTGGTTTCAACATTCACCTGTACTATAAAGTGCCCCCCACCCCATTGCAGTCACTGTCCATCAGCATAGTAAGATGCTATAGTCACTATTTGTCTTCTCCATGCTGTACTGCCTTCCCCGTGACCTACCTATATTGGGAGTGCTAATTATAATGCCCCTTAATCCCCTTCTCCCTCCCTCCCCACCCACCCTTCCCAGCCCCTCCCTCTTGGTAACCGCTAGTCCCTTCTTGGAGTCTGAGTCTGCTGCTGTTTTGTTCCTTCAGTTTTGCTTTGTTGTTATACTCCACAAATGAGTAAAATCATTTGGTACTTGTCTTTCTCTGCTTTGTAAATGGAATTTTAAAAAATTTAATTTTGTAATTGTTGCTAATATATGAAAAATACAGATGATTTTTGTATATCAACCCTGTGCCCTCTGACCTCGCTAACTTCACCCATTACTTCTAGTGAGTTGTTTTGTACATTCCTGTGGTGACTTACGTAAATAATATCTGGAATAGAGACTATTGTACTTATTTATTTCCAGTATTTATGCCTTAACTTGCTGAACTGGCTAGGACGTGAGTAGTATATTAACTAGAACAGATGAGAGTGGATATCTTTGTCTTGTTCTAAGTCTTAGGGGGATAGCATTCAGTATTTCACCATTAAGTACGCATTATTAGCTATAGGTTTTTTTATAGCTGCCCTTTATCAGACTGAAGAAGTCACCTTCCAAGTTTTCTGATGACTTTCACCAAAAACTGGTATTTGTCAGTGCATTTTCTACATCACATGGTTTTCTCTTTTCACTATGTCAATGTGGTGAATTATACTGATTGATTTTTTAAATTTATATTTATTTATTTTTTATTAAGGTATTATTGATATACACTCTTATAAAGGTTTCACATGAAAAACAATGTGGTTACTACATTCACCCATGTTATCAAGTCCCCCCATACCCCTGCAGTCACTGTCCATCAGTGTAGTAAGATGCCACAGACTCACTATTTGCCTTCTCTGTGCTACACTGTGTTCGCCATGATCCCCCCCCACACCATGTGCACGAATCATGATACCCCTCAATCCCCTTCTCCCTCCCTTCCCACCCGCCCTTCCCCATCTCTCCCCTTTGGTAACCACTAGTCCCTTCTTGGAGTCTGTCAGTCTGCTGCTGTTTCGTTCCTTCAGTTTTGCTTCGTTGTTATACTCCACAAATGAGGGAAATCGTTTGGTACTTGTCTTTCTCCATCTGGCTTATTTCAATGAGCATAATATACTCAAAGTCCATCCAAGATGTTGCAAATGGTGGGATTTGTTTCTTTCTTATAGCTGAATAATATTCGATTGTGTATATGTACCACTTCTTCTTTATCCATTAATCTACTGATGGACACTTAGGTTGCTTCCATGTCTTGGCTATTGTAAATAGTGCTGCAATAAACATAAGGGTGCATATGTCTTTTTGAATCTGAGAAGTTGTATTCTTTGGGTAAATTCCAAGGAGTGGAATTCCCGGGTCAAATGGTATTTCTATTTTTGTTTTTTTGAGGAACCTCCATTATTGCTTTCCACAATGGTTGAACTAATTTACATTCCCACCAGCAGTGTAGAAGGGTTCCCATATGTCCACTGGCAGAGAAACGGACAAGACGGAAGTAAGAATTTGTTGTTCTTAGTCTTTTGGATGTTGGCCATCCTAACTGGTGTGAGGTGATATCTCATTTTTTTTTTGCATTTCCCTGATGATTAGTGATGTGGAGCATCTTTTCATGTGTCATCTGAATTTCTTCTTTGGAGAATTGTCTGTTCATATCCTCCACCCATTTCTTATTGGGTTATTTGCTTTTTGGGTGTTGAGGCATGTGAATTCTTTATATATTTTGGATGTTAGACCCTTGTCGGATATGTCGTTTACAAATATATTCTCTCATACTGTAGGATGCCTTTTTGTTCTGTTGGTGTCCTTTGCTGTACAGAAGCTTTTTAGTTTGATGTAGTCCCATGAGTTCATTTTTGCTTTCATTTCACTTGCTTGAGGAGATGCATTCAGGAAGAAGTTGCTCATGCCTATATTCAGGAGATTTTTGCCTATGTTGTCGTCTAAGAGTTTTATGGTTTCATGACTTACATTCAGGTCTTTGATCCATTTCGAGTTTACTTTTGTGTACGGGGTTAGACAATTATCCAGTTTCATTCTCTTGCATGTAGCTGTGCAGTTTTGCCAACAACAGTTGTTGAAGAGGCTGTCATTTCCCCATTGTAGGCCATGGATCCTTTATTGTATATCCATTGACCATATATGCTTGGGTTTATATCTGGGCTCTCTAGTCTGTTCCATTGGTCTATGATTCTGTTCTTGTGCCAGTACCAAATTTTCTTGATTACTGTGGCTTTGTAATAGTGCTTGAAGTTGGGCAGTGTAATTCCACCAGCTATATTCTTCCTTCTCAGGATTGCTTTGGCTATTCGGGGTCTTTTATGGTTCCATATGAATTTTACAACTATTTGTTCCAGTTCGTTGAAGAATGCTGTTGGTATATTGATAGGGATTGCATTGAATCTGTAGATTGCTTTAGGCAGGATGGCCATTTTGACAATATTAATTCTTCTTATCCATAAGCACAGGATGTGTTTCCATTTATTGGTATCTTCTTTAATTTCTCTCATGAGTGTCTTGTAGTTTTCAGAGTATAGGTCTTTCACTTCCTGGGTTAGGTTTATTCCTAGGTATTTTATTCTTTTTGATGCAATTGTGAGTGGAATTGTTTTCCTGATTTCTCTTTCTGCTAGTTCATTGTTAGTGTATAGGAATGCAACAGATTTCTGTGTATTAATTTTGTATCCCACAACTTTGTTGAATTCAGATCTAGTAGTTTTGGAGTGGATTCTTTAGGGTTTTTTAAATACAATATCATGTCATCTGCAAACAGGGACAGTTTGACTTCTTCCTTACCAATCTGGATTCCTTTTATGTCTTTGTGTTGTCTGATTGCTGTGGCTAGGACCTCCAGTACTATGTTGAATAGAAGTGGAGAGAGTGGGCATCCTTGTCTTGTTCCCAATCTTAGATGAAAAGCTTTCAGCTTCTCACTGTTAAGTATGATGTTAGCTGTGGGTTTGTCATATATGACCTTTATTGTGTTGAGGTATTGCCCTCTATAACCATTTTGTTGAAAGATTTTATCATGAATGGATGTTGAATTTTGTCGAATGCTTTTTTGGCACGTATGGAGACGATCATGTGGTTTCTGTTCTTCTTTTTGTTGATGTGGTGGATGATGTTGATGGATTTTTGAATGATGTACCATCCTTGCATCCCTGGAATAAATCCTACTTGATCATGATAGATGATCTTTTTGATGTATTTTTGAATTCAGTTTGCTAATATTTTGTTGAGTATTTTTGCATCTGTGTTCATCATGGGTATTGGTCTATAATTTTCTTTTTCTGTGGTGTTTTTGCCTGGTTTTGGTATTTGAGTGATGCTGGCCTTGTAGAATGAGTTTGGGAGTACTCCCTCCTCTTCTACTTTTTTGGAAAACTTTAAGGAGGATGGGTATTAGGTCTTCATTAAATGTTTAATAAAATTCAGCAGTGAAACACTCTGGTCCAGGCGTTTTGTTCTTAGGTAGTTTTTTGATTATCAGTTCAATTTCCTTGCTGGTAATTGGTCTATTCAGATTTTCTGTTTCTTCCTGGGTCAGCCTTGGAAGGTTGTATTTTTCTAGAAAGTTGTCCATTTCTTCTAGGTTATCCAGTTTTTTAGCATGTAATTTTTCATAGTATTCTCTAATAATTCTTTGTATTTCTGTGGTGTCCATAGTGATGTTTCCTTTCTCATTTCTGATTCTGTTTATGTGTATAGACTCTCTTTTTTTCTTGTTAAGTAGGCCTGGGATTTATCTATTCTGTTTATTTTTTGAAGAACCAGCTCCTGCTTTCATTGATTCATTTTTTTTTGGTATCATTAATCTACAATTACATGTGCAATATTATGGTTTTTATTTTTATTTTTATTTTTTGCAGTTTATTTATTTTTTATTTTTTAAAGTTTATTTTGATATCATTAATCTACAATTAAATGGGTAATATTATGGTGATTACACTAGCCCCTTCATCAGGTCCCCCCCAACCCCATTACAGTCACTGTCTATCAGCGTAATGAGATGCCATAGAGTCACTACTTGTCCTCTCTGGGTTGTACAGCCCTCCCCGTGCCCCCCCAACATTACATCTGCTAATCGTAATGTCCCTTTTTCCCCCTTGCCCCTCCCTTCCCACCCATCCTCCCCAGTCCCTTTCCCTTTGGTAACTATTAGTCCGTTCTTGGGTTCTGTGAGTCTGCTGCTGTTTTGTTCCTTCAGTTTTTTTTCAGTTCTTATACTCCACATATGAGTGAAATCATTTGGTACTTGTCTTTTTCAGCTTGGCCTATTTCACTGAGCATAATACCCTCTAGCTCCATCCATGTTGTTGCAAATGGTAGGATTTGTTTTCTTCTTATGGCTGAATAATATTCCATTGTGTATATGTACCACATCTTCTTTATCCATTCATCTACTGATGGACACTTAGGTTGCTTCCATTTCTTGGCTATTGTAAATAGTGCTGCGATAAACATAGGGGTGCATCTGTCTTTTTCAAACTGGGCTGCTGCATTCTTAGGGTAAATTCCTAGGAGTGGAATTCCTGGGTCAAATGGTATTTCTATTTTGAGTTTTTTGAGGAACCTCCATACTGCTTTCCACAATGGTTGAACTAATTTGCAGTCCCACCAGCAGTGTAGGAGGTTCCCTTTTCTCCACATCCTCGCCAACATTTGTTGTTGTTTGTGTTTTGGATGTTGGCCATCCTCACTGGTGTGAGGTGATATCTCATTGTGGTTTTAATCTGCATTTCTCTGATGATTAGCGATGTGGAGCATCTTTTCATGTGCCTGTTGGCCATCTGAATTTCTTCTTTGGAGAAGTGTCTATTCATGTCCTCTGCCCATTTCTTAAATGGATTATTTGCTTTTTGTTGAGGTGCGTGAGTTCTTTATATACTTTGGATGTCAACCCCTTATCGGATACGTCATTTATGAATATTTTCTCCCATACTGTGGGAAGTCTTTCTGTTCTACTGATGGTGTCCTTTGCTGTACAGAAGCTTTTCAGCTTCATATAGTCCCACTTGTTCATTTTTGCTTTTGTTTCCCTTGCTCGGGGAGATATGTTCATGAAGAAGTCGTTCATGTTTATGTCCAAGAGATTTTTGCCTATATTTTTTTCTAAGAGTTTTATAGTTTCATGACTTACATTCAGGTCTTTGATCCACCTTGAGTTTACCTTTGTATATGGGGTTAGACAGTAGTCCAATTTCATTCTCTTACATGTAGCTGTCCAGTTTTTCCAACACCAGCTGCTGAAGAGGCTGTCATCTCCCCAATGTATATCCAAGGCTCCCTTATCAAATATTAATTGACTGTATATGTTTGGGTTGATGTTTGGATTTTCTATTCTATTCCACTGGTCTGTGGGTCTGTTTTTGTGCCAATACCAAATTGTCTTGATTACTGTGGCTTTGTAGTAGAGCTTGAAGTCAGGGAGCATAATTCCCCATTTTATTCTTCCTTCTCAGGATTGCTATGGGTATTCGGGGTCTTTTGTGGTTCCATATGAATTTTAGAATTATTTGTTCCAGTTCATTGAAGAATGCTGCTGGTATTTTGATCGGGATTGCACTGAATCTGTAGATTGCTTTAGGGAGTACAGCCATTTTGACAATATTTATTCTTCCTAGCCAAGAGCATGGGATGCATTTCCATTTGTTAGTGTCCTCTTTAATTTGTCTTAGGAGTGTCTTGTAGTTTTCAGAGTACAGGTCTTTCACTTCCTTCGTTAGGTTTATTCCTAGGTATTTTATTCTTTTTGATGCAGTTGTGAATGGAATTGTTTTTCTGATTTCTCTTTCTGTTAGTTCATCGTTAGTGTATAGGAAAGCAACATATTTCTGTATGATAATTTTGTATCCTGCAACTTTGCTGAATTCAGGTATTAGTTCTAATAGTTTTGGAGTGGAGTCTTTAGGGTTTTTTATGTACAATATCATGTCATCTGCAAATAGTGACAATTTGACTTCTTCTTTACCAATCTGGATGCCTTGTATGTCTTTGTTTTGTCTGATTGCTGTGGCTAGGACTTCCAGCACTATGTTGAATAATAGCGGAGAGAGTGGGCATCCCTGTCTTGTTCCCGATCTTAGATGAAAAGCTTTCAGCTTCTCGCTGTTAAGTATGATGTTCGCTGTGGGTTTGTCATATATGGCCTTTATGATGTTGAGGTGCTTGTCCTCTATACCCATTTTGTTGAGAGTTTTTATCATGAATGGATGTTGAATTTTGTCAAATGCTTTTTCAGCACCTACAGAGATGATTATGTGGTTTTTGTCCTTCTTTTTGTTGATGTGGTGGATGATGTTGATGGATTTTCGAATGTACCATCCTTGCATCCCTGAGATGAATCCCACTTGATCATGGTGTATGATCCTCTTGATGTATTTTTGAATTCTGTTTGCTAATATTTTGTTGAGTATTTTTGCATCTATGTTCATCAGGGATATTGGTCTGTAGTTTTCTTTTTTTGTGGTGTCTTTGCCCGGTTTTGGTATTAGAGTGATGCTGGCCTCATAGAATGAGTTTGGGAGTATTCCCTCATCTTGTACTTTTTGTAAACCTTTAAGGAGAATGGGTATTATGTCTTTTCTAAATGTCTGATAAAATGCAGTGGTGAATCCACCTGGCCTGGGCGTTTTGTTCTTGGGCTGTTTTTTGATTACTGATTCAATTTAATTGCTGATAATTGGTCTGTGTAGATTTTCTCTTTCTTTCTTGGTCAGTCTTGGAAGGTTGTATTTTTCTAGAAAGTTGTCCATTTCTTCTAAGTTATCCTGTTTGTTAGCATATAGATTTTCATAGTATTCTCTAACAATTATTTGTATTTCTCTGGTGTCCATCGTTATTTTTCCTTTCTCATTTCTGATTGTTTATGTCTGTAGATTCTCTTTTTCTCCTAATAAGTCTGGACAGGGGTTTATGTATTTTGTTTATTTTCTCAAAGAACCAGCTCTTGGTTTCATTGATTTTTTTGTATTTTATTCTTCTCAATTTTATTTATTTCTTCTCTGATCTTTATTATGTCCTTCCTTGTGCTGACTTTGGGCCTCATTTTTTCTTCTTTTTCCTGTTTCAATAATTGTGAATTTAGACTATTCATTTGGGATTGTTCTTCCTTCTTTAAATAGGCCTGGATTGCTATTTACTTTCGTCTTAGAACTGCCTTCACTGTGTGCCACAGAAATTGGGTGTTGTGGTGTTGTTGTCATTTGTCTCCATGTATTGCTTGATCTCTGTTTTAATTTGGTCATTGATCCATTTATTATTTAGGGGCATGTTAAACCTCTATGTGTTTGTGAGCCTTTTTGTTTTCTGTGTACAATTTATTTCTAGTTTTATACCTTTGTAATCTGAGAAGTTGGTTGGTAGAATTTTAATCTTTTTGTATTTACTGAGGCTCTTTTTGTTGCCTAGTATGTGGTCTATTCTCGAAAATGTTCGATATGCACTTGAGAAGAATGTGTATCCTGCAGCTTTTGGGTGTAGAGTTCTGTAGATGTCTGTTAGGTCCATTTGTTCTAGTGTGTTGTTCAGTGCCTCTGTGTCCTTACTTATTTTCTGCCGGATTGGTCTGTCCTTTGGAGTGAGTGGTGTGTTGAAGTCTCCTAAATTCAATACATTGCTGTCTATTTCCTCCTTTAATTCTGTTAGTATTTGTTTCACATATGTCGGTGCTCCTGTGTTGGGTGCATATATATTTATAATGGTTATGTCCTCTTGTTGGACTGACCCCTTTATCACTGTGTAATGTCCTTTTTTGTGTCTTGTTACTTTCTTTGTTTTGAAGTCTATTTTGTCTAATACAAGTAGTGCCACACCTGCTTTTTTCTCCTTGTTGTTTGCATGAAATATCTTTTTCCATCCCTTCACTTTTAGTCTGTGTATGTCTTTGGGTTTGAAGTGACTCTCTTGTAAGCAGCATGTAGGTGGGTCTTCCTTTTTTATCCATTCTATTACTCTGTGTCTTTTGATTGGTGCCTTTAGTCCACTTACATTTAGGGTGATTACTGACAGATACGTACATATTGCTATTGCACCCTTTGGATTTGTGGTTACCGAAAGTTCAAGCGTAGCTTCTTTACTATCTAACCATCTCACTTTAACTCACTTATTACACTATTATAAACACAGTCTGATGATTCTTTATTTCTCTCCTTTCTTATTCTTTCTCCTCCACTCTTTATATATTAGGTGTTTTATTCTGTACTCTTTTGTGTTTCCCTTGACTGCTTTTGTGGATAGCTGATTTTATTTTTTACCTTTAGTTAGTATTCAGTTGGTCTGCTTAATTTGCTGTGATTTTGTTTCCTCTGGTGACATCTGTTTAGCCTTAGGAGTACTTCCATTTAGAGTAGTCCCTTTAAAATACTCTGTAGAGGTGGTTTGTGGGAAGTAAACTTCCTCTACTTTTGCTTATCTGAACATTGTTTAATCCCTCCTTTAAATTTAAATGATAATCTTGCTGGATACAGTATTCTTGGTTCAAGGCCTTTGTGTTTCCTTGCCTTAAATATATCATGCCATTCCCTTCTGGCCTGTAAGGTTTCTGTTGAGACGTCTGATGATAGCCTGATGGGTTTTCCTTTGTAGGTGATCTTTTTTCTCTCTCTGGCTGCTTTTAATACCCTGTCCTTGTCTTTGATCTTTGCCATTTTAATTATTATATATGTCTTGGTGTTGTCCTTCTTGGGTCCATTGTGTTGGGAGATCTGTGGGCTTCCATGATCTGAGAGACCATTTCCTTCCCCAGCTTGGGGAAGTTTTCAGCAGTTATTTCTTCCAAGACACTTTCTATCCCCTTTTCTCTCTTCTTCTTCTGGTACCCTTATAATGCGAATATTGTTCCGTTTGGATTGGTCACACAATTCTCTTAATATTCTTTCATTCCTATAGATCCTTTTATCTCTCTGCCTCAGCTTCTCTGTATTCCTGTTCTCTGATTTGTATTCCATTATCGGTCTCTTGCACCTCATCCAGTCTGCTCTAAAGTCCTTCCATTGTTTTATTTCTGTTATCTCCCTCCGGACTTCATCCTTTATCTCTTGCATATTTCTCTGCGGCTCCATCAGCATGGTTATGACTTTTATTTTGAATTCATTTTCAGGATGATTGGTTATATCTATCTCACCAGGCCCTCTCTCTGGCGTTTGAGTGATTTTGGACTGGACCAGGTTCTTCTGCCTTTTAATGGTGATAGAAGTGATTGCCGGCGAGTGGTGCATGTGTCAGCTGGGAGAACAAAGTCCCTTCCTGCTTGTTGGTTGCCTTGCCCTTCTCCGCTGCCTGCGCCGGTTAACCACACACAGGGAGCAGTCTCTGAGTTAATCCCCTGAGCTGCTGCTGGTCAGGCAGCCCTCAGGATGGCCTAGGGCACTGCCGGGGGTCGCAGGCGTGCAGGGTGTGGTCTGCGAGAACAGCGCTCATTCGTGCCTTCCGGACTTTGCGCTGGATTCCTATGCCAGGCAACTGCATGCAGGGGGCAGCCTCTGGGTCTGGCCCGGTTAGCTGCACGATGGGAAAAGATTCTGTGTAGTTGCTGTGGGTGGGGCTCCTCCCCGGCTGCTCTACAGCACTGGCGGGTCAGCCGGTTTGCTTGCCAGTAGGAGGGAATGAACGGCTGGCTGCTTATTGCTGTGAGGGGCTTTGGAGCTGCACTGCCACCCAGGGGGTTAGGGCACCTGAAGTTCCTTAAAGTTCCGAGCCTGCTGGGATGAGTGTGCTGGGACGATTTGATCCACCTGTTAAATCCTTGTCCCTTTAAGACTTTTAAAGCACCCGCTTTTCTTTTGTCCCAGGGGACCTGGCTGAGGGGACCTGTTTGCAGTCTCAGTCTCAGATTTTACTTTTCGGTTCCTCTAATATCCAGTACACCATGCAATGTGTGTCTATGCTCCTGGTGCAGATTACTAGGGCTGGTTATTTATTAGTCCTGTGCTTCCACTCCCTCCCCACTCTGATTCTTTTCGTCCCGCGGGTGAGCTGGGGTAGGGGGAGTGCTCGGTCCCACCGGGTCACGGCTTTGTATCTTATCCTTTTTGTGAGATGCTGAGTTCTCACAGATGTAGATGTAGCCTGGCTGTTGTACTGTATATTCTGGTATCTCTGTTAGGAATAGTTGTATTTGCTGTATCTTCAAAATATATATGGTTTTTGGAGGAGATTTCCACCACCCTACTCACGCCACCATCTTGAGAAATCATTTGTTGAGCATTTTGGCATCTGCATTCATGAGAGATCAGTTGGTAGTTTTCTTTCTTATAATGACTTTGGTTTTGTAGGGTAATGCCGACCTCATATAATGAATTAGGAAGTATTCCCTCTGCTTCTATGTTCTGAAAGAGATTGTAGATAATTGGTATAATTTCTTCCATAATGTTTGGTAGAATTCACTAGTGTACCCATCTGGACCTGGAGCTTTTGTTTTGGAATATAATTAATTATAAATTAAATTTCTTTAACAGATATAGGCCTATTCAGGTCTCTATTTCTTTGTGTGTGAGTTTTGGCAGATTGTGTCTTTCAAGAATTGGTTCATTTCACCTCAGTTATCAAATTTGTGAGCATAGAGTTGTTCATAGTATTCCTTTATTAGCTTTTTAATGTCCATGAAACCTGTGGTAATAGCTCATCTTTCATTTCTGATATTACTAATTTGTGTCCTCTCTTTTTTCTGTATTGATTTCTTCTTTCAATTTCATTGATTTCTAATTTAATTCTTATTTCTTTTCTTCTGCTTACTTTGGATTTAATTTGTTCTTCTTTTTCTAGTTTCCCAGAATGGAAGCTTGGATGATTGATTTTAGATCTTCTTTTCTAATATATACATTCACTGATGTAAATTTCCCTCCACACTGCTTTTGTTGCATCCCACAAATTTTGGTAAGTTGTATTTTTATTTTTATTTAGTTTAAAATATTTAAAAATTTCTCTTGAGATCTCTTTGACCCATGTGTTATTTAAAATCTGTTGTTTAGTCTCCAAGAATTTTGGAGGGTTTTCCAGCTGTATCTGTTATTAATTTCTATTTTAATTCCATTGTGGTCTGACAACAGAGATGATTTCTATTCTTTTCAATTTGTTAAGGTTTGTTTTATGGCCCCGAATGTGATCTACCTTGGTGAAATTACTTGATTTTTTAAGTCTTATACATATATACATATGAATCATATTTATTGGAGTCAGTGTCTGGAAATTCCAAAATACAGATCTCTTGTGGGTCTGTTTCTGTTTTTGTTTTAACCAGTCCTAGTCATTTTAGACTGAAATTCTGGTGACTGTGTATAAAACTGTAGAGATATAATTGATAAACTGTAGAGATAATTTGAGGCTTTGGTTTGCTTTTGTTTCTGCAGGCATTTGGGGTGAGGGCAAACCACCTGAATCCCATCTGGGATGGAGCTGACTGGAATTGGACTTGTGTTTTGAGGGCTGGCTCACTTATGACTCATGCTGTTCCTAGGTATATAGCCCTTTAGGAGCAAAAGTGGTAACATGGAATGTTAACTAAGGTTCCTCTTTGTAGCTCCTGAACTCTGATGTTTGGACCTCCAGCCCATGGAACCACCCAAAGGTCTGTTCAGCTCAGCCTCTCAGACTCTTTATTGTCCTGAGGGAGAGGCAGTGTCACACAAATTGGGCTGCACTCATCTCCATACTTTGGCCCTCAAGTCTTTGCTCCTTAATAGATCACTGATGACTTCAGAAATTTTGTCTATTTTGTTCTTGGTGTGGAGGCTGGTCTCAGATAAGTTAATCTACCAGTGCAGAAAGTTGAAGTTCCAAGTGTCTTAAGAAACCAGTTGTGTAGTTTAGTCCCTCTGTCTCCATCTTCTGATCACTGCTGGGCCTTAGTGGACAAGGCTATGAGTTCCATTATTGGGGGTGGGTGAAACAGGACTTGGAGAACAAGGGCCAGCAATGTGAGACCAGGGTGAGAATGACAGGGCCCATGCTGGCTGGGACACAGCCTGGCTTCAGTGTGTAGGTACATGGCCGACTCGGCACAGCCAGGATCAAACCGGCTGCCAATGACAGTGCCCAGCAGCCTGGCCTCACCACCTTAAGGAGTAGTCAGACAGTGGCAGGACTTGGGATGCAGGCTCCCATTCCTGGTAATTCTGCTCCTGGTTGCCAGAGGATGCGGGGGAATAGAGGGTGGTAGTGTGCTGGTGCCAGCAAACCCTGAGGACTGGCTTTGGAATATGAGTGATGTGGGACTGGACTCAAGCCCATTGCTTCCTGTCTGTAGGACTTGGGAAAATCACCATCCCTGACACAGTCTTCATCTGTTCTTAGTAGATTAAGTAACAATGTGCATGGAATAAAGTTCTGAGCTTAGTACTGACATACAGGAAACCCTCAGCAAGTGAACCATCATTTGTGAACATCTTTTCACTGCTAAGCAGTCAGTGACCAGTCCCCATGCCAGGCCCTCCATGGGGGCTGTGATGTAAAGAATGACCCCTGCCTGATGAGGGTGCTGAGAGCTGTGGCCCAACATCGCACCTCATCAGCCTGTCAAGTGAGAGGCATCGATGTCATGCTACAAGATGAGACAGGTGGGAGAGTCAGACATTCAAAAGCACACAGGAGGCCTGTTGGTCAGAGGACATATCTACTGTAGGACCCAAGAATGGTTCCATCTAGTTAGGGCAGATATGGGAGAGAATGAGGCAGGAAGAAAGAAGACTCGTAACCTTGCCCTCTACCATGCAGACAGCACCCCTGGGCTGAGGGGCAGAGGCCAGTGTTGCAGGACATCCGTGTACCAAGCACCTCTATAGAAGTCTCTCATTTCATCCTCAGGGCAGGTCCAAAGCCCATGCGGGCACCTGACTCTTGAGTTCTATTTCACAGATAGGGAAATGAGCCCACAGGGGCCACAAGATGGCCCTTGACCATAGACAGCAGACACCCAGCAGCCACATGGGGCCTCAATTGAATCTTCTGGTCTGATGAGACCTCTCTCTAACACTGTCCCTCTGGCCTCATCCACCCACTCACTGTGCAGGCAGCATCACCTCGTACCTCCAGGTCAGACCCTGCAGGGCCTTTCTGTAGCCACCTGTCCTGTGTCCCCACCTGACCCCACTGCTCTATAATGCTCTCAGGAACCCTATCCTAACCCTCACCTCCCATTTCCTGGCTCTGCTGTCTACTTCTCACCCAGAGTCTGTTAATCTTGTCCCACCCTTGGACCACTGAGTGGCCCAATGGCCCTGCCACTGCAGCTGCCCTTCCACTGGCCTCCCTGGCCTGCCCTCAGACCTCTGCTCCTTTTGGCTCCCCAAGGTCATGAAGCCTGTCCTTCTCTCACATGTTCTCTTACTCCCCATCCATTCTGCTGGGGTGGAGGCATTGAGGAAGAGAGACACCATCCATCCTGAAATAAAACTGGACTGATATGGTTGCTCAGGGCACTCCTTCAAAACAGGGAGGGGGAAGGACTTGCCACTGCCCTGAAAAGCTGGAAGTCAGGTGGGCAGGTGTAGGGACAGAGGTATCCATTCAGCTCAGGCTGTTTTTCCCTGGGCCTGTTTTCAAAAGAATGGAGAGCACTGCACAAAACCAAAGTGGGAGGAAGCACTGCTCTGCTGTCACCTCCTCAGGGAAGTGGGTGCTTTGTGCAATGTCCGGAAGTAGCAAGAGAGAAACGGACACATGAACCTGATGCCAGAGGTTGCAAGTGCAATTCAGACGCATGTCATATGAACAAGAGGAACGTGCACCTAAAGTTATGTTTGAAAACAAACTGAACTATCCAGTCTTCCAGCTTCCCTGCAAGCCTTCAGGCCCAGAGATGCCCCTCTGTGCCTGGGCTGGATGGGCTGTCTACTGGCTGTCCCCATCACCACTCCTGGTTTAGGATCACCAGCCCCTGCCCTGTGCAGTGTGCAACCTTGTGGGTGACATGGGCTGTGCCTGGACAGGCTGCTTCTTGCTTTCCTTCCTCCTTACAGACCTTGTTCACAGTGCCTAGGGGTGGGGGGTCAACATCTGTCCCCCAGTCTGTCCATAAATGTTTTCTGCTCTATCTGGTGAGTGCATCTACTCCTACAGTGTGTTCTCATGTCCAACTCACATGGCTGGGGTAGGGCTGGGTCACCACAGACCAGGTGGGCACATGAACCTACAGTGTGGGGGCCTTTCATGGGCAGCCCACTGGAGCACTGTTCAATGCATGGGAGACACTGTGTCTGGAGACCTCTGCCCTGCCCAGTCAGCCACCCAAATCCCGCTTTACTGATGAGGATGAAGAAGCACAAGGAGACTACAAAACACACTCACAGTCACAGAGCCACATAGCTGGACCTAGGGGGGCTGAGATCACCTTCCATGTCAACAAACTCCAGTCCAACCTTGAACTGTCTCAGCAAATGGCTAGATGCCCCTCAGGCATTCAGGTTCCTCCCCAGCCCTCCAGGTGGTCTGTGCTGGGAGCACTTAAGCCACTCAGAGGCATGACACACTGCCTAACCACCCACAACTGGCAGAGGATGCCCCTGCTCCAGCTTGGACAAATAAATTGGCCAAGGGATGGCTCCTGCACAGACTGACAGATGCTATGCCCCAGGGTGTCATCTCTGGAAACTTCCAATGCCCTGAAAGGCCAGCCTGGGCCTTCCATCTCTGTAACTAACACCATTTTCCCTACTTTGCCCGGAAAGCACTCTGAGGCATGGCCCAGAGACCCCAGGGAGAATGGACACTGAGAACCCCCAGGGTCTTGCTCCTCTGCCAGAAGCTGAGGGCAGCACCACAGGCTCTACCGCTCCTCAAACCAGGCAGTTAATTCAATGCAATCCCTATTAAAACACAGGAGCATTCTTCAATGAACTAGAGCAAATAGTTCTAAAATTCATATGGAACTACATAAGACCCCAAATAGCCAAAGCAATCCTGAGAAGGAAGAATAAAGCTGGTGGGATTACGATCCCTGACTTCAAGCTCTACTACAAAGCCACAGTAATCAAGACAATTTGGTCCTGGCACAAGAACAGACCCATACACAATGGATCAAATTAGAGAGCACAGATATAAACCCAAGCATATATGGTCAGTTAATATATGATAAAGGAGCCATGGACATACAATGGGGAAATGACAGCCTCTTCAACAACTGGTGTTGGCAAAACTGGACAGCTACATGTAAAACAATGAAACTGGATTATTAGCTAACTCCATACACAAAAGTAAGTTTGAAATGGATCAAAGACCTGAATGTAAGTCATGAAACCCTAAAACTCTTAGAAGACAACATAAGAAAAATCTCCTGAATATAAACACGAGCAACTTTTTCCTGAATGCATCTCCTCGGGCAAGGGAAACAAAAGCAAAAATGAACACATGGGACTACATCAAACTAAAAACTTCTGTACAGCAAAGGACACCATGAGCAGAACAAAAAGGCATCCTACAGTATGGGAGAATATATTTGTAAATGACATATCCGACAATGGGTTAACATCCAAAATATATAAAGGACTCACATGCCTCAACAACCAAAAAGCAAATAACCCTATTAAAAAATGGGTGGAGGATATGAGCAGACACTTCTCCAAAGAAGAAATTCAGATGGCCAACAGGCACATGAAAAGATGCTCCACGTCACTAATTATCAGGGAAGTGCCATTTAAAACCACAATGAGATGTCACCTCAGATGGCTAGCATCGAAAAGACTGCTGGCGAGGATGTGAAGAAAGGGGAACCCTCCTACACTGCTGGTGGGAATGTAAGCTAGTTCAACCACTGTGGAAAGCAATATGGACATTCCTCAAAAAACTAAAAATAGAAATACCATTTGACCCGGGAATTCCACTCCTACGAATTTACCCAAAGAATACAAGTTCTCAGATTCAAAAAGACACATGCAAGAGATTGATTCAAGATGGTGGTGTGAGAGGTGAGACAGAGAACTCCCAAAACCACATACAGTATGAAAATATAGTTAATACAACTAATCCTAAAACAGCAACAGGAAAGAAGGCTCACCAGACTGCATACACCTGGAGAGCAGAGCAGACCTCACGAGACAGGGTAACGTACGAAGCCTTGATCTGGCGCGACCCAAGCCCTCCCCCCACCCCAACTCACTGGCGCGAGGAAGAGAAACAGAGCAGGGAGGGGGTGGAAGCCTAGGACTGCTGAACACCGAGCCCTGGAGATCTGTTTCAGAGCACAAACCTACATTGCATGGTGCTCTGGAGATTAGTGGGGTTGGAAAGCTAAGACAGGTGGAATACTTGAGAGACTGAGATTCCAGCCATTTGTGGAGGACAGAGATCCACATCTGGTTGCTCTGGGACAAAGGAGAGGAGGATGGTCTGAGAGGCTTCCTAGCGTCAAGAGGGCTGCTGAAGGGGCAGGGATTGCACGGAGCTTCCTGCGAGGGAGAAGGGATAGGTGGACAAGGTGGTCTGGGTGCGCTCTGCCCAGCAGGTTGGGAACTTTGATGAGCTTCAGGCACTCCATACCCCTGGCTGGCTACTCAGATCCGAGGCCCCCCACTGTGATATGCAGCTCACTGCACCTTCCTCCTGGAAAGCCTTTCCTTCCGCGCAAACCAGCAGTCACTGCGCGGGGTCAGGCCAGCCAGAGGGAGGCCCCGCCTATGACAGCTACAGACCCAAAGCATAGAGGCTTACACCTGTGTGCTTGGCCCACTGGTTCTGACATGAGATAGACACTGCAGCCAGGAAGCAGGAAACAGCTCTTTCCTCCCCCCAGGTACCAGCGCTGCTCTCCTGCCACCCCTAACCTCACTCCAGGGACTGAGAAGCTCCAGAGACTAGAGCTTCTGGGCACTAGAGGGCGCCACATAGAAATATGAAACATCAAAGGAACCTGGTTAAGACCAAAATATCACAAACCCCAGAAAAAGGGCCAAATGAAACTGAACTCACCAATCTTCCTGAAACAGTTCAAAATAAAAATCATAAACATACTCATGGAGGTACAGAAAAATATTTAAGAGTTCAGGGATGAGTTTAGGACAGAGATTCAATCATTAAGAAATTCCATATCTGAAATGAAACATACAATGGAGGGATTTAAAAGCAGGTTAGATGTTAGAAGAGACAGTAAATGGAACAGAAATTAGAGAAGAGGAATACAAAGAAGCTGAGGCAAAGAGAGAAAAAAGGATCTCTAAGAATGAAAGACTATTGAGAGAACTGTGTGACTAACCCAAATGGAATAATGTCTGCACTACAGGGGAACCAGAAAAAGAAGAGAGAGAAAAAGGGATAGAAAGTGTTACTGAGGAGGTACTTGCTGAAAACTTCTCCAATCTGGGGAAGGGGATAGTCTCTCAAGCCATGGAGGTGCACAGATCTCCCAACACAGGGGACCCAAGGAAGACAACATCAAGATGTATAATAATTAAAATGGCAAAGATCAAGGATAAAGACAGACTTTAAAAGCAGCTAGAGAGAGAAAACAGATCACATACAAAGGAAAACACATCAGGCTATCATCAGGTTTCTCAACAGAAACCTTATAGTCCAGAAGGGAGTGGCATGATATATTTAATGCAATGAAGCAGAATGGCCTCAAACCAAGAATATTCTACCCAGCAAGGTTATCATTTAAATTTGAAGGAGGGATTAAACAATTTTCAGATAAGGAAAAGCTGAGAGAATTTACCTCCCACAAACCATCTCTACAGTGTATTTTGGAGGGACTGCTATAGATGGAAGTATTTCTAAGGCTAAATGGATGTCACCAGGGGAAATAAAACCACAGTAAAGTTGAACAATTAATTACTAACAGATGCAAAATCAAATCAACTACCCCCAAAGTCAACGAAGGGATTGACAAAGAGTATAGAATATGATACCTAATATATAAAGAATGGAGGAGGAAGAAAAAGGAGGAAAAAAAAAAGAACCTTTACATTGTGTTTGTAATAACATACTAAGTGAGTTAAATTAGACTGTTAGATAGTAAGGGAATTACCCTTGAACCTTTGGTAACCATGAATCTAAAGCCTGCAATGGCAATAAGTACATACCTATCGATAATCACCCTAAATAAAATGGTCTGAATGCACCAATCAAAAGACACAGAGTCACTGAATGGATAAAAAACAAGACCCATCCATATGCTGCCTACGAGAGACTCACTTCAAATCCAAAGACATACACAAACTGAAAGTAAAGGGATGGAAAAAGATATTTCATGCAACTAACAGGGAGAAAAAAGCAGGAGTTTCAGTACTTGTATCAGCCAAAATATGGAAGCAACTTAAGTGTCCATCAGTAGATGAATGGATAAAGAAGATGTGGAACATATACACAATGGAATATTATTCAACCATAAGAGGAAAACAAATCCTACCATTTGCAACAACATGGATGGAGTTAGAGGGTATTAATCTCAGTGAAATAATCCAGGTGGAGAAAGACAACTAACAAATAATTTCACTCATCTGTGGAGCATAAGAACAAAGAAAAACCTGAAGGAACAAAACAGCAGTAGACTCACAGAACCCAAGAATGGACTAACAGTTACCAAAGGGAAAGGGACTGGGGAGGATGGGTGGGAAGGGAGGGATAAGAGGGAAAAAGGGGCATTGTGATTAGCACACATAATGTAGGGGTGGGGCATGGGGAAGGCAAGTATAGCATAGAGAAGACAAGTAGTGATTCTATAGCATCTTACTACACTAATGGACAGTGACTGTAATGGGGTATGTGGTCGGGACTTGATAATGGAGGACTCTAGTAACCACAATGTTGCTCATGTAATTGTATATTAATTATACCAAAAAAAAGTTAAAAATAAAAATAAAAATGTATGGTAGATAAATGTTAAAAAAAAAGACATATGCACCCCTGTGTTTATCGCTGCACTATTTACAATAGCCAAGATATGGAAGCAACCTAAGTGTCCATCAGTAGATGAATGGATAAAGAAGATGTGGTACATATACACAACGGAATACTACTCAGCCATAAGAAAGAAAGAAATCCTACTATTTGCAACAACATGGATGGAGCTGGAGGATATTATGCTCAGTGAAATAAGCCAGGCAGAGAAAGACAAGTACCATATGATTTCCCTCATTTTTGGAGTATAACAATGAAGCAGAACTGAAGGAACAAAACAACAGCAGACTCACAGACTCCAAGAAGGGACTAGCGGTCACCATAGGGGAGTGGTGGGGGAGGGCAGGGAGGGAGGGAAGGAGAAGGGGATTGAGGGGTATTATGATTGGCACACATGGTGTGAGTGGGGTACAGGCAAGACAGTGTAGCTCTGAGAAGGCAAATAGTGACTGTGTGGCATCTTACCACACTGATGGACAGTGACTGCAGTGGGGTATGGGGGTGGAACTCAATAATATGGGTGAATGTAGTAACCACATTGTTTTTCATGTGAAACCTTCATAAGAGTGTATATCAATAATACCTTAATTAAAAAAAAAAGACAAAAACCCCACAAAAAAAAAACGGGCAGTGATAAGGTTTTTCCAGGGACAAATAAGCCTGGGACTAATGAGCCTGTCAGTTGCCCTAATAATCTCTTGTCATGTTCACTGGCCAGTGCAGCACCCTGTGTGCTATGCATGTTCAGCTAGTTGTTTCCTGATGAGCCAGATTTTTTTCCAGGTTACCTAAGAGCTGCCAAGAAAACTACCTTCAGGTCAGGGGATAAGGTCAAGCCTGAGACAGTGGGTTCTACCTGTAGTGAAGTAGTTGGCCATCTGCAGTGTAATCCCGGTAAATCTCATAGTCCTTCTCAAGGAACACTCCTGGTGGTGAAGAACTGAAATACAGCAAAATGAAAAAAAAAAAAGTGAACGTAAGCACAATAATTTTAAATTATGGTACACTGAAAACAACATAATTTCAAGAATATGGATGTTGCCCTTTTAGTTTCTGAGAAATGATCCCAGTGTCCTTGCTCCTACGTGCAAACCTGTCCCCTTCATCAAGTCAAAAAGGTGCTTCTGCCCTAAGCCACCTCCCTGCAGTACATGTCATATGACCTGGATGGAATGGACTGGAGACCCACTTGCCCTCCAGCTGGGACAGCCCCACTGCAGCCCTATCCAGAGGCTGGATGGCAGGCAAGGACACCCACTACTCTGTCCTGGATTTTAGGACCTTGGATGACTGGAGCCAGGGCTACTATTCTAAGGGCATAGTGGTGGGGTTAGTAAAAATCACAGTTGACAAGGCACCACCAGATGACCTAAGAAGGAAGGCGAGTGAGAAATACCCTTATGGGGATAAAAAGCTCCGTAAGGATTGGGCGCTTAGAATACAGTAGGCATTCAGTATCTGGGAAATAAATAAGTGGGTGATTATTTGGCAGATGTTCAAGGCATGTGATCAAATTAATATCTATTTATGATTTAAAAACCCTTAGTAATCCAGAAGTGGAAGAAAATTTACTTAACTTGATCAAGAATAACCTTATTTAACTAAAGACCTTTCAAAGGCTGAAAGCATACCCATTAAAGTCAGAATAAGAACATCTACTCTCACCACCAATATGTAATAGTTCTGGAAATGCTAGTCAATGCAGTAAGAAAAGAAAAAGAAAAGCAAGAGGTTAAAATATTTGCAAGAGACAAAATTATCATTAGTTGTCAAAGTAGAAAAACTAAAAGAATCAACTGAAAAATTATTAGAAGTATTAAGAGACTGGTAATGTAGTGTTCATTTACATAATACATGAAATCAGTGACTTTAATGTATGTTAGCAGTAACTAGTTAGAAGCAAAGTTCACTGTCACAATGAAAATAAAGATAACAAAATAAAGTCCAGGCATACATTAACAAGGAATATGTTGAACCAATATGAATAAAACTAAATTTTTTACCGAAGTACATAAAAGAACCTGAATATGTAACAGAGAAACAAGTAATCTTGGAAAAATATAATAATTTTAAAGATGTAACTTCTTGCTAAATTAGTTAATAAATTTAATATAATCCTAATAACATTTCCAACAGGAAGAAATGATTTTTAGAAGTTAGAATGTTTGCAAAGTTAAACCTCCAAAACTAAACACCTAAGAATAACTAAGGAAAAATCAGAATTGATAATAGGAGGGATCACTTGTACTCTCAGATGCAAACAATATCATAGCTACATAATTAAAACAATATGGCACCCACGGAGGAATAGGCAGATTCTAAAATGCACCAAAAAGCCCAAATGTTGACCCAAATGTATGTAAGAATTTGGTAAACAGGAACCAAAACTTTCACATCTGGCAAGCACACTAGTAACAAACCATGTGTCTGCAATGGCCCATTAGCACCGCTCATGCTGAGCCGGGATGCAGCTGTAAAAATGTCGCCAGAGCATCTAAAAACTTCATGGGTAAATGCCATAAAACTGATTGCAGACAGCATCAAGTAAGGTTTAACATTTTTTTCTTCTATGTGATATGTATTTTCTACAAGTAATGTGCCTCACTTCTCTAATAAAAATGTCATTAAAAAAAAGTTGAATAAATGGCTAATGTTAACATTGGCTGGTGGTCAATATCTTCAAACATACAATGTGCCACAGAACACAAAGCTAGAAAGGTGAGATGTGATACATGCAAACCTATCTATGACATACCTATTCCTCTGTTTCCATCAGTCAGTGATCCCCTCCTCCTGTTTTTGACTAGTCTCCAGAAGAGAACAGAGGTCCTGCAAAGGCACGCTGGTCATTGGCCACAGTTGCAGCCACCACCCCATACACCCCTGTGGCTTTGTCACTTGTGCCCAGGCCAGGCTGATACAAGGTTCACTTCAACATCCTAGAGGCACTGTGGACTCCTGTTGGATTCAATTGTGTCATAGGTCTCTGGGTCGTAAGGGGCTCTGATGCTTCCCTCTCCATTTCTAACTCCAGCTACCAGTGTCCAGGTCTTCCCTCTAGATTGCTGCCCACTGACCAGAACACCAGCTCCATGTTGGGGCTGGGCTGGGGGCAGGAACACAAAGCAGGTGAGGCAGACAGTTCTGTTCCCACAGAGCTCATTCATGGTATGGAGTCCACCATGGAATAAGCCAGAACCTCAGGCTGCTGTAGAACCCAGACAGGAAGCAACCCCACAGAGGGAAGCCAGGAACATCTCTCTGAGAGGGGCATGTGATGAGGAAACAGGAGACTATGCAGGGGGATTTCAAGGGGGATGAGTTTGGAGTCGCCCAGGAACAGACAGGAGGTCCCTCTGTGGGGCAGTGAGCAATGAGTATGACTCAGTGAGCTGGATCACACAGGGCCCTCTGGGTTGACCAAAATGGAAAGCCTGCATATCACTTAAGGCCAGGGTTTAGCAAACTACAGCCTGTGGGCCAAGTCCAGCCCTCTGCCTGCTTTTGTATAGCCTGTGAGCTAAGATTAAGTTTCATATTTAAAATTTTTGGGTGTGTGAAATGTGAAAATTACATGAGATTTAAATTTCAATGTCCATAAATACATGTTACTGGAACACAGTCCCATGTTCACATTCGTGTTGCCTGTGGCTGCTTTTGCACAAGAGCAGCAGACTTGAGTAGTGATAAGAGCACATGGGGCTGCGCTGCTGTCACTGCTGCTTAGCACAGCACAGAAGGAGTGCCACAGTTTCACACATACTGACATTCTGAGACATCTTATTTTTATGTTTTTACTACCAGTGCATACCCATAATGTCACAATAGGAAGAGAAAGTGGACCTTCCATGTTATGCTTTAAGGCATGGAGTGTGGGCTGTTTGTTGCTGGGTCCAAGGGAGAGCATGGTGCCTGCTGTGATACACAGCTGTGCAACAAGAACATGACAACATTGCCAGACCAAATACCCACAATGTGCCAACTTCAGCCACAGACAATGTTTAAATGGAAATAGAGGATCTGAAATAGAAATCTCACCATAGCAGAATCATTTCACAAAATAAAAAAGACTCTGACACCAGTCTCCAAGTGGCTTATTTGTTAGTCCGTCAAAGAAATCTGTCTACTGATGAGCTAATTAAACAATGTTGATTGCAACAGCTAAAATTATGTGTTGACAGGAAATAGGTTGCTTGACTTTAGCCTTTTGGCAAGAACAGTGAGGGCAACATTAACATGAAATAATTCATGTGTTCTCCTGGGCCCTTGATAGCCAAAAGATGCTGTTGATACATCTCAGCAGCTGTTATTTTATTCAAGGATTCAATGCTGAGTTTGAAGAGGAATTAGCCTCTATAAATCACCTATGTGGAACAAGTAAAGAGATATTTTCAAAGAAGTTGAGAAAACACCTAATTCAGTACAAACTGAAGTGGAATCTACTAGGATGTATTACAATTGATCACACCAAATTTACAAAGCATGTGGAGATGAAAGGTGTTTAAGGCTTTGGTTGTTTGTTGTATTACTCATTAGCAGGTATTCTGAAGAACATACTTGAATTTATCATGAATTCTGAAACAGTAATATCAACAGTGAATGGCATTTACTCTCATAGACTTTGCCATCATCAGTTCCATGGATTTTGTTAGAAACAAGCTAAATATCCTGACTTGCCCTTTCACACAGCAGTTCAACAGCTTGACAACAGAAAAAGTTTTATTGTGATTAAAAAAAAATTCATGGCTGACACTAAAATTTTATGAATGAGGAAAATGTCTCTCAATCATTATTATCAAATTGAATGTGTGTTTTATTTCTTTGGCAGACTTAATGATGTTTCTAAATGAACTCATCCTAAAATTATAAGGCAAACAGAACTTATATTCAAAACATACACTGCAGTAGCTATTTTAATAACTGCTAATATCTGAGTTGCAGTAATGTCAAGCAGTCAAAAAGTAAACCAAGGCCTTGGGATTAAAGATGGCGGCATGAGAGGTAAGACACAGGCTTCCTCCTAAACTGCATATAATATGAAAATATAATTAATACAACTAATCCTGAAAGAGCAACAGGAAAGAGGACTGCGCCAGACTGCATACACCTGGAGAAAAGAGCAGACCTCACAGAACAGGGTAATGTACCAAAGCTGTGGCCTGGCAGGACCTAAGCCCTTCCCCCACCCCAGCTCACCAGAAGGAGGAAGAGAAACTGAGCGGGGAGGGAGTGGAGGCCTGGGAATGCTGAATACCTAACTCCGGAGATCTGCTCTGGGAGCACAAACCTACATTTCATGGTGCTTGCATGATACTCTCATGATTACAGGGTTGGAAACAAAGCAGGCAGAATTCCTGGAGACACTGAGATTCCAGCCGCTTGTGCAAAGCAGGGATCCATACCTGGGTGCTCTGGGACAAAAGAAAGGTGGGAAGTCTGAGAGACTTCCTAACAAGGAAGTGCTTAGCAAGAGGGCTGTGAAAGGGGCAAGGATTGCACAGAGCTTACTGCTCAGGAGAGAGGACAGTTGGACAAAATTGTCCGGGTGCACGCTGCACAGCAGGTTGGGAGCTTTGCCATATAGACCCTCATATTTAAGGAGGAAAAAGATTTCTTCCTCCTTACATGATATTCAGGTGCTCCAGCTCCCTGGCTGGCTACAAAGCTCCAAGAACCCCCTCTGTGATACGCAGCCTACTGTGCCTTTCTCCCAGCCAGCCCCATCTGACTCGCAAACCAGCAAACCCTACCCTGGCATTAGCCCAGCCAGAGGGAAGATCTGTCTACAGCAACTACAACCGCAAAGCATAGAGGCTTATACCTGTGTGCTTGGCCCACTGGTTCAGGCAGTGGAGACAGGCACAGCAGCCAGGAAGCAAGAAACAGCTCTTTCTTCCCCCCAAGCACAAATACCACTCCACTGTGACCCCCGACATTGCTTCAGGGGCTGAGCAGCTCCAGGGAGTAGAGCTTCTGGGCACTAGAGGGCGCCATATACAAATATGAAACACCAAAGGAACCTGGTTCAGAGTAAAATTATTAATAGAACTCCTGAGAATGATTTAAATGACATCGACCTCATGACTATTCCTGAAGGGGAGTTCAAAATAAAAATCATTTACATGCTCATGGAGGTACGGAAAGATATTCAAGAACTCAGGAATGATTCCAGTTGGAGATACAATCATTGAAGAGCACAATGGATGGTATTCCAAACAGAACAATATTTGCATTATAGGAGTACCAGAAGAAGAAGAGAGAGGAAAAGGGATAGAAAGTGTCTTTGAGGAGGTAATTGTGGAAAATTTCCCCAATCTGGGGAAGGAGATAGTCTCTCAGGCAATGAAGATGCACAGATCTCCTAACAGAAGGGACCCAAGGAAGACAAACAACATCAACATATATAGTAATTAAAATGGCAAAGATCAAGGATAAGGACAGACTATTAAAAACAGCTAGAGAGAGAAAAAAGATCACATACAAAGGAAAACCCATCAGGCTATCATCAGACTTCTCAACAGAAACCTTACAGGGCAGAAGGGAGTGGGATGATGTATTTAATGCAATGAAGCAGAAGGCCCTTGAACCAAGATTACTTTATCCAGAAAGATTATCACTTAAATTTGAAGGAGGGATTAAACAATTTCCAGATAAGCGAAAGCTGAGAGAATTTACCTCCCACAGACCATCTCCACAGTGTATTTTAGAGGGACTGCTATAGATGGAAGTGTTGCTAAGGTTTAATAGCTGTCACCAGAGGTAATAAAACCATAGTAAAGAGAGTAAACAGCTAATTACTAAGCAAATGCAAAATTAAATTAATTATCCCCAAAGTCAATCAAGGGATAGACAAAAGTACAGAATATGATATCTAATATATAAAGAATGGAGGAGGAAGAAATAGGAGGAAGAAAAAAAAGAACCTTTAGATTGTGATTGTAATAGCATTAAGTGAGTTAAGTTAGACTCTTAGTAAGGAAGTTTACCTTGAACCTTTGGTAACCATGAATCTAAAGCCTGCAATGCCAATAAGTACATACCTATCCACAATCACCCTAACTGTAAACGGACTGAATGCACCAATCAAAAGACATAGAGTCACTGAATGGATAAAAAAACAAGACCCCTCTATATGCTGCTTGAAGAGACTCTCTTTAAACTCAAAGACATACACAGACTAAAAGTGAAGGGATGGAAAAAGATATTTCATGCAACTAATAAGGAGAGAAAAGCAGGAGTTTCAGTACTTGTATGAGACAAAATAGACTTCAAAACAAAGAAAGTCACAAGAAACAAAGAAGGACATTACATAATGATAAAAGGGTCAATCCAACAAGAAGATATAACCATTATAAACATCCATGCACCCAACACAGAAGCAGCTACATATGTGAAACAAATACTAACAGAATTAAAAGGAGAAACAGAATGCAATGCATTTATTTTAGGAGACTTTAACACTCCACTCACTCTGAAGCACAGATCGACCAGAGAGAAAATAAGTAAGGAGACAGAGGCACTGAACAACATAATAGAACAGATGGACCTAACAAACATCTACAGAACTCTACACTCAAAAGCAGCAGAATACATATTCTTCTCGAGTGCACATGGAACATTTTCAAGAATAGATTATATACAAGGCCACAAAAAGAGCCTTGGTAAACTCAGAAAGATTGAAATTGTACCAGCCAGTTTCTCAGACCAGAAAGATATGAAACTAGAAATAAATTACACAAAGAAAATGAAAAATCCCACAAACACATGGAGGCTTAATAACATGCTTCTAAATAACCAATGGATCAATAACCAAATAAAAACAGAGATCAAGCAATATATGGAGACAAATGACAACAATAATTCAACACCGCAAAATCTGTGGGACCCAGCGAAGGCCGTGCTAAGAGAAAGTATATTGCAATACAGGCCTACCTCAGGAAAGAAGAACAATCCCATATAAGCAGTCTAAACTCACAATTAACGAAACTAGAAAAAGAAGAACAAATGAGACCCAAAGTCAGTAGAAGGAGGGACATAATAAAATTAGAGCAGAAATAAATAAAATCGAGAATAATAAAACAATAGAAAAATCAATGAAAGCAAGACTGGTTCTTTGAGAAAATAAACAAAATAGATAAACCCCTAGCCAGACTTATCAAGAAAAAAAGACAGTCTACTCACATAAACAGAATCAGAAATGAGAAAGGAAAAATCACTACAGATACCACAGAAATACAAAGAATTATGAGAGAATACTATGAAAAATTATATGGTAACAAACTGGACAACCTAGAAGAAATGGACAATTTTCTAGAAAAGTACAACCTTCCAAGACTGACCCAGAAAGAAACAGAAAATCTCAACAGACCAATGACCAGCAACGAAAGTGCACTGGCAATCAGAGACCTACCCAAGAACAAAACCCTTGGACCAGACGGCTTCACCGCTGAATTTTATCAAACATTTAGTGAAGACCTAATACCCATCCTTCTTAAAATTTTCCAAAGAGTAGAAGAAGAGGGAATACTTCCAAACTCATTTTATGAGGCCAGCATCACTCTAACACCAAAACCAGGCAAAGACACCACAAAAAAAGAGAATTACGGACCAATATCCCTGATGAACATACATTCAAAAATACTCAACAAAATATTAGCAAACCAAATTCAAAGATACATCAAAAAGATCATCCATCATGATCAAGTGGGATTCATCCCAGGGATGCAAGGATGGTACAACATTCGAAAATCCATCAACATCATCCACAACATCAACAAAAAGGACAAAAACCACACGATCATCTCCATAGATGCTGAAAAAGCATTTGACAAAATTCAACATCCATTCATGATAAAAACTCTCAACAAAATGGGTATAGTGGGCAAGCACCTCAACATAATAAAGGCCATACATGACAAACCACAGCCAACATCATGCTTAACAGTGAGAAGTTGATCAGAGAAGACAAGTAGTGACTCTATAGCATCTCACTACGCTGATGGACAGTGACTGTAATGGGGTTGGTGGGGGGGGGGGGGACCTGGTGAAGGGGGTAGTTTAATCACCATAATATTGCACATGTAACTGTAGATTAATGATACCAAAATAAACTATTAAAAAAACAGTGAGAAGTTGAAAGCTTTTCCTCTAAGATCAGGAACACAACAAGGATGCCCACTCTCCCCGCTTTTATTCAGCATAGTACTGGAGGTCCTAGCCACGGCAATCAGACAACAGAAAGAAATGAAAGGCATCCAGATTTGTAAGGAAGAAGTCAAACTGTCACTGTTAGCAGATGATATGATATTGTACCTAAAAAACCCTAAAGAATGCACCCCAAAACTACTAGAGTAGCTGAATTCAGCAAAGTTGCAGGATACAAAATTAATACACAGAAATCTGTTGCATTCCTATACACTAACAATCAACTAGCAGAAAGAGAAATCAGGAAAACAATTCCATTCACAATTGCATCAAAAAGAATAAAATATCTAGGAATAAACCTAACCAAGGAGGTGAAAGACCTGTACCCTGAAAACTATAAGACACTCTTAAGTGCTGGACACCGAATGAACCTCATTTTCCTTCTCGGCAATCATCAAGGTTAAAGAAACAAAAACAGGCAAAACCAACTCAGAAGACAGGGGAGGCAGACCTACAGACCCCTGGGGAGGGCCAGGCACAGGACAGCGAGGGCATGGCAGCAGGCTCAGATTTGTTGTGTAAGCAGATGCACTAAGTGCCTGTCCACACTCGGGGTCATGCAGGCCAGATGAATCCTCAGTGGAGAAGGCAGGTCAAGAGACATGGTAGTAGCTGCCCTGGAGAGGAGCAAGAAGGGGACTGATACGGAAAATCAATACGTTTAACAACTTCTGGAACACGTTAAGTTGAATGACGTGAGATTGCTGTTTTTTCAGGTTAAAAAAATTAAATATTAGTGATTTCATATGGTTTAATCTGTTAAGGGCACATTTATAAGAAAAACCTCAATGAGAGAGACAGATGGGGCAGAGGTTGATTTTAGAATCTCAGTACATTAATGGAAAAACAAGTAAAAAGCACAAAATTATTTGTTTTCAACAAGACTAAAAAATTTTAAGATATTACTGAATAAAAAAAGACATACTATTAAAATGACAGCAACACTGACACACTCTACGTCAACAGAGAGTGAAGAGGATCAACAACATCACCAAACAAAACCAGCAGGGGGCGCACGGGGTGGCGGGCTGAGTCCCGTGAGGCACAGGGTCAGATGGTGGAGTCCAGCACCATGTGCTTCGAGAGCAGACAGAAGACCTAATTAGAAATAAAGGTAGGCAAAAGTGTATTACCAGACAAGCAAACAGGAAGGACTTAGACCAAGAGAGCATCCCGTGGAGGGCGCTGCTGAGAAGGAAGGTGCTCCGATGGGAAAGGGAGCATTCGAGGAGACGCAGGTGACCGGATCGGATGCCCGGCCCTCGCGGCAGAGACACACAGAAGAAAGGCAGGGACTCACAGAAAAGAGAAGGGTAAGAGTAAGTAACTGATACAATGAAATCCATAAATGAACATGGATTTTCACACTCCTCAACAGGGAACATTATTTTTCAAGTGTCCACAGAATATTTTCAAATTTGATCAATTACATAACAAAAAAGCCCAATAAATTTTAAAAAGCAGAAATTTTAGACTTCATTCCTTGGACACAATATAATGATTAGAGTAAATTGCAGAATTTAAACAAGTGCCATAGTCTTGAAAATTAAAACAAAATTCTAAGTATAGCTGGGCTCAGGGCTGCCTAGTTGTTGAATGTGGCGACCCTTGGCAGCTGAGTGGCTGAGGGAGCAGAGGGGTGGCAGTGGGGCCAAGCAGGGCCTGGTGTCCCAGTTGGGGCCCTTTCCCTGGGGACAGGGCCCAGACCCACTATCGGGATGGGGGCTCAGCAATCAGCGGCTTCTGGGTTACCCAGAGGCCTGCTGACTGTGCCTCCCAAACCCAGGGCAGCCAGAGCCACCATGCTCACCTACTACTGCAGGCCCCCAGGAAAACACCTCCATAAGCCACAGGAAAGCTTTATTAAAACCAAGGAGACTTGTGGTAGGTGGCACTCCATTCTGTAATCCAGCTGGATGCTCTCAGCAGAGACACTCTGACCTGCCATGAGCAGAAGTGGTGGCTGGTAAGGAGCTAGCACAGCCCCAGGTGGGAGGAGGTCAGGCCTGGGGAGAGGGGTGGGGTACTGGACCCAGCCAACTCTCAGGAATGAGAGGAAACATGGTATATTTTCTGACTAAGATAACAAATTTACCATTTACAGATTCCTGCAGAGGAGAAAGAGAGGAACCACTGAAGACCCAAGTAGGAATGAGGTAAATGTGAGCAAAGAAACATGAACATGGGCAAACCTACATGAGTGCCATCTGAGCAGGGAGAGGTTGCTGCCTAGGAGCTGCAACCCAGCCCAGGGCAGAGCCACTCCAGGGGCCTGCATGGCGGGAGAGGGGCAGAAGCAGACTTCAGACTCCTGAGAGTCAGACATGCTGGTGAATATTTTAAGTACAACCACAGGAGAAAAATCCCACAAAATAAGAAGACAGATAACTTCCTGACTAGCGGAGGGGAAAATAAAACAAAACCCACTTAATCTTAGAGAAGGCAGAAAGAAGGAGAAAGGCAGCCCATGCGTTCTCTGTAATGGGACCAGCCAACAAGGTCACAGATTCATGCCAGCTGAACAGAGAACGTGAAGTAGCTAAGACCCAAAGCCTGCAGACCTTGTGAGTGCACAGGAGGTGGCATGAACACACGGCCCAGCGTTCACAAGGGACAGGCCCGAGAGTGTGGTTTTTGGGGGATAAAGTCAACATGTGCTGAAGGGACACTCACCGCTGGGCAGAGGGGGACAGTTCAGATGAAAAGTGGATCCCTCCTGGCCCCCCTCAAGAAAGGTCACTCCAGAGAGATCCCAGCCTCAAGAAAAATCAAGCCTTGTAAGAAAATATCTTTGGACCCACCCAAGCAAGTATTTTTTAAACAAAACATTAAATACATAAACCACAAGGCAAAAAAAACCTGATAAATTTGGTTGCATTAAAATCAAGGATGCTGGGCAGGTGACAGAATATAAGATACTCAGAAAATTTGAAACCAACGAGGAATCGGCATCTGGTACATACAAGGGACTCCTGGGAACTGACACAGGGAGCAAGCTGTCCCCTCCAGGGGAAACATGAGTGAAAAGTATGAGCAGGCAATTCACATAAGAGAAAACTTAGATGTCTTGTGCACAAGCTCATGAAGGTAGAATAAACATCAATGGCAAACAAGCAATGAGAATGAAAGCACGGGGGTAGTCCACCCATGACTAATCAGATCGGCTGGCCCCTCATCTCACAGCACAAAGCCCAGGACACCTGGAGGTGCAGGGCTGTCACGCTTGTGGGGAGGTAACACCAACTGCATGGAATGGCAGGATGGGGCTTAAGAACAGCACCCACTCAGAAGGTGTGCAGCCTCTAGCCCACCTCTCACAAGAACACACTCAAACAGCAAGACACACCACGACACACAGTGTGAGAGAGGAAAGCGTCACTAAAAGCAGGTACCTGAAAGGACCCCAAGGTGATAAACTAAATCCTTTTGCTGTATTAGTGATCTCAGTAAGTATGATTGCAACCATCCTGCCACATGAGACAGGTGTTTGGAATGGATGAAAAATAAACCAAAATTGATAAAAAACACATCCAAAGTATACTGATAAAGATTACAGTTTGGGAAAAGATGTTAACAGGCAAATAAGAATCAAAGAGAAAGAGGGCACTATGTTAATATTAAAATACACCCAAGACAAAAATATTATGAGAGGTAAAAGGAATTCCACATGATGACAAGAGGAAAATTCACAGGGAAAACAGAACTCTAAATTTAGGTGCAACCAATCTGTAGCTTAAACACAGAGGAAGCAGCAAAGAACAGATTCTAAGGAGAGACAGACAGATTCCGACCAAGCCCCCAGGAGCGCTTCACCTCCCAGGGTGGGCGGGCAAGGAATTATTAAGAAACTGAGTGATACAATCAACAGGTCTGATTTAATGGACACACAGAGAACCCTAGACCTAATAAACAGAGAATAGAAGTTATTTTTTAAGCAGTCATAAAATCATTTACAAAAATTCAGGATCTAGGCCACAAAGCAAGTCCTAAAAAAAAAAAATGCATTCTGACCAAAATGAAATTAAGTTAGCCATCAAGAACAAGAATGAGACTACCCTATAGTTTTAGAAATGAAGACATTTCTAAGTTACAAATGAGTCAAGGAAGAAATCATAATTAAAATTAGAACACATTTCAATTTTCACTGACCGACAATGAAAATTCTACATATCAAAAATTGTGTAATAAAACTAAGGCACATTTTGAGGGAAATTTATGACTTCATTTCAGATGAAACAGTGAAAATGAATGAGTGAAGCTTCCAAAGCAGTGAGAAAGAATGGGAAATAATGTCAAATGAAGACAAGAGAAAGTACAGAACAGAGGGTCACTAAAGCCGAAAGCTGGTTCTTTGACAAGATGTACTGGGAATTCCTTACAAAACCAAAAGAGAACACGTGCACCTCACCTTGGAAATGCAAAAAATATGGTTATATAGGAGGGGAATTTTGAAACAGGAAGAACACTACAATATAGCGTTAGCCAGCGATTCGTAAGCTCAGTGAAATGGACCATTTAACCGGACTGGGTTCTTCTGGAGGCCCTGAGTGGGGCTTCCCCAAACCTAGCTCCTGCTTCTGGGGTGCCGGCAGCCTGTGGCACCCCTCCAATGGCCTCCATCATCACACGATGTTCCCTCTGTGTCTCTGTCTTCCTATAAGGACACTTGTCCTCTTGGATTAGGGCCCCTACTCCAGTGTGACCCCAACTCAAATAATTACATCTGCAGCGATGCTATTGCAAATAAGGTTGCATGCAGAGGTCCTAGGGGTGAGGACTCCAGCATACCTTTCTGAGGGACACAACTCAAAACACAACACCACTGTCAACAGACTGGAAAATACACATGATAACTTATTACATCACTCAAGATAAAAGCCTAAAAGATGCAGGGCACCCAAGCCGGGCAGCCAGCGTCCTGGCACAGTGGGGGCGGCCTGCAGCCTGAGCATGGGAACAAAGGTGGGGCACAGCCCCCAGCCCAGAAGTCCTGGCTGGCTCCGCAGGTGACCTGGGAAGGTGTGTGTGTGTGTGTGTGTGTGTGTGTGTGTGTGTGTGTGTGTGTGTGTGTGTGTGTGTGTGTGTGTGTGTATCTTTATATACCAGTAAGAATCAGGAAATACAGCTTTAAGAGATTTAACATACAAGCCAGAAGGTGTGTGTGTGTGTGTGTGTGTGTGTATCTTTATATACCAGTAAGAATCAGGAAATACAGCTTTAAGAGATTTAACATACAAGCCAGAGCTATAAAATTGATAAAGTACCTAGAAATAAACCTTAAAACAAGTCCTTTGTGGAGAAAACTATAAAACACACCACCTTCATACAGAGGAGCTGGAAGCCGAACCAGCCAGTGGCCAGTGACTGTCAGTCATGACAAGGAAGCAAAGCCCTCATGAAAACCCACCAGAAGAGCATCTGCCCTCCCTCATTCGCCAACTTGTCTCAGAGCTTCCCCACCTGGGGAGCCAGACGCCTCCATGTGCCTCCTCAGAGCCAGGCCCCAGCTCCACAAAGACAGAAGTTCCTTTATTCGGGACTTTGTCCTGTGTGGCTCTTCATCTGGCTGTCGACTTGTATCCTTCATGGCATCCTTTATTACACTGGTAAGTGTGTTTTCCTGGGCTCTGTTAGCTGCTCTGTCAAATCAATCGAACCTAAGGGGGAGGGCAAGGGAACCTCCGATCTGTGGCCAGTTGGTCAGAAGCACGGGTGACAGCCTAGGGCTTACTACTGGCATCTACAGCGGTGCTATGCAGGGCAGTCCTGTAGGAAGTAGCCCTTCACCTGGGGAATCTGGTGCCTTCAGCGCACGTAGCGTCAGAACTGAGCTCAATTCTCAGATACCTGCTGGTCCAAAATTGCTTGGTGCTGAGGGTGGGAAGTCCCTCCCTTACCACACACTGGAATTGGTCCGGGAACCCTGACATAGCCCCTCCACCACTCTGCCTCTGGGGTCCTACCATCATATTCTCGCTTGCCAGTGGCCAGAACCAAACAATCTGTTATCAGCTAGAAAATGCTGTCTCGGAAGGCAGTGCAGGGTGTCCCTCACTCACTGTCCCCACCAGAGACTGCCCAGCACAGTCTTGGGGCCAAGATGTTGGTGGGGGAGACAAGTCCCTCTTTTCACGGCAGTGGAGTTGCCCAATAGAGATGGAACACTGAGGGGGCAGCAGTGGCGGCTAGCACTGACACCTGCTCAAACGCTCAGGCCCCACCTGATGCCCCCTCACTTGCCCCCTGCCCGCCTCACCTGCTACTCTCTCCCTTTAGAGCCCCAAAAGCGGCCTGCCGGCCCGCCCTTGCCAGTGGCTCCTGTGCCTTCACACTGGCATCCAGCTCGGGCTCCAGGGAGGAGCTGGTGCTGCCCTCGCGGCTGACACTGCTTCCCCGCCCAGGGCTGTTCTCTGCCGAGGCACGGGGGGACTCGGTGTTCTGCTTCAGGGTCTGCAGCTTGGCCAGCGGGATGATGTCGCAGTCCTGCGGCCGGTGCCACACAGTGCGCTGGGAAGTGGCGTTGTAGTAGTAAAAGCGTGATGTGTTGGGATCGAAGAGTTCCCACCACTGGTTCTCGCTGGTACGCTTGATGCGGACGCCAGCAGGTGGGTCCCACACACACTCGCCCGTGACCAGGTTGGCATACATGTGCTCGCGGGTGCGTGGCTCGACGATCTCCACCCACTCCAGCCTGGGAATGAGAAGAGCAGCGTCAGTGGAGGGGCACTGCCGCCAGGACAGTGGAGGGAGGAAGCCGCCACGGAGACCCCAGGACGGCTGCCCACCCTAGGAGCAGTCCCTGTCTGTGAGGCAGCTGTCCCCCAGCTGCCAGGGGGCCAACTGGCTGCGTGTGTGTGCAGAGGTGGATTCCCAGACCCTCTCAGATCTGCCAGTTTCCAAAGCAAGAAATTTTGTCACTTATAAAATAAAACCAACTCAAACCAAAGTCCCACTTTTGACATTCTAAACACTGGTTACGGCCCCGCACTGGGGTCCCCCCAGGGGTCTTGGGACCTGACCCTCTCCGTGGGCCCCACGTGGAGGGGCTTTCTGTGCTCACAGGGCCCACATGACACCACTGCCATGCCCCTCCCACCCGGCTGTGTCCTGCAGGATGCCCTGGCTGCTCTCAGCCTACACAGCCCCCCAGCGAGGGCCACCACCCTGTCACTTGCAGCAGGAGTGGACACTCCCAACTCCACACCAGGCAGGCTGCAAAGGGGTGTAGGGCCCTCCCCAGCCTGATAATTCGACGTCCATCTTGACAATCAATTTTTTAAATTGAAAGTTGGAAAAGTGTAAATTGAAGCTACATTCAGAACAAGGCAATTTTAGTGCCAGTATGTTTGATATCAGGGTGTGTTCCAGTCAGCATTTGGCATATACACGCTGCTTCCAAGTCCCCACAAGTAACAGCCCTGTAAGTGCCACAGCCTCTGCAGTGTGGATGCCCTGCACCTGCCCATCTGCCCATCGCTCTGCACCCCTGTCACTGCATCGTCGTCACCTGGGGTGGTCAGGGCTTTCCAGGACAAAGAGCATTAATTCCAGGGGCATGGAGAGAAGGGGAGGAGAGGCCTGCAGCTCTCCCTGCCTGCTCCTCACCCTCTACTCCAGGCACATGGTCTTCCAGGTGGGCAAATAGGCGGGCTTGGGCCAAGGGCTGGGCAGGTGGCACCAATGACCTTCCTCACACACATGCTCATCCTCCCAGCACCTCAGCCCTACCCTTTGAGACCAGAGCTGTTCAGGGCCACTGCTCCATGCGGGAAGGAGAGAAAGCAGACCCAGCAGGAGGACAAACTCTCTGCCAGTTTGGTCCCATCAGTGGTGGCCCCTAACAGCAGCCTGCAGGCTCTGGGGCCTCTTTCTGGACCTGCAGGTGCTTCCAGAAGCCTGGGCTGGGTGAGCCCTGGGCCCATGTCTGGACTGGGTGTGGGCCTGGATGTGGGCACCAAGAACAGCACAGTGATACCAGGGAAGGCACAAACTGAGGCCAGCCTGCCGGGCACAAGATGCGAGCGGGGGCTTGACCACGGAGGGCCTACAAGGCGATTCATAAGGAAGCCAGGAGTACTGAGCTGGGAGGCAACACATGGAGGCAGGGGAGGGCGAGATGAGGAAGGGGCAGAGAAGGGGTGCCCTGGGGATGTGGAAGGCGAGAGGTGGAGAGGCCAACATGGGGCCCCAAGAAGAGCTGGAGGTACAGGCAGAACAGTCTGAGCAGCGGGGCTTAGGAGGAGGGGGAGGCAGTCCCCAATGAGCCTGAGGAGCAGAGGAAACAGGCGCAGGTGGGAGGATGCAGAGCAGTAGCCCTGCGGGCATCAGGCAGACAGCAGGGCCTCTGCTTGAGTAGCTGCTCCAGGCAGGACGCTGGGCTGCCACAGGGCGCATTCCCAACCCGCAGGTGGGCAGCATGGGGCCAGCACAGGGCATGACAGCCCGCCCTTCTCACCAAGCTCACTGGGCACCCAGCCTCGCTGGCCCTCAGACCCTGCCGTTCCCTCTTCCCTCGACTGCCCTGCCCACTGACCCGCCCCACCCCTTCGGCACCCTCACCCCTTCTCCGTGCCCTCCCTCCCACCTCTTGGCCCCAAGGCTGGTCAACCCAGCACCCTGGACTGCTTGGGCTGGTGGGGCCTCCACAAACAGTGCTTGTCAGTCGTTACAGCTGTGCCCCTTTGGGCACCACCGATCATGCCCTCTGCTACATATAACTTTTCCTTAGAAACCAGTCTGTTCAGCTGCTGTAACAAAATACTACTGACCAGGCAGTCTACAAACAACAGACTCTTATTGGGGGTTACAGAATTTGTTATTTTTTATTGTAGTATAGTTGATATACAACATTATATTGGTTTCAGGGGTACAACTATACACATTACTAAATGCTCACCACCAAACTTGCCATCTGTCATCATACAAAGATATTACAAAATTTTTTACTATTCTCCCCTGGCTGTACTTTGATTCTTGTGACTAATTTATTATTTATTTATTTATTTATTTATTTTTTAACTTTGGTATAATTAATATACAGTTACATGAGCAATATTATGGTTACTAGACTCCCCCCATCATCAAGTCCCCATTGCATAGCCCATTACAGTCACTGTCCATCAGCGTAGTAAGATGCTATAGAATCACTACTTGTCTTCTCTGTGTTATACTGCCTTCCCAGTGTCCCCCCACCGCCCCCCTACATCATGTGTGCTAATTGTAATGCCCTCTTATCCCCCTTATCCCTCCCTTCCCACCCATCCTCCCCAGTCCCTTTCCCTTTGGTAACTGTTAGTCCATTTTTGGGTTCTGTGAGTCCGCTGCTGTTTTGTTCCTTCAGTTTTCTCTTTGTTCTTATACTCAACAGATGAGTGAAATCATTTGATACTTGTCTTTCTCTGCCTGGCTTATTTCACTGAGCACAATACCATCTAGCTCCAACCATGTTGTTGCAAATGGTAGGATTTGTTTTCTTCTTACGGCTGAATAATAGTCCATTGTGTATATGTACCACATCTTCTTTATCCATTCATCTACTGATGGACACTTAGGTTGCCTCCATTTCTTGGCTATTGTAAATAGTACTGTGATAAACATAGGGGTGCATACTTCTTTTTCAAACTGGGCTCCCGCATTCTTAGGGTAAATTCCTAGGAGTGGAATTCCTGGGTCAAATGGTATTTCTATTTTGAGTTTTTTGAGGAACCTCCATACTGCTTTCCACAATGGTTGAACTAATTTACATTCCCACCAGCAGTGTAGGACGGTTCCCCTTTCTCCATATACTCGCCAACATTTGTTGTTGTTTGGTTTTTGGATGGTGGCCATCCTAACTGGTGTGAGGTGATATTTCATTGTGGTTTTAATCTGCATTTCTCTGATGATTAGTGATGTGGAGCATCTTTTCATGTGCCTGTTGGCCATCTGAATTTCTTCTTTGGAGAAGTGTCTGTTCAGATCCTCCGCCCATTTTTCAGTTGGATTATTTGCTTTTTGTTTGTTGAGGGGTGTGAGCTCTTTATTTATTTGGATGTCAACCCCTTGTCGGATATGTCATTATGAATATATTCTCCCATACTATAGGATGCCTTTTTGTTCTATTGATGGTGCCCTTTGCTGTACAGAGCTTTTTAGTTTGATATAGTCCCACTTGTTTGTTATTGCTTTTGTTTCACTTGCTGGGGGGATATGTTCATGAAGTGGTTGCTCATGTTTATGTCCAAGAGAATTTTACCTGTTTCCTTCTAAGAGTTTTACAGTTTCAAGACTTACATTCAGGTCTTTGATGCATTTTGAGTTTACTTTTGTGTATGGGGTTAGACAATAATCCAGTTTAATTCTCTTACATGTGTCCAGTTTGGCCAACACCAGTTGCTGAAGGGGCTGTCATTTCCCCATTGTATATCCATGGCTCCTTTATCTTATATTATTTGACCATATATGCTAGGGTTAATATCTGGACTTTCTATTTTGTTCCATTGTTTATGGGTCTGTTCTTGTGCCAGTACCAAATTGCCTTGATTACTGTTGCTTTGTAGTAGAACTTGAAGTTGTGAAGTGTGATCCCCCCTGCTTTATTCTTCCTTCTCAGGATTGCTTTGGCTATTCAGGGTCTTTTGTGGTTCCATATGAATTTTAGAACTATTTGTTCCAGTTCGTTGAAGAATGCTATCACTATTTTGACAGGGATTGCATTGAATCTGTAGATTGCTTTAGGCAGGATGGCCATTTTGACAATATTAATTCTTCCTACCCTAGAACATGGGATGAATTACCATTTATTAGTATCCTCTTTAATTTCTCTTAGGAGTATCTTGTAGTTTTCAGGGTATAGGTCTTTCACATCCTTGGTTAGGTTTAGTCCTAGATATTTTATTCTTTTTGATGTAATTGTGAATGGAATTGTTTTCCTGATTTCCCTTTCTGCTAGTTCATTGTTAGTGTACAGGAATGCAACATATTTTTGCGTGTTAATTTTGTATCCTGCAACTTTGCTGAATTCAGATATTAGTTCTAGTAGTTTTGGAGTGGATTCTTTAGGGTTTTTAATGTACAGTATCATGTCATCTGCAAACAGTGACAGTTTGGCTTCTTCCTTACCAACGTGAATGCCTTTTATTTCTTTGTGTTGTCTGATTGCCGTGGCTAGGACCTCCAGTACTATGTTGAATAAAAGCGGGGAGAATGGGCATCCTTGTCTTGTTCCCGATCTTAGGGGAAAAACTTTCAGCTTCTTGCTGTTAAGTATGATGTTGGCTGTGGGTTTGCCATATGTGGCCTTTATTATGTTGAGGTACTTGCTCTCTATAGCCATTTTGTTGAGAGTTTTTATCATGAATGGATGTTGAATTTTTTCAAATGCTTTTTCATCATCTATGGAGATGATGATGTGGTTTTTGTTCTTCTTTTTGTTGATGTGGTGGATGATGTTGACGGAGTTTCCAATGTTGTACCATCCTAGCATCCCTGGGAAGAATGAATCCCACTTGATCATGGTGTATGAGCCTCTTGATGTATTTTTGAATTCCGTTTGCTAATATTTTGTTGAGTACTTTTGCATCTACGTTCATCAGGGATATTTGTTTGTAGTTTTCTTTTTTGTGGTGTCTTTGCCTGGTTTTCATATTAGAGTGATGCTGGCTTCATAGAATGAGTTTGGAAGTATTCCTCCAAAGTCTTCTATTTTGGGGAAAACTTTAAGGAGAATGGGTATTATGTCTTCTCTAAATGTCTGATAAAATTCAGTGGTGAATGCATCTGTTCCAGGGGTTTTGTTCTTGGGTAGTTTTTTGATTATCAATTCAATTTTGTTTCTGATAATTGGTCTGTGTAGATTTTCTGTTTCTTCCTTGGTCAGTCTTGGAAAGTTGTATTTTCTAGAAAGTTGTCCATTTCTTCTAGGTTATCTAGTTTGTTAGCATATAGATCTTCATAGTATTCTCTAATAATTCTTTGTATATCTGTGGTGTCCATCGTGATTTTTCCTTTCTAATTTCTGATTCTGTTTATGAGTGTCGATTCTCTTTTTCTCTTAATAAGTCTGGCTAGAGGTTTATCTATTTTGTTTATTTTCTCAAAGAACCAGCTCTTGGTTTGCTTAATTTTTTGTATTGTTTTACTCATCTCAATTTTATTTCTTCTTTGATCTTTATTATTTCCCTCCTATTGACTGTGGGCCTCATTTATTGTTCTTTTTCCAGTTTCAATAATTGTGAATTTAGACTATTCATTTGGGATTGTTCTTCCTTCTTTAAATAGGCCTGTATAGCTATATACTTTCGTCCCAGAACTGCCTTCACTGTGTCCCTCAGAAGTTGGGGCTTTGTGCTGTTGTTTTCGGTTGTCTCCATATATTGCTTGATATCTATTTTAATTTCATCATTGATCCATTGATTATTTAGGAGCATGTTGTTAAGTCTACATGTATTTGTGAGCCTTTTTGTTTTCTTTGTACAATTTATTTCTAGTTTTATACGTTTGTGATATGAGAAATTGGTTGGTAGATTTTCAGTCTTTTTGAATTTACTGAGGCTCTTTTTGTGGCCTAGTATGTGGTCTATTCTGGAAAATGTTCCATGTGCACTTGAGAAGAATGTGTATCCTGCTGCTTTTGGGTGTAGAGTTCTGTAGATGTCTGTTAGGTCCATCTGTTCTAGGGTGTTGTTCAGTGCCTCTGTGTCCTTATTTTCTGTCTGGTTGATCTTTCCTTTGGAGTGAGTGGGGTGTTGAAGTCTCCTAAAATGAATGCATTGCATTCTATTTCCTCCTTTAATTCTGTTAGTATTTGTTTCACATATGTAGGTGCTCCTGTTTTGGGTGCATAGATATTTATAATGGTTATATCCTCTTGTTGGACTGACCCCTTTATCATTATGTAATGTTCTTCTTTGTCTCTTGTGACTTTCTTTGTTTTGAAGTCTATTTTGTCTGATAGAAGTACTGCAACACCTGCTTTTTTCTCCCTATTGTTTGCATGAAATATCTTTTTCCATCCCTTCACTTTTAGTCTGTGTATGTCTTTGGGTTTGAAGTGAGTCTCTTATAGGCAGCATATAGATGGGTCTTGCTTTTTTATCCATTCTATTTCTCTGTGTGTTTTGGTTGGTGCATTCAGTCCATTTACATTTAGAGTGATTATTGATAGATATGTACTTATTGCTTTGCAGGCTTTGAATTTGAGGTTACCAAAGGTTGAAGGGTATCTTCTTTATTATCTAATCATTTAACTTAACTCACTTATTATGCTATTATAAACACAGTCTGATGATTCTTTATTTCTCTCCCTTCTTTCTCTTCCTCCTCCACTCTTTATATGTTAGGTGTTTTATTCTGTACTCTTTGTGTTTCCCTTGACTGTTTTTGCGGATAGCTGATTTTATTTTGCCTTTAGTTAGTATTTGGTTGGTCTACTTTCTTTGCTGCTGTTTTATTTTCTCTGGTGACATCTATTTAGCCCTAGGAGCATTTCCATCTAGAGGTAGAGATGGTTTGTGGGAGGTAAATTCCGTCAACTTTTGCTTATCTGGACATTTTTAAATCCCTCTTTCAAATTTAAATGATAATCTTGCTGGATACATATTCTTGGTTCAAGGTCCTTCTGTTTCGTTGTATTGAATATATCATGCCATTCCCTTCTGGCCTGTAAGGTTTCTGCTGAGAAGTCTGATGATATATAGCCTGATGGGTTTTCCTTTGTAGGTGATCTTTTTTCTCTCTCTGGTTGCTTTTAATACTCTGTCCTTGTGTTTGATCTTTGCCATTTTAATTATTATATGTCTTGGTGGTGTCCCCCTTGGGTCCCTTGTGTTGGGAGATTTGTACACCTCCATGGTCGGAGAGACCATTTCCTTCCCCAGACTGGGGAAGTTTTCAGCAATTATTTCTTCAAAGACAGTTTCCATCCCTGTTTCTCTCTCTTCTTCTGGTATCCCTATAATGCGAATATTGTTCCGTTTGGACTGGTCACACAATTTTCTTAATATTCTTTCATTCATAGAGATCCTTTTAAATCTCTCTGCCTCAGCTTCTCTGTATTCATGTTCTCTGATATCTATTCCATTAACAGTGTCTTCCACCTCATCCAGTGTGCTCTTAAATCCTTCCATTGTTTATTTCATTTCTCTTGTCTCCCTCCAGAATTCATCCCTTAACTCTTGCACATTTCTCTGTAGCTCCATCAGCATGATTATGACTTTTATTTGGAATTCTTTTTCAGGAAGATTGGTGATTTCAGTCTCACCAGGCCCTCTCTCTGGTGTTTGAGGGATTTGGGGCTGAACAAGGTTCTTCTGCCTTTTCATGGTGATGGGAGTGGTCACCGGCAAGTGGTGAGTGTGTCAGTTGGTAGAACAAAGTCCCTTCCTGCTTGCTGGTCGCCTTGCCCATCTCTGCTGCCTGTGCTGGTCAACCCCACACAAGGAGCAGCCTCTGGGTTAATTTCCTGAGCTGCCATGGGCATGGCAGTCCTCAGGATAGCCTAGAGCACTGGTGGGGGTCGCTGGCCAGCGGCGTGTGTTCGGTGCCAGAACAGAGCCCCTTCGTGCCTCCTGGACTCTGTGCCCATCTCCTTTGATTGTGCCAGTCAACCAAACACAGGGGGCAGCCTCGGGGTTAATCCCCTGAGCTGCCATGGGCGGAGCGGCCCTTGGGATGGCCTAGGGCACTTGCGAGGGTTGCAGTTGAGCAGCTGTGTTTGCTGCAAGAACAAAGCCCCTTTTTGCCTTCTGGACTCTGCACCGGTCTCTGCTGTCTGTTCTGGTCATCCGCACACAGGGGGCAGCCTCTGGGTCTGCGCTGGTTAGCCTCGTGCAGGGAGAAGCCTCTGTGTGGTTGTTCTGGGCAGGGCTGCTCCCCAGCTGTTCCTCAGGAATGGCAGGCCAGCCGGTTTGCTTGCAGTGCTGGCTGGGGAGAATGAACAGCAGGCTGCTTATTGCCGTGAGGGGCTTTGGAGCTGCATTGCCACCCAGGGGTTTAGGGCACCTGAAGTTGCTTAAAGTTCCCATTCTGCTGGGATGAGTGTTCCAGGACAATTTTGTCCACTTGTTAAAACCCTTGTCGCTTTAAGACTTTTAAAGTGCCTGCTTTTCTTTTGTCCCAGGGCAGCTGACTGTGGGAACCTGTTTGCAGTCTTTGTCTCGGATTTTGTTTTTCCGTTCCTCTAATATCCAGTACACCATGCAATGTGTGTCTGTGCTCCTGGTGCAGATTACTAGGGCTGGTTATTTAGCAATCCTGTGCATCCACTCCCTCCCCACTCTGATTCTTTTCCTCCCGCTGGTGAGCTGTGGTGGGGGGAGTGCTCGGGTCCCACTGGGTCACGGCTTTGTATTTTACCCTTTTCTGTGAGATGTTGAATTCTCGCAGATGTATGTGTAGCCTGGCTGTTGTACTGTAGCTTCTGGTCTCTCTTTTAGGAATAGCTGTATTTTCAAAATATATATGATTTTGGGAGGAGATTTCTGCCACCCTACTCACGCCACCATCTTGAGAATCTACCTAATTTATTTATAATTGGGAGTTTGTCCCTCTTAATCCCGTTCACCTATTTCACCCATTCCCCATCCCATCCCCTATGGCAACCACCTGTCTGTTCTCTGTGTTGAGTCTATTCAGTTTTATTTTGTTTTTTAGATACCACACATACGTGAAATCATATGGTACTTGTCTTTCTCTGCCTGGCTTACTTCACTGAGTATAATACCCTCTAGATCCATCCACACTGCTGCAAATGGCAGGATTTCATTGTTTTTTTGTGACTAATATTCCATTGTGTATATGTACATCTTCTTTATCTATTCATCTTTTGATGGACACTTAGGTTGCTTCCGTATCTTGGCTATTGTAAATAATGTGCAGTGAACATAGCTGGACATGTATATTTTTGAATTAGTGATTTTGTTTTCTTGAGGTAAATTTCCAGAAGTGAAGCTACTGGGTCAAATGGTATTTCTATTTTTAATCTTTTGAGGAATCTCCATACTTCTTTCCATAGTGGCTGCACCCATTTACATTCCCACCAGCAGTGTGTGTGTGGGGGGGGGGAGGGGGGGGGGGATTCCCTTTTGTCTGCATCCTTGCCAGCACTTGCTATTTATTGTCTTTTGGATAGTGGCCATTCTGACTGGGATGAGGTGATAATCTTATTGTGGCTTTGATTTGCATTTCCTGATGATTACCAATGTGGATCACTAAAAGTAAATCTTTTCATATACTTGCTGGCCATCTGTATTTCTTCTGTGGAAGATCTGAACGACTGTTCAGGACCTCTGCCCATTTTTGATAGGATTATTTGTTTTTTTGGTGTTGAGTTGTATGAGTTCTTTATATATTTTGGATATTATCCCCTTATCAGATACATCATTTGCAAATATATTCTCCCATTCAGTAGGCTGCCTTTTTACTTTGTTGATGGTTTCCTTTGTATAGAAGCTTTTCAGTTAGATGTAGTCCCCCTTGTTTATTTTTGATTTATAAACAACATACTTTTGTGTCTTACACTTCTGGAGGCTGAAGCCTGCCTTCCAGATGCCCGCACGGCCGGGTCGGGTGAGGGCCCGCTTCAGCGCTGCGGAGAGGAGCAGCAGTCCTCTTGACTCTAAGTGTGCTGATCCCGTCCTGGTGGTCCCACACTCACAGCTAATCACCACCAAATACTGTTCACATGGTGGAGTGAGTTTCAACATCAATTTTGGAGGAATACAATCAGTCCATAACAGAAACAATTTCAGATTTTAAGAAAGTCCAAAAAAACAGCGTTTGTCCTGACTCCACACATGGCTGCCCCTCAGCACACACGCAAGGGTCTCTGCTGGACAGCGCCTGAGCTCTCACCCTCCTGGGCATGGGAGCACTGCGGCCCCTTCTCCAGAGGATCTTGGGGAGATGTTTCCACCCACTATTTTAGCCCCCCACTGAGAAGCTGCATGAGCAATCACTGGAGTTGGCCGAGCGCTGCTCATTGGCTCCCTCACCCCACCTGTTAGCTGGATTCTACCCTGAGGGCCATGTTACAAACAGCAGCAGTGGCTGCAGCACATGGAGGATGCTACCTTTTCTTCTACTTCTCTGTATTCCCTAAGTTTCCTCCAAGGTTCACAGATTACTTTTGTAACTGGGCCAACACTGAAAGACACATTATCATCTACAGAATAGTAATTTTCAACTTCAGCATTCAATAAGAACTTCAGTACCAGTCTTTAAAGTTTTAAAGATCCAGCAGACAATGAGTCCATCAGCACCCACACACCTATGGCCGGCACAGCCTGGGCCTCAGATGAGCCGCCCACAGCGTCTTCCTGGGCCAGGCTGTGATCACTGTTGTGTGGGGGGCGGGGAGCGAGTGTTTTAATGTGAATCCAATGACAGGAAAGGACCTTCACAATTAATATCTAAACAAGGTTATATAACTTAAAAAAAAAGCCACAAGTGTTTATGTGTACACATTTGCACAGGGCATTGCTGCAAGGGCAAAGCCACGTGTGGAAACGGGCTCCCTAGGAGGAGTGGGTCCGGCACAGTCTTACATCTTCTCCCACCTTTCTTACTTATCTAATTTAAAAAAGGTTTATAAGGGAAAACATAGAACATTTACAAAAATAGTGATGTAATGAATTCCTGTGTAAGTTTTTTCTGATCATTAATGAAGTCAACCATACTTCCCATATTCATAAGCCACTTATATTTCTCATTTACTAGAAATAATGTGACTTTTAAAATTTTACTGTAAGCCATTAAAATTTTTTTCTAACGAATTTGTAGGAGTTGCATTTTTAAAATAAATCTATTCTCAGTAGTAACTTCTCTGGTTATATGTGTTACAAATCTATCTGTGGCTTGTCTTTTCACTCTCTTTATGGTGACTTTTGCCTTTTGATGAAAAGTTTTTCATTTTAATGTAGTTGAGTTTATAAATCATTTTTCATGATTTCTCCTCTTTCTACCTAAGAAATCTTCCCTACTTATAGATAAGAAATATTCTCCTATAAATCGATTTGCCAAAGTTTTATAGCTTTGCCTTTCATATAGGAGTTGTTAACCTGCATAGACTGAATTTTGTTTGCTGTGTGAACTTCCATTCCCTCCATGAGTAAGCAGGCCCTCAGGACGGCTGGTCACACAGCACCGTGTCTTCCCACAGTGTCTGTGCCCCTGTATCCCGGCTCTCTGCTGGTTATGCTTATCAATCCATCTATTGCTTTTGTAGTTTTTCCATCTTTGAAGATAACCCTAAACAAATTTCTTTAGGTGTGTCAGTTTTTGAGTCATATATTCATTCAAGAAAACTGTATTCATTGTGTGCTTAAGCTTCTTTCACTTACAACTGAAACTCATCGATGCCAGTCTGCCAAGCTGCAGCTGGTGTACAGTATTCCACTGGGTAAACCTTTTAAAGTCAGTTCTACCACTGCTGGGCCTTTAGGCTGTTGGCCACTTGGGGCTATTTCTCACAGTCCTGCTGTAAGCACCCTTATCCATGAGCCCTGACAGTGTGCAGAGGCAGGACACTGGGCACGGCAATGCCTGTTACTCCACATCCTGGCCTGCCTGCTGTCTTTCAATTTTTGCATCGTTACATTCATAAATTATTTTCTGTTGCTGGAGTACAAATGCATTTTATTTTGTATACTACTTTTGCAAGCAATCTTGCTAACTTTTCTTATTGGCTCTAAACATTTATTGTAGATTCACTTGTGAATGAAGAAGGAACACACTAGTTGTCATCGGTGTATTATGTAACAGGATGATCTACGTAGGAAACACAAACTACTTGGCAGAGAAATGGTGAGAAAGATTTCTTCTCTTTTTCTGTTTCCTTCAGTTTCACTATGATGTATATCCAGGTGTGGGCTCATTTTTAATTACTGAAAGAAAGGATTTGGGTACTCATGGATCTGAGGTCTGGCATCTTTAAACTATTCTGGAGAATTCCCCACCATCATCTTTTCAGATGCCCCCGCATATTTCTGGAGCTCCCACAGAAGGTCCGTCAGGCTGGTCAGAGCAGCCCAGTCCTCATGTGGCCCTCTCCCACCTCTGTCTCACCTCCCACACACTATGTCCTTTCTGTCAGTCCTCTTTCTATGCCTTTGGTTCTCTCTTTGGCCGTGTTTAAACTTTTCCAAGCCTCCATTGGCATTCTTTAGGTTTCCTAGTTCCCTACTCACATTTGCAGGTTTCTCTGATTTCTTTAAAACAGCTACTTTGTGTCTGAACATTCCAACAGTGGCATCTTTATGGGTCTGCTTCCGCTGGGGCTCATTGCTGTGACTTGTTTCCCTGTGGGTTTAACCTCTGGTTCTGGATTAGCCGGGGCCCCATCCCTGTTGATAGTGCGAAGCCCTGAACACTCTGCTTGCTTTCCTTCCCCAATCCTTGCTGCCTCCTCTCCATGAACGGCCCAATACCTGCTACAAAGAAGACCTGGAAGGCAGAGGTATCCCTTACAGCACCTTCCCCTAGAGACCCTCTGTCAGTGCATGGTTGGACCCCTCACCCCAATTCCACTCCCACTCTGCCACACTTCCATCAACAAACCTTTTGGACCCCAGGAAACTGGCAGGTGCCCATTGCTACAGGCCCTCCATGTGCCCTTTAGGGAGTCACTGTCCTGAGTCTCAGCCCACCATCATGACATGCTGACCATGGGGAGGTGCTCAATGGAAGGGTGTGGGAATCCTCTCTCTGGATGCTGCACCCCATCCCCCATCACCTGCAACCACACTGGGTTGCTCTCAGCAGAGGCCACAGGGGCTCTGCACCCACTGCATGCTGCTCAGCCTGTGGACAGAAGAGCAGGGTGTCCAATGACCAGAGAGCTGGAGGGAGAGAGGCCAGAGAGGGCATCCCAGAAGTGCAAGGACAGGAGGCACACCTGTCGATAGTGCTATCAGGGTGAGGCTGGCTCTGGGGTCTCTGAGGACACATGTGGCTTCTAATCACTAGTGACCCTGCAAGGCCAGTTTCTGCAGAAGGTGGGGTAGGAGCCCCCAGTGTGCACTCTGGGGTCCTTGTTGTCTCCCAGGACTGATCTCTGTGAGCATTAACCTGCTGCTCACACCAAAATCTGCCCCTAACAGCCCCAAGGCACCAAGCAGAGCCACACCAGCCCTGCTTCCCCGCCCCAGCCTGAATGCACAGGCCCCCCTTCTCTGCTGTGAGGTGTGTCCTGGCCCAGTACGAAGCCCTCTGACTCTGTCTTCACCTGCATGCATCCAGCTGACAGCCAGCTAGCCATCCTCCATACTGAGGACAGAGAAAACTTCTAAACCTGGGAATTGGGCCATTTTGCCCGTGAAAGCCTCAATGGCTCGCGCTGCTCCGGGGATGGAGTGCACTCCCAGAGAAGCTGACAGCTCTCACCCTCAGTTTCCTGACCTGGTCGGGCTCTGCTCATGGAGATTCAGGTGCCTCCTCTCCTGCCCTGGAAGACACTGGGGCCCCGACAAGCAGCCACATGCTTGGAGGCACCGATTCCCATGGGTTAAAGAACAGGAAGGGGCTGCTGGGGGTGTTGAAGAAGATAGGTGCTGACTGAGGGCTCTCTCCATGGCAGGAAGAGGAAGGAGTACAGGCCTGGAGACAAAGAAGCCCCAAGAAGGTCCCTGGAGGCACAGCCTGGAGGCCAGGGCAGGAGTGCAAAGAGGGAATGCACCAAACTGAACATTCTAGGCTGTAAGAAGCATGTTGTAAATACACTTTCAAATAACTTTAATGGTTATAATTGTCTGAATAAAGAACAGCATTTGCTCCTCTTTTCGCTCCTGTGTGTGTGTGGGCAGAACTTTCAACTTTTTCAGGAGAATGTTCTGGGTGTCTCCGGGGTTCACAGCATTGAACCAAGACCCTCGGGGAGCTCGTGGGCAGAGAATGCACATATGAGCCCCTACAGAGTAAGGTGGAGACAGAGTGCAGCTGGGGCCGGGCCCACAGTGGGCTCCTCCACCCAGACTCCCAACAGGCAGGGCAGGGAGAGTAAGCTTTGTGTGGACTGGAGGAAAGGCCTCCTCCAGGGATCAGTGCTGTCCATGACCAGCACTCAGTGGGGGCTGCACAGTACATACAAGCTCAGTCACCAGGAGAGACAGAGAAACTGCTGGAACTGCTCCTGGTGGCATCAAGGCAGTCCACTGACACCATCAGAGCTGAGTTTGAGGAGGACGTATTTGGCAACAGTACTTAAAATGAATTGGGAAGTAAAAAAGAGGCCAATTGGTGACAGGCAGAAGGGTACAAGATGATGGTTTCCTAGGTTGGGCTGAGATGGTGGTGTAGACACCTGAGGGCCGTCAACTGGCCTGCAACCACCCTGATCTGCCCTGGAGTGCTAGGCATGGTGTGTGCTGGAGTCAATGGAAAGGGACCTTCTCCCGGTTCATAGAGAAGGTTACTTGCAGACAATATTCTATTCAAATGAGTATTTTCTGAACGGACTTAATGAGTGTCAAGTATGTGTCAGACAATTTTCCAGGTGAAAGAGACATGGGCACAACCAAGCATGTTCCCTGCTCCCTGATTCTTCCAACAGGGGACCTGGGCCACTCACTGAGGAACACACAGTCTTTTCAACAAGTGGTACTGGGACACTGGGTATCCACATGCAAAAGAATGAAGCCAGACCCATACCTCACCTCACAAAACTTAACTCAAGATGGATCTAAAGGCCTAAAAGTAAGAGCTGAAACTGTAACTCTTAGAAAAACACATGGTGGTAAAACTCTGACCCTGGACTTGGCTGTAGATTCCTCGATCTGATACCAAAAGCACAAGCAACAAAGAACAGATAAACGACTTCATCAAAGTTAAACATTTTTGTGCTACAAATGATACCATTAAGAAAGTGAGAGGACAACTACAGGATGGGAGAAAATGTCTGCACATCATAGGTCTGATAAGGGACTGGTATCCAGAATATACAGAACACTTACACCTCAATTGGAAAACAAAAAATAACCTTATTTAAAAATGGTCAAAAAATCTGAACAGATATTTCTCCATAGAAGATACACAATGGGCCAACAAGCACATAAAAAGGTTCTCAACATCATTAGCCAGGTGCAAATCAAACCACAGTGAGATGCCGCTTCACACCCACTAGAATGGCTATAATAACTTTTTTTAAACCATGGTAACAGTATCGGAGAAAATGTGGAGAAATGGGAACCTTTATGTATAGACGGTAGGAAAGTAAAATAGTACAGATACTTTGGAACTAAGTTTGGCGATTACTCAAAAAGCGAACCATAGAGTTACAATGTGACCCAGCAATTTGCTTATCCAAGAGAAACAGAAATGTGTCCACATGGAAATGTGTACACAGACATTCACCGCAGCAGTACTCACCAACAGGCAGCACACGGAACCAACCCAGATGTCTGCCACCTGAACAGGTACACATGTGGTGTGTCCACACAACAGAATTATTAATTAGCCATAAAAAGGAAGCCCGGACACCTGCTCTAACGTGGACGATCCTTGTCCACTACAAACAAATCAATGTTGAAAGGTAGACCAGTGGTCGCCAGGGGCTGGGGGAGGGGGCATGGAGTGAGTGCTGATGGGAAACAGTTTCTCTGTGGGGCGGTGAACACATTCTGGATGTAGACAGTGGTAATGGTTGCACACTTGTAAATGTTCTAAAAATATTGATTGTACATATGAATTTCATGGTATGTGAATTATCTCAATTGAAAAAAGGATAGCCATTGTAGGGGAGCTGCCAAGGGTAGGGAAGCGGAGAGGCAGGGACACAGGAGCCAAGGCTTCCTCGAGGGTGGCTGGTGTCCAGGAGCAGAGTGTGAGCTCCAGAGCTGGCCCACTCGGACAGGCACAGAAGCTGGTAGAGTATGAATGGACTCTGGCTGCCATCTGAGTCGGCCACAGCCTGAGTTAGCAAGTGCCCATCCCCAGCCATCGCCAGCTGCTGGCACTCTCAGCACCAGCCCCCACGGCATGTGCCTGCTCACCTCAGTGCCCCAGCAATCCCTGTTCTTCCCTTTGCTGCCTTCCTGCACAGGAAGCCTGAGGTTGCCAGGCCAGCAGGCCTCTCCAAACCTGTACTGATGGTGGTACTTTGGCAGGACCTCAGCTTTCCTCGGATTTTAAATTAAGGGGCCAGGAAATGCTACCAAGAACAACGGGGGCCAGCTGCCAGAGCTGGATGGACAGCAGAGAAGAAAGCCTTACACCAGCACAGATTTATACGCGGTGACACCTGTCCTGATGACCCACCCTGAGGTGACTCAGAGAAGGACACTGAGTGGAGGGAGTGGAGCACAGTGGCCATGAAGGCTGAATCTGCGCAAGGGACATGCGTGTGCACTGTTTCTGCTCTTGTAACCTTTCTCTAAGTGTGGAATTATTTCTAAATAAAGCTAAAAGAAAAATAAAAGTGATGAACTGCGGCTACCTGCCTTGGGGTGGATCAATGCCCACAGTGGCTACAGGAGTTGGGCCTAGCCACAGGGCCTGCAGGGTGCCCAGCCTAGGCATCCATGTCCACATGCAGGAGGGGAGGCCCCTCCCTCTGCAGCACGTCTGTGGCAGCAAGTGGGGCCACACCTGGGGACAGGGTTAACACCAAGCCAACAGCGAGCTCATGTTGCCTCTGAAGAGAAAGCGGTACCAGTGCTGTTGTGTGCAGGTGCAACTGCAGCCACCCTGCCACAGTGACAAGGGAGCCACGGTATCTTCTCTGGAAGAAAGAACGTTCCACCCAATGTGCTCATCTCCGAGGACTGTTTCCTGCTGGGTGCCTCTTATGGGTACTGTTCGTTGTAAGAGCACATGAGCTTCCTGCCACTCAGTGACACTTTCCTGTATGAATGCCTCACGTCAGCACAGGTTTGCAGGAATCAGGGGCAGAGCACCTCTGTGGTGTGGACCTCCCTGCTCCCTGTTCCCATCCCAGGGGGTCAGGTCAGGGCCCTCCTAGAAGAGGCCAGTCCATGGACACAAACTGCTATTCAAGGGGAAATAAAACAGGTTCAGAACACCAGGTGGGGGCACACCTGCCAGGCTGCCAAGAGACTGCAGGCCAGCAAGACACCCTGCTCTGAGGCCCAGAAGAACAGCTTCTCCTTACCGCATGCTGGACCCTGGAACCCGTGACTCCTGCATGCCAGAATCATGGCTTTCGCACTCGTAGTCCTGTGTCTGGGACATGGCAGTCTTGACCTGGGGACCCAGGCTTCAGCAGGTCCTAAAGCCCTTCCAGCTTTAGTCGTCAGTTGGGAAGGTGCCACCCTGCAAAAGAGAGAAGTCTGAGCACGTGAATTCAGAAAACACTATTACACTTTCGGGTTCAGGATGCAAAGAAGCCCAGCCCAGCCGCTCACAGCCAGATGCGCCTAAGCTCTCTGGGCCCAGCCCCTGAACCCCAGCCAGGATCCAGCCCCTGCCCAGCTCATGGGAGGGCACTCAACCCCTCGCCAGCTGGCTCTGGCAAGCTGCCTGCTGCCTCTGAGGTGCAGTGTCCTTGGCTGTCATATGGGAAGAGCACACCCATCGCTCTACTGAGCCACATGCATGAAGTGCTTGGACTCACTCCTGACAGGGATAACTGATGAACATATAGAGTCATCTCATTTATGACAATGAGCAGGCTTTTCAAAAGTAGTGTTGTGTTGACTAGATAGATATACTCCTTGAAAAATATGAACCTTGATGCCTACTTCATCCATTACACAAAACTCAATTCTAGATCAACTGTAGATCTAAATGTTAAAAGGAAACAATAAATCTTTCAGGAAAAATGTAGAAGAAAATCTCTGGTCTTACAGTAGGTATAGATACCTCAATCAGACATAAAAACTACTAATCACAAAAGGGAAATTAATAAACTGGACTATAATAAAATCAATAACCTCTGTTCATCAAGATACAATTATGAGTAAAAAAGGCAAGTCCAGAATGGAAAATATTTGCTAATTAGATTAAACACAATACATTACATATACATATGTGTGTACATAAATATGTATATAATCTAACCAAGGACTAGACCCAGAACATACACAAGAAATTCCTAAAAATAAATAAGAAAAAGGCAGATAATAAAATGGAAAAAATGGACAAAAGACTTGAACATACACTCTACAAAAAAGAATATTTAAATGGCTAATAAATACATAGAAACATGTTCAACTTCATTAGTCATCCGGTAGTAAATGCTAGCTAAAAGCAGGATAGGATACTAGTGCACCTACTGAAACAGCTACAACGGAAAAGGAAGCCCATCTGTACTGGCAATGATACGGAGGCTCGTCCAGGGCTGTGAGAGCCTGGGAACCCACTTTGGACCACAGCTGGCAGCATTTCCTAATGTTGCACATACAGCCCTGGCCCCACACCCAGGACTTCACTTCCAGCAATGCAGGCCACTCAGGCACACATATAGGATCACTGAGATCTGCACACGCTGTTCACAGAAGTACTGGCCACAGCACCAGAACAAGAAACTGCCAAACGTTCATCAGAGCAGAATGGACACAGTGCACACAGGATTCCACCAACAGCAACCTGGGTGAAGTTCCCAAACAGTGTGAGAGACAGAGTCAGACAGCTGGATGCCCACAGAGCAGTGATTCCCTTATATGAAGTTCAATATCAGACAGAAGCAGCCACCTTAAGGCCTGGTAGTAATGGGGGGGACCTCCTGAACAGCTGGTGGGAAAGTAAACTGGTGCAGCTGCTATTGAAAACAGTATGGAAGTTTCTCAAAGGACTAAAAATGGAAGTGCCACATGATCCAGCAATTCCACTACTGGGAATTTACCCAAGAAAACAAAATCACTAATTTGAAAAGATATGTGCACTGCTATGTCTATCACACATCATTTACCATACCCAACATATGGAAGCAAACGAAGTGTCCTTTAATAGACAAGAAGATAAAGAACAGTCTGGTATATACACACAATAGAATATTGCTCAGCCATAAAAAAGAAGGAAATCTTGCCAGTTGTGGCAATATGCAAGGACTCAGAGGGTATTATGCTGAGAGAAAGTCAGAGAAAGATAAATGCTGTGTGATTTCACTTACATGTGGACTCTAAAAAAACAAAAATATGAACAAAGAAAACTGAAACAGACTCATAACACAGAGAACAGACTGGTGGTTGCCGCAGTGGATGGGATGCAGGACAGGAGAAATAGGTGAATGGGATAAAGAGGGACAAACTCCCAATTATAAAATAAATTAGATTGGGATTAAAGATGGCAGTGTGAGAAGTGAGACTGAAACCTCCTCCCAAAACCACATATAATATGAAAATATAGTAAATACAACGAATCCTGAAAGAGCAACGAAAGAAGACTGTGACAGACTGCCTACACATGGGGAAAAGAGAAGGTCTCACGGGAAAGGGTAAAGTAGCAAAGCCGTAATCTGTTGGGACCCAAGCCCTTTCCCCACCCCATCTCACCAGAGGGAGGAAGAGAAATGGGGCAGGGAGGAAGAACAGGTCTAGGACTGCTGAACACCCAGCCCTGGAGATCTGCTGTGGGAGCATGAACCTACATTACATGGTGCTCTGGAGATTAGTGAGGTTGGAAAGCTAAGACAAGAGGAATACTCAGAGAGACTGAGATTCCAGCAGCTTGTGCAGAACAGGTTGTCACAGCTGGCTGCTCTGGGACAAAAGAAAGGCGGGCAGTCTGAGAGACTTCCAAAAAATAAGGGGGCTGCTAAAGGGGCAAGGGTTGCACAGAGTTTGCTGCTCAGGAGAAAGGTCAGGTGGACAAAATTCTCCCAGCACGCTCAGCCCAGCAGGTAGGGAACTTTCAGGAACTTCAGGCACTCCATCCCCCTGGCTGGCAACACAGCCCTGAGGCCCGCCACTGCGATATGTAGCCTGCTGCTCCTTCCTTCTGGCAGGCACCAGCTCGCAAATCTGCTGCCCCCACCATTCAACCAAGCCAGCCAGAGGGAGGCCCTGCCTAAGACAGCTACAGGGACATAGCATAGGGACTCCTCCTTGTGCTCTCACCCCACTCGTCCTGGCAGATGAGGCAGGCACTGCAGCTGGGAAGCAGGAAAAAGCTGTTTACTCCCTGCAGGCACCAGTGCCGCTCGACTGTCATTCCCACCATTGCTCCAGGTGCTGAGCAGCTCCAGAGAGTAGAGCGCCTAGGCACTAGAGGGTACTGCCTACACCAAGTTATTATTCCATATTATTCATTACAAATATGAAACATCAAAAGAACCTGGTACAAACCAAAATCCCACAAACACCAGAAAGGGCCAAGTGAAACTGAAATCACCAATCTTCCTGATAAAGATTTCAAAATAAAAATCATACACATGCTCATGGAGCTACAGAAGGTATTCAAGATCTCAGGTACGACTTCAAGAAGGAGATAGAAACTTGGAAAAATACAGTATCTGAAAAGAAACATACAATGGAGGGATTTAAAAGCAGACAAGACTTCCGGGAAGGTGGCGGCGTGAGCAGGGCAGCAGAAATCTCCTCCTAGAACTATATATATCTATGAAAATACAGCAAATACAACTATTCCTAAAAGAGAGACGAGAATACACAGGAAAGCACACAGCATGCAGCTTATACCTGAGAGGACATGGCACCCCGCAAGGCGGGTAAGATACGGAGCCGCAACCCGGCGAGATCCGAGCACTCACCCACCCCAGCGTACCAGCGGGAGGAGAGGATTCAGAGCCAGGAAGGAGTGGAAGTACACCCTGTGAAATAACCAGCCCCAGTGATCTGCACAGGGAGCACTGACACACATTGCGCAGTGTAGCGGATTGGAGAGACAGAGGGTGCAGGATATGAGTGGGAAACGTGCCACGGTGCTTGCAGCCGGCTCCCGGGAAGGAAAAAAAAAGAAAGAAAAGTGTGCTTTTTTCAGCGGTCTTAAAGAGACAGGAGCCCAGCGGAGGAGCCGGATCCCCCCGGTACACTCAGCTCAGCAGGCTGGGAGTCCTGGGGAGTTTCGGACCCCTTAGCTGGCGACTGAAAAAGGATGGCCGCACTTAGACTTCCCAAAGATATCAACAGCCTCCCATTCATTCCCACCCCGGCCAGAGCTATAAAGGGCCCTGTGGAGTGGCACAGCCAGGCTGCGGAATAGTGGAGCAACAGCGCCACCTACAGCATCCCCACAGAATCTACTCCCGGTGGGCGTTTTTTTGTTGTTGTTTTCTTTTGTTTTTTCTTTTTTCTTCTCTTTCTTTTTTCTTAAAAAAATTTTTTTTCTCTTTCTCTCTTTTTTTTTCCTTTTTTCTTTTTAAAGTCTTAAAGAGCCCAGCTGACATATGTGGCAACTACCAGTGACCACTTCTATAGCCATGAAAAGACAGAGAAATATGGTCCAGACTAAGATCAACCACACAACCCCAGAGAGAAAGCCTGAAGGGATGGAAATGCACAATCTTCCTGAAAAAGAATTCAGAATAAAAGTCATAACCATGCTGATGGATCGACAGAGAAATGTGCAAGAGCTGAGGGAGGAAGTGAGGGAAGTGACGAAAGACAATGCAGAAATCAGACAAGCGATCGACGGGCTTAAGAGCAGACTGGATGAGATGCAAGAGACTGTTAATGGAATAGAAATCAGAGAACAGGAATACAAAGAAGCTGAGGCAGAGAGAGATAAAAGGATCTCTAGGAATGAAAGAACATTAAGAGAACTGTGTGACCAATCCAAACAGAACAATATTCGCATTATAGGAGTACCAGAGGAAGAAGAGAGAGAAAAAGGGATAGAAAGTGTCTTTGAAGAAATAATTGCTGAAAACTTTCCCTCGCTGGGGAAGGAAATAGTCTCGCAATGCACGGAAGCCCACAGATCTCCCAACACAAGGGACCGAAAGAAGACAACACCAAGACATATAATAATTAAGATGGCAAAGCTCAAAGATAAAGACAGAGTATTAAAGGCAGCTAGAGAGAGAAAAAAGATCACCTACAAAGGAAAACCCATCAGACTATCATCAAACTTCTCAACAGAAACCTTACAGGCCAGAAGAGAATGGCATGATATATTTAACGTTATGAAAAAGAAGGGCCTCAAACCAAGAATACTGTATCCAGCACGAATATCATTTAACTATGACAGAGGGATTAAACAATTTCCAGACAAACGAAAGTTGAGAGAGTTTGCCTCTCATAAACCACCACTACAGGATATCTTAAACGGACTTCTCTAGAGGGAAGCACCCTTAAGGCTAAAAAGATGTCACCAGAGAAAATAAAATCATAGCAAAGAAAGCAGACCATCCAAATACTAACTAAAGGCAAAGAATAAAACACCTAGTATATAAAGAATGGAGGAGAAAGAATAAGAAGGGAGAGAAATAAAGAAACATCAGATGGTGTTTACAATAACTTAACAAGAAAGTTAAGTTAGATTGTTAGATAGTAAAGAAGCAATCCTTGAATCTTTGGTAACCACGAATCTAAAGCCAGCAATGGCAATAAGTACATATCTATCGATAATCACCCTAAATGTAAATGGACTGAATGCACCAATCAAAAGACACAGAGTAACACAATGGATAAAAAAACAAGACCCATCTATATGCTGCTTACAAGAGACTCACCTCAAACCCAAAGATATACACAGACTTAAAGTAAAGGGATGGAAAAAGATATTTCATGTAAACAAGTAAGAGAAAAAAGCAGTGTTGCAGTACTTGTATCAGACAAAATAGACTTCAAAACGAAGAAAGTAGCAAGAGATAAAGAAGGACATTACATAATGATAAAGGGGTCAGTCCAACAAGAAGATATAACCATTATAAATATATATGCACCCAACACAGGAGCGCCAGCATATGTGAAACAAATACTAACAGAATTAAAGGAGGAAACAGACAGCAATGCATTCATTTTAGGAGACTTCAACACACCACTCACTCCAAAGGACAGATCAACCAGACAGAGAATAAGTAAAGACACAGAGGCGTTGAACAACACACTAGAACAGACGGACCTAACAGACATCTACAGAACTCTGTACCCAAAAGCAGCAGGATACACATTCTTCTCAAGTGCACATGGAACATTTTCCAGAATAGACCACATACTAGGCCACAAAAAGAGCCTCAGTAATTTCAAAAATATTGAAATCCTACCAACCAACTTCTCAGATCACCAAGGTATAAAACTAGAAATAAATTTTGGAGAGAAATCAAAAAGGCTCACAAATACATGGAGACACAACAACACTCTCCTAATTAATCAATGGGTTAATGACCAAATCAAAATAGACATCAAAGAATATATGGAGACTAATGACAAAAACAACACAAAGCCACAACTTCTGTGGGATGCAGCAAAGGCAGTTCTAAGAGGAAAGTATATTACAATCCGGGCCTACCTCAGAAAAGAAGATCAATCCCAAATAAACACTTTAAACTCACAATTAATGAAACTAGAGAAAGAAGAACAAATGAGGCCCAAAGACAGTAGAAGGTGGGACATAATAAAGATCAGAGAAGAAATAAATAAAATCGAGAAGAATAAAACAAGAGAAAGAATTAATGAAACCAAGAACTGGTTCTTGGAGAAAATAAACAAAATAGATAAACCCCTAGCCAGACTTATCAGGAAACAGAATCAGAAAACAGAAAGGAAAAATCACAACAGACACCACAGGAATTGAAGAAGTATTAGAGAATACTATAAAAACTATATGGTAAAATACAACCTTCTAGAAAACTTTCTAGAAAAATACAACCTTACAAGGCTAACCCAGAAAAGAAAAGAAAATATGAACAGACCAATTTCCAGCAAGGAAATTGAACTGGTTATCAAAAAACTACCTAAGCACAAAATCTCTGAACAAGATGGCTTCACCACTGAATTTGATCAGACATTTAGAGAAGACCTAATACTCATCCTCCTCAAAGTTTTCCAAAGAGTAGAAGAGGAGGGAATACTTCCAAACTCATTCTATGAGGCCAGTGTCACTCTAATACCAAAACCAGGTAAAGACACATAAAAAAAAGAAAATTATAGACCAATATCCCTGATAAACATAAATGCAAAAATACTCAACAAAATATTAGTAATCCTAATTCAAAAGTACCTCAAAAAGATCATTATGATCAAGTAGAATTTATTCCAGGGATGCAAGGATGGTACAATATTTAAAAATCCATCACCATCATACAGAACATCAACAAAAAGATGGACAAAAATCACATGAGCATCCCCATAGATGCTAAAAAAGCATTTGACAAAATTCAACTTCCATTCATGATAAAAACACTCAACAAAATGGGTATAGAGGGCAAGTACCTCAACATAATAAAGGCCATATATGACAAACCCAAAGCCAACATCATACTTTAAAGTGAAAAGCTGAAAGCTTTTCCTTTAAGATTGGAAACAAGACAAGGATACCCATTCTCCCCACTTTCATGCAACATAGTAATGGAGGTACTAGCCATGGCTATCAGGCAACACGAAGAAATAAAAGGCATCCAGACTGGAAAGAAGAAGTCAAACTGTCACTGTTTGCAGATGACATGATATTGTACATAAAAAAACCTTAAAGAATCCACTTCAAAACTACTAGAATATCTGAATTCAGCAAAGTTGCAGTACACAAAATTAATACACAGAAATCTGTTGTATTCCTATATACTAATGATGAACTACCAGAAAAAGAAATCAGGAAAACAATTCCATTCACAATTGAATATAAAAGAATAAAATACCGAGGAATAAACCTAACCAAGGAGGTGAAAGACCTATACCCTGAACACTACAAGACACACACGAGAGAAATTAAAGAAGAAACCAATAAATAGAAATACATCCCATGCTCATGGGTAGGAAAAATTAAAATTGTCAAAATGGACATTCAGCCTATAACAATCTAAAGATTCAATGCAATCCCTATCAAATTACCAACAGCATTCTTCAACAAAATAGAACAAAAAGTTCAAAAATTCATATGGAAATACAAAAGACCCCGAATAGCCAAAGCAATCCTGAGAAGGAAGAATAAAGTGGGCGGGATTATGCACCCCAACTTCAAGCTCTACTACAAAACCACAGTAATCAAGACAATTTGTATTCATATAAGAAGAGACCCGTAGATCAGGGGAATATAAAAGAGAGTCCAGATATAAACCCACACATATTGGCCCATTAACATATGATAAAGCAGCTATAGACATACAATGGGGAAATGACAGGCTCTTCAACAGCTGGTGTTGGCAAAACTGGACAGCAACATGTAAGAGAATGAAACTGGATTATTGTCTAACCCCATACACAAAAGTAAACTCAAAATGTATCAAAGACCTGAATGTAAGTCATGAAACCATAAAACTCTTAAAAGAAAACATAGCAAACATCTCTTTAATATAACCATGTGCAACATTTTCCTCAACACATCTCCTCAGGCAAGGGAAACAAAAGCAAAAATGAACAAGTGGGACAACATCATCCTAAAAAGCTTCTGTACAGCAAAGGACACCATCAACAGAACAAAAAGGCATCCTACACTATGCGAGAATATATTCATAAATGACATATCTGACAATGGGTTAACATATGAAATATATAAAGAACTCACATGCCTCAACACCCAAAAAGCAAATAACCCTATTAAAAAATGGGCAGAGGATATGAACAGACACTTCTCTAAAGAAGAAATTCACATGGCCAACAGGCATATGAAAAGATGCTCCACATGGCTAATCATCAGAGAAATGCAAATTAAAACCACAATGAGATATCACCTCACACCAGTTAGGATGGCCAACATCCAAAAGACAAACAACAACAAATGTTGGAGAGGAGGGAACCCTACTACACTGCTGGTGGGAATGTAAATTAGTTCAACCATTGTGGAAAGCAGTATGGCAGTTCCTCAAAAAACTAAAAATAGAAATACCATTTGACCCAGGAATTTCACCCCTAGGAATTTACCCTAAGAATGCAGCAGCCCAGTTTGAAAAAGACATATAGACCCCTATGTCTGTCGCAGCACTATTTACAATAGCCAAGAAATGGAAGCAACCTAAGTGTCCAACAGTAGATAAATGGATAAAGAAAATGTGGTACATATACACAATGGAATATTATTCAGCTATGAGAAGAAAACAAATCTTACCATTTGCAACAACATGGATGGAGCTAGAGGATATTATGCTCAGTGGAATAGGCTGGGCAGAGAAAGACAACAATCAAATGATTTCACTCAACTGTGGAGTATAAGAACAAAGAGAAAACTGACGAAACAATATAGCAGCAGACTCACAGAACCCAAGAATGGACTAACAGTTACCAAAGGGAAAGGGACTGGGGAGGATGGGTGGGAAGGGAGGGATAAGGGGGGGGAGGGGGCATTACGATTAGCACACATAATGTAGGGGGTGGGGGACACCGGGAAGGCAGTATAACACAGAGAAGACAAGTAGTGATTCTATAGCATCTTACTACGCTGATGGACAATGACTGTAATAGGGTATGTGGTGGGGAGTTGATAATGGGGGGAGTCTAGTAACCATAATGTTGCTCATGTAACTGTATATTAATCATACCAAAATAAAAAAAGAACAAATGGGACTACATCATACTAAAAAGCATACAGGAAAGGACACCATCAACAGAACAAAAAGGCATTCTACCCTATGGGACAATATATTCATAAATGACATATCCAGCAAGGAGTTAACACCCAAAATATATAAAGAACTCACATGCCTCAACACCCAAAAAGCAAATAATCCTATTAAAAAATGGGCAGAGGATATGAACAGACACTTCTCCAGAGAAGAAATTCAGATGGCCAAGAAGCACATGAAAAGATGCTCCACATCTCTAATTATCAGAGAAATCCAAATTAAAACCACAGTGAGATATCACTTCACACCAGTTAGGACGGTCAACACAGAAAGACTAGGAAGGACAAATGCTGGCGAGGATGCGGAGAAAGGGGAACCCTCCTACACTGCCGGTGGGAATGGAAACTAGTTAAACCATTGTGGAAAGCAATATGGAGGTTACTCAAAAAACTAAGAGTAGAAAAAGCATTTGACCTGGGAACTCCATGCCTAGGAATTTACCCAAAGAAAACAACTTCTCAGATTCAAAAAGACATATGAACCCCTATGTATATCACAGCACTATTTACAATAACCAAGATATGGAAGCAACCTAAGTGTCCACCAGTAGATGAATGGATAAAGAAGTGGTGGTACATATACACGATGGAATTCTATTTAGCCTTAAGAAAAAAAAAATCCTACCATTTGCAACAACATGGATGGAGCTAGAGGGTATTATGCTCAGTGAAATAAGTCAGGCAGAGAAAGACAAATACCAAAGGATTTCCCTCATTTGTAGAGTATAACAACGAAGCAAAACTGAAGGAACAAAACAGCAGCAGACTCACAGACTCAAAGAAGGGACTAGTGGTTACCAAAGGGGAGGGGTGGGGAGGGTGGATGGGGAGGGAGGGAGAAGGGGATTGTGGGGTATTATGATTGGTTCACATGGTGTGTGTGGGGTCACGGGGAAGACAGTGTTGCTCAGAGAAGACAAATAGGGCCTCTGTGGCATCTTACACTGTCGAACAGTGACTGGAATGGGGTATGGGGGGGGACTTGAAAATAAGGGTGAATGTAATAACCATATTGCTTTTCTTGTCAAACTGTCATAAGTGTGTGTATCAATGATACCTTAATAATAAAATAAATAAAAAAGAATAAAATGGGCAGAGGATCTGAATAGACAGTTCTCCAAAGAAGAAATTCAGATGGCCAGCAGGCACATGAGAAGATGCTCCACATCGCTAATTATCAGGGAAATGCAAATTAAAACCACAATGAGCTATTACCTCACATCAGTTAGGATGGCCAACATCCAAAAAACTAGGAACAACAAAGTCTAATGAGGATGCGGATAAAGGAGAACCCTCCTACACTGCTGGTGGGAACATAAATTAGTTCAACCACTGTGGAAAGCAACATGGAGGTTCCTCAAAAAACTAAAAATAGAAATAGTATTTTGACCCAGGAATTCCACTCCTAGGAATTTACCCGAAGTAAACAAGATCCAGATTCAAAAAGACATGTGCACCCCTATGTTTATTGCAGCACTATTTACAATAGCCAAGAAATGGAAGCAACCTAAGTGTCCATCAGTAGATGAATGGATAAAGAAGATTTGGTATGCATACACAATGGAATATTATTCAGCCACGAGAAGATAACAAATCCTACCATTTGCAACAACATGGATGGAGCTAGAGGGTCTTCTGTTTAGTGAAATATGCCAGGGAGAGAAAGATGAGTATCAAATGATTTCCCTCATTTGTGGAGTGTAACAACAAAGCAAAACTGAAGGAACAAAACAGCAACAGACTCACACGCTCCAAGAAGGGACTAGTGGTTACCAAAGGGGAGAGGTGGGGTAGGGCGCATGGGGAGAGAGGGAAGAGGGGATTGTGGGGTATCACGATTGGTGCACATGGTGTGTGTGGGGTCACGGGGAAGACAAGAGAGAAAAGCATTTTAAATAAACAAAAGCAAAAAAAGCATGATGGCGCTGTGGGATAAGTGGCAGAGGGGTAATATTTGTGTAATTAGAGTTCCCAAACAGGAAGGGAGGGACAGAGAAGGCAAATAGTGACTCTGTGGCATCTCACTATACTGATGGACAGTGACTGCAATGGGGTGTTGGGGGGAATTGATAATATGAGTGAATGTAGTAACCACAATGTTGATCATGTGAAACCTTCATAAGATTGTATATCAATACCTTAATAACAAAATAAAATAGGCACAGGGAAGAAAGTACAGCCAGGGAATATAGTAAAAAATTTTGTAATATCTTTGTATGATGACATTTGGCAACTATGGTGGTGAGCATTTAGTAACGGAATTGTTGTACACCTGAAACCAATATACTGTTGTATATCAACTATGTTTCAATATTTAAAATTCATCCATAAGTACTTCATATTTTTGATGTTAACAAAATGTAAAACAATTCCCAATTGTTTGTTGCTAGCACAGAAATATATAATTTCTTTTTGCATATCAGTCTTGTACGTGTAGCCTTGCTGAACTCATGTATTATTTCTAATCCCCCAGCTTTTTTTTTTGCAGATTTCATTAGAATTTCTGCATAGATGGTCATATCAACAGTGAACAGACAATTTTATTTCCTCCTTTTGAATCCAGATCTTTTTCTTCCCTTACTGCACTGGTTAGAGCCTCTGATATGATGTTGAATAAAATGCATAAGAGTGAACATACTTGCCTTGTTCCTCAATCTTAGGGGAAAGCATCCACTGTTTCACTATTAAATGTGAGGTTAGCTATAGGTTTTCCAAAATTGCCCTTTCTTAGGTTGAGGAAGTTTCTTTGAATTCCTATTTGGCTGAATTTTAAAAAATCAGGAATGGATATTGGATTTTTATTTTGTCTATTGAAATGATCATGCTTTTTCTAATTTCATAACAAGTGATTTCCACTGGTTACTTTCTATTGTGAAACTAACCCTGCATTCATTGGACATACCCCAGTTGATCATGGTCCTTTTTACATACTGTTGGATTTGATTTGCTAAGATTTTGTTACAAGTTTTTGCATCTTTGTTCATGTGGGAGATTAGTCTATACTTTCTTCTTCTTGTAAGTGTTTGTCTGGTTTTGGTATCGGGGTAATAGACCAAAGTAACAAAATGAGCTGAGAAGTATTCCCTCTACATTTTCTGGGAGAGTTTGTGTAGAATTGCTATTATTTCTTCCTCAAAAGTTTGATCAAATACATCAGTGAAACCACATGGGCATGTAGTTCTTGTTTTGTTTGTTTTTGTGGAAAGACTTTAAATTGCAAATTGAATTTTTAATAGATATAGAGCTAACCCAGTTTTAAATTTCTTCTTTTCTTTCTTTATTTTTATTTTGGTATCATTAATATACAATCACATGAGCAACATTGTGGTTACTAGATTCCCCCCATTATCAAGTCCCCACCACATACCCAATTGCAGTCACTGTCCATCAGCGTAGTAAGATGCTTTAGAATCACTACTTGTCTTCTCTGTGCTATACTGCCTTCCCCGTGCTTAAATTTCTTCTCCTTTTTTAAAATAATTTATTTTGGTATCATTAATCTACAATTACATGTGCAATATTACGGTTATTAAACTACCCTCTTCATCAGGTCCCCCTCACCAACCCCATTACAATCACTGTCCATCAGCGCAGAGAGATGCTATAGAATCACTACTTGTCTTCTCTGAGATGTACAGCCCACCCCGTGCCCCCCCAACTTTACATCTGCTAATCATAATGCCCCCTTTTCCCCCTTATCCCTCCCTTCCCACCCATCTTCCCCAGTCCCTTTCCCTTTGGTAACTATTAGTCCGTTCTTGGGTTCTGTGAGTCTGCTGCTGTTTTGTTCCTTCAGTTTTTTTCTTTGTTCTTATATTCCACATATGAGTGAAATCATTTGATACTTGTCTTTTTCGGGTTGGCTTATTTCACTGAGCATAATACCCTCTAGTTCCATCCATGTTGTTGCAAATGGTAGGATTTGTTTTCTTTTTATAGCTGAATAATATTCCATTGTGTATAGGTACCACATCTTCTTTATCCATTCATCTACTGATGGACACTTAGGCTGCTTCCATTTCTTGGCTATTGTAAATAGTGCTGTGATAAACATAGGGGTGTGTCTGTCTTTTTCAAACTGGGCTGCTGCATTCTTAGGGTAAATTCCTAGGAGTGGAATTACTGGGTCAAATGGTATTTCTATTTTGAGTTTTTTGAGGAACCTCCATACTGCTTTCCACAATGGTTGAACCAATTTGCATTCCCACCAGCAGTGCAGGACGGTTCCCCTTTCTCCACATTCTCGCCAACATTTGTTGTTTGTGTTTTGGATGTTGGCCATCCTCACCCGTGTGAGATGATATCTCATTGTGATATTAATCTGCATTTCTCTGATGATTAGTGATGTGGAGCATCTTTTCAGGTGCCTGTTGGCCATCTGAATTTCTTCTTTGGAGAAGTGTCTATTCATGTCCTCTGCCCATTTCTTAATTGGGTTATTTGCTTTTTGTTTTTTGAGGTGCATGAGCTCTTTATATATTTTGGATATCAACCCCTTATCGGATACGTCATTTATGAATATATTCTCCCATACTGTAGAAGGTCTTTTTGTTCTACTGATGGTGTCCTTTGCTGTACAGAAGCTTTTCAGCTTGATACAGTCCCACTTGTTCATTTTTGCTTTTGTTTCCCTTGTCTGGGAAGATATGTTCATGAAGTCTTTCATGTTTATGTCCAAGAGATTTTTGCCTATGTTTTTTTCTAAGAGTTTTATGGTTTCATGACTTACATTCAGGTCTTTGATCCATTTTGAGTTGATGTTTGTGTATGGGGTTAGATAGTAGTCCAGTTTCATTCTCTTACACGTAGCTGTCCAGTTTTTCAAACACCAGCTGCTGAAGAGGCTGTCATCTCCCCATTGTATATCCAAGGCTCCTTTATCAAATATTAACTGACTGTATATGTTTGGGTTAATGTTTGGTTAAATTTCTTCTTGAATGAGCTTTAATAGCTTTTGTCTTTCAAGAAATTTGTCCATTTCATAGTCATTGTCAAATTTATTAACATTAGCTTGTTATACTATTTATTATCCCTTTACAATCATCAGATTCTGTAATGATGTCACCTGTTTTGTTCCTGTTATCCATCATTTGTCTTTTCACTCTTTTACCTAATTAGTCTTGTCAGACATTTGTTGATTTTACTAATTCTGTTAAAAAGACAGCTTTTGTTTTCATCAATTTTCTCTGTTTTTCTGCTCTGATTAATTTCTACTTTTATCTGTATCACTTGCTTCCCTTGCATTCTTTTGGATTTCATTTGTTTTCCTTTTTCTAGTTTAAGGTAGAAGATGAATTCAGTTATCTGCAATCTTTTGATAAAACTTTAATCCAATTTTGGCATTTAAGTGTTATAAAATTTCCCTTAGAGTGCAGCTCTCATGATATCCCATAAATTTTGATAGGCTATATTTTCATTTTCATCCAATTCAAAAGCTGTCTAATTTCATTTTTTATTTTCTCTTTGACTCATAGATTATAAAGAAGTGTTATTTACTTTCTCAACAGCTATTGGTTTTCCAGATATTTTCATTGGATTCTAATTTAATTCATATTTCATTTTTAAATACCTTTACCTGGTAGTTTTCTTTGCTCTGAAATCAGTACAATTGATGTTATTATAGCAACTACAGCTTTCTTTCCATTAGTGTTTTCAATTGTATATATATATATTTTTTTCTTCTTTTGGTATCATTAATGTACAATTACACGAGCAACATTATGGTTACTAGACTCCCCACATCATCAAGTCCCCACCACATACCCCATTACCATCACTGCCCATCAGTGTAGTAAGATGCTATAGAATCACTATCAATTGTATATATTTTGCTTTCTTTTTACTATTAACCTATTTGTGTCTTTATATTTAAAGTGGTTTTATTGTAGCTAGCATATATTTGGGTACTGCTTTTTTATGCTGACAATTTCTGCTTTGCAATAAAGGTGTTTAAACCATCTAGATTTGTGATTGTTAGGTTGAAATCTACCATCTTGCTAGTTGTCTTCAATTTGTGCCATCTGTTCTGTTCCCCCTTTCCTTTTTCTGCCTTCTTTTGGATTATTTTATGTGTTTCAGTTTTAGCTCCACTGTTGACTTACCAGCTCTATGTAATCCATTGTTTTGCTATTTTAGTAGATGCTTTGGGGTTTATAGTGCCCTTACTTAATTTATCATAGTCTGCCTTCAAGTGAAATTGTATCATTTCAAGTACGAGTTTGCCATTTCTCCTCTCCTAGCCTTTGTGCCATTTTTGTCATATATTTTATTCTACATATGTTGTAACTCCCTCAGCTCTGCTGTATTACTTTTATTTAAATAGTAAGAAAGCATCCTATTTATATATACATGTAGTTACCACTTCCAGGGGTCTTCATTCTTTTGTGTAGATACAGATTTCCATTTGGCTCCATTTTCCTGCAGCCTGGAAGATTTCCTGTAGTATTTCCTGCAATGAAGGTCTGCTTGTGATGAATGCTTTCAGCTTTTATATGTTTGAAATACCCTTATTTCACCTTTGTTTTAAAAAGATACTTTCACTGGTATAGATCTAGGTTGACGGTTCATCCAGGCCTTGCACATGCTGCTCCACTCACTTGCATCATTTCCAAAGAAAAATGTGCTGTCATTTGTATCTTCATCCCTCTGTATGTGATGCTTTTTTTTCCCTGGCTGCTTCATCACTGGTTTTTGAGCAATTTGAGTAATTTAGGGCAATTTGATTCACATTTCCTATGCTTAGGGTTTATTAAGACTGTTGATATTCCATCAAATTTGGAAGCTTTTCAGTTATCATTTCTTCAAATAGTTTTTCTGTACCTCCCTTCCCCTTTGGGATCTCCAATTACACAAATATTACACCTCTGCCATTTATCCCACAGCTCCATCATGCTTTTTTTGCTTTTGTTTATTTAAAATATTTTTCTCTCCTTGTTTTAGCTTGGATGGTTCTTATTGGTTTGTCTTCAAGTTTACTAATCTTTTCTTCTGCAATGTCTAATCTGCTATTATTCTCATACAGTGTGTTTGCATTCAGACATTTTAGTTTCAACTCTAGAAGCTTAATTTGAATCTTATTTCACTGCCTTTACCTTACCAGGTCTCTACATAATGTGCCCAGTATTTCCTTTAGCTTTTTGCACATATGGATATTATTATAATAACTACTTTAATAATCTGTCTGCTAAATCTAACATCTGAGTCAGTTTTGCATCAGTTTTGATTCACTTTTCATTGCATTATGGGCTGAATTTTCCTGTTTCGTTCCATGCTTGGTAATTTTTTTTAATAATTTATTTTGGATCATTAATCTACAATTACATGTGCAATATTATGATTATTAAACTACCCCCTTCATCAAGTCTCCCCCACCAACCCCATTACAGTCACTGTCCATCAGTGTAGTGAGATGCTATAGAGTCACTACTTGTCTTCTCTGAGTTGTACTGCCCTCCCCGTGCCCCCCCAACATTACATCTGCTAATCATAATGCCCCTTCTTCCCTCTTATCCCTCCCTTCCCACCCATCTTCCCCAGTCCCTTTCCCTTTGGTAACTATTAGTCTGTTCTTGGGTTCTGTGAGTCTGCGCATGCCTGGTAATTTTTTATTGGATACCAGACTTTGTGAATTTTACCCTTTTGGAAACTGTGTATTTTTGCATTCCTGTAAATATTCTTGAGCTTTGTTTTGGACTATAGTTACTTGGAAACAGTGTGAAACCTGTGGTTCTTGCTTCTAAGACTGGTTAGGGTAGCATTTATTCTAGGACCAAGTATTCTCTACTGAATAGTCTACCCAGTGCCCTGTGAGTTATGAGGGTGTCCAGTCTGCCTGATGACATGGCACTCTTCACGGTATTGTGAGAGTTCTGAGTTCCTCCCTCTAATCCTTCTGGGCAATTCTTTCTGTGGTCTCTGGCAGTCTCCTCATATCCACCTGCTCCTCAGCACTGCTGAAAAGAAGGAAACCCTCCTCATGCCTCTGAGCTGATTGCAGCTCTCCACTTTCTGGTTCTTCCAGCAAACTCCAGTCACCTCAGATGCTCCATCTCTGGCAGTGAGGGAGTCTGACAGGTTCCATATCCTTACAACAAACCTACCAACTCCCCTATTGCTGTAAGCTTCAGATATCACCAGGCTCATTGTGTTTGGTCCTCAGCTCGCAGGAATCACTGTACTTTGTTGGCTCATACCCAAAGTTTAGAAAACCATGCTTCATAACTATTGTCCAGCTTATTGGTTCTAGTTTGGAGGGTAAATCTGATCCCTGTTACTCCCTCTTGTGCACAGGTTAAAGTACAAGTACGTCTGCTTACAACTGCATAGTTACACAAGTAAGTCAGTATAAACTGTTATTTAATTTGTCTCCTCACCAGAGGGTAATCTCCTTGAGGGCAGAGATATTTGTTTGGTTAACTACTGCATCCTTGACACAGAGTAACAAATCAAACATTACTGAATAAACACACTTTTGAATCACCTGGAATGTATTTTGGCACACTGTATAACTGAGGACTTAAAATGTTTGCTCTAGATTACATACTGTATGATTCCATGTATATGATAGTCTGGAAAAGGTAAAACCTTATCGATGGCAAAACAATCATGGCTGCCAGTGATTCTGGGGAGGGAAGGAGGCTGATGGGTGGGTCCTAGGGACTTCTTTTAGGGTGGCAACATTTTTCTGTACGATACTGCCATTGTGGATACCTTATATTATGCATTTTTCAAAACCCATAGAACTTTATAGTAAAAAGAATGAACCTTTCAGCCACAAGAAGAAAACAAATCCTACCATTTGCAACAACATGGATGGAGCTAGAGGATACTATGCTCAGTGAAATAAGCCAGATAAAAAAAGACAAGTACCAAATAATTTCACTCGTTTGTGGAGTATAATAGCCAAGCAAAACTGAAGGAACAAAACAGCAGCAGACTCACAGACTCAAAGAAGGGACTAGTGGTTACCAAAAGGGAAGAGTTGGGGAGGGAGGGTGGGGAGGGAGGGAGAAGGGGATTGTGGGGTATCATGATTGGTACACATGGTGTGTGTGGGGTCACAGGGAAGAAGGTAGCACAGAGAAGACAAGTAGTGACTCTATAGCATCTTATTACGCTGATGGACAGTGACTGCAATGGCGTATTGGGGGGACTTGATAATATGGGTGGATGTAGTAACCACAATGTTGCTCATGTGAAACTTCTTAAGATTGTATATCAATGATACCTTAATAGAAAAAAAAGAATGAACCTTAATGTATACAAACTTTAAAAAAATAATAATTTAGGAGGTCAAGGGCGATCAGGATGGAATGCAGCATAAGACAAAGCAATCTAACTAGATTGAAAATGTCTGAAGCAAGCTCACTTGAGGGGGTGGGACAGAAGGGTCTGACCAGCCACTATGGGAATGAGTGGAGGATGTAAAACCAAAGGCAAAAGGAACTACATATAACATGTCTCTAGTTGGCGAGTACCAGCTAAGAACTCTGACACTCTGCATGTGCACGCTGGAGCTGAATGATCAAGCGGAAGGATGGCTGGTGGTGGGAGCCAGCTTCTCACTACTGGAGTGGGAGGTCACAGATCAGCAAGGGGACAAGGCTGGAGTGACCCCCATGGTGATGGGTTAGAGCGGGAGACATCAGTAGAACTCATTTCTAGTGTAATACGGGTACAGAGGGCTACATCTAGAAGTATTTATATACATGTGTATATAAATACACAAGTCAGTATACACAAATATATGCCCTTGCTCTGTCAGCTGAGAGGACCTCAAAGCAACAACAGCCCATAGCAACTGGCACACTCAGTGCCCAAATCTTGGCTCTATGACATTAAACAATACGAGGAATCAGGAATCCTTGCAGAAATGGCTGAAATGATTGGGGCAGGAAACACGCAAGATGAGCCCGGAGGATCCTGTAGAGCCAGAAAATAAGGAAGAGCTAAAATGAAAACAGAACCCCACAATGACGGGGCCTCAGGCACAACGGAGCCACTGAAAGAGCACCCAGTGACCAAAGCTGGATGGAGCAATTTGAGGAAAAAGAAGTAGTACTGGATTATAACCCAAAGCATAGAATAAATATCCATAAGCCCATACTGATATAAATAAATTACTAAAGAAGTAAAGTGGGGAGAACAAATTTCCCCGCAAAAGAACAATTTAAGCAGATACTCTGTCCTCAAGAAGGTGGAACATGACCCCACCATAGCCTTCCTTCTGAAGCTGTAGGGGGACGCCTGGCAGACATGCCTCAGCCAGGAGGGTGCCCATCCTGAGGCCAACGTGGCTCAATACGATGCTTGGACAGCCCCTTTCTCACCCCTCACCTTGCTACCCTCACTCCCCTCCTTCCACAGCAAGGAAGAAAGCGGGCTGGGCTTGTACCGGGGATTTGGCTCACTTGCCAAGTCTTATCCTGGCACTGGCCATTTCCTAACCAATTTTTCCAGAAACATGATGTGCCCCTGTAATGTGCAGCCACCCCTTCTTCGCTCCAGGGAGGTCTGGCTTTACTCATCCCTCTGCAACCCGGGATGTTGCCTTTTCTATGAACTCCAGCACCTACCACAGCCCACAACAGTTCTCCCTGCATCCCTCCAGCCCTGGCACCTTCTGACCTCTTTTGTTTATTTTTCTCTGCATAGTATGTTCTTTCCAAGGAACCTGTCCTCCAGTGACTAATTCTGTTCAGCAGCGTCCATCCCATTACCTGCAGTTGCCCCTGGGGCTCTAATGTTTGTAATGGTTTTTGTCTTTGATTTCCCCTCAGCTCTGCTAGCTTTCTCTCCTTCTGCTACCTCATCTTTTCTATTTATGTATTTTTTTTAGTATACAAAGAAGTTTCTAAAACTTTTTACTGTTTTCTGGGTTAATTCTTCTATTAAATGTTTTCTTCACCAGCTGTTTAATTGTGCTTACTTCCTTTTTTCTACTCCTTCTTTCAGTGTCTGCACACGAGTCCTGTGCTGGCTCCTGATTATTGTTTATCTTTAAGGGAAGTGCAGCCTCAAATCAGATGTGTCATTCCAGAATGCTCTACTGCCAGATTTTCTTACAGGTTCTGCTCTGGAAATATGTTTCTGGTATTAGGACATTTTTTGGTTGCAAGTGACAGAACCTGATTCAAACTGAAGAGAGATCTGTACCTCCCCTGGTAGAGCTGTCTGGGTTGAGACCCTACAAAGGCAGGACTCTAGGAAGGCCTCAGGGCCACCTCCTCTTGGCACTCTCTCAGGCTGCCTGTCCTTTCAGGCAGGCTTTCCTCACAGCACCCCCCCAACACCAGAAGTTTCTTCCCCTGGTTCCAGCAAAACAGTCTCCTGAAGGTTTCTGTGCAATAGCGGGGCCTCATCCGCAGCTGGTGCTCAGCAGTGGGCGTGTGGGAAGGTGGGCTCCATGGGCACACAGAAGGTCCCCACAGCAGCTCCTTCAGGGAACTGTTTGCCTGTGGGATAACATGCTGAAGCCAGTCCTGGGACAGCTGGGGCCTCTTCTTGGCCACGATCAGTGGCCAGCAGGACCCGAGGAGCAGCCAAAAGTCAGTAGCTGCACACTGAGCTGCTGTTTCCCTTTGCTTCTTCCCCACTTCACCCTTAAGAGCCTGGATCTCATGGAAAGTGCAGGCTGGGCACCTGAGCCTCTCTCCTTCAGTTCATTTTCCTTACCAGATGCCCATCCACATCTGGTTCCTCCTAAGGCCCACCCAAACCACAGACCCTCTTCTGTCAAGTCAGTGTCCTCGGCAGTGCCCCTAAAAGTCCCCTCTGTTAAACACAAACTCAGCCCTGTTCAGAGCTCTAGCTTTCACTCTTCTGCGTCCAGCTAACATCCTCCTCTGGCCACAGCTATTCCTTAGATTCATTGTAGATTAAATCTTGTTTCCTATTTTTCATTCTGACTCTTCATTTCAGTGAGCTGCAAGGAGGGAAATAGAATAAATAAGCCTTTACTAGGCCATCATTTCCAGGAGGTCCAAGTTCCATTCTCAATGCTGTTTTTAATAAGTTTTCCAAGTTCTGAACAATGAACACAGCTCAGCTTCATGTTCTGAAAGCTGGAGATACAATGCCCCATTCTCCTGCTCAGTGCGCAGGACGGGCTGGCATTTCTCATTCACTCCGCCTGCCGGAGCTGTTCTCATCCACCCCCGACAGTGTGTGAGCCACGTTGCTACTGCTAAAACTGTGACCCATCAGCAAGGCATGGAACCAACTTGTAGGTCAGGACTAGCTTTTCAAAACTTTTTGGGAAAGGATGTCACACCACATTACACACAGGAAGGATATTTGTTTGGAGCCACTTTGTTACAACATGAATGTAACACTTTGTTACAAATGAATAGGGAGGTGTTGGAAAGCTGCCACTGTGGGTATAGCACTTGGCTTCTGTCTGGCTGTAAGAGGTCACATGACAGGCAATCAGGACTCATAGACCCCCTGGACCATGCAGCCCTGCTCTGCTCACACGCCCATCGTAAGTGAGGCTGCACCCCTGTGATCTCACTGTCCTGGGTACCCGTCTCCAACAAAGCTGCCCCAGGGGTCCTTGTGGGACTATTTAGAGAGAACAAAATATACCATGTTTTCATGAGCTAATGTTCAGAGCAGAGAAGCTGGCCTATGACCAGGAGCAGCCCGATAGCACGGTCGTGGCTTGTTCCCCAAACCCTCCACAGCATGATGTGGCCTCACTGGGCTCTGAGAGAAACAGGAATGGCTGTGAGAGGGCTTGGTGATGGGAGGATAGCAGCTCTTGGTCCTGCAAGGCTGCACTGATGCAAAGGCAAAACTCCCTCCAGCGCCCCAGCCCGCAGCCCCCCAGTTGGTGGGAAATACTACCCAACTGCCTCAGCTCTACATGGCAACTTGGGAGTTTAAGCGAGGGAGGGTCTAGGGATGGCACAGTGATCTCAGCACGAGGACAGAGGTAGACCTGGGTCTCTATGAAGGAAGGAGAGCACTAAGGCACTTTGCGATAGAGTATATGTTTTCCTTATTATTTAAATCGTAAGTAAATAACAATTGTTGTGATGGTTTAAAAATGCACTAAATTAGAATAATGCCTCTATTCACTAGTGCATAACCAGAGCTTAGACCTTTGCTCAGTGAATCAACAAACACTAAATAAACTGGCTGATTTCATAACAGAAGTCTCCTTTTGAATGAAAAAATGGCTTCAAAGTGTGACAGGCAGGGGGATGGGGGAAACAAGTGCTAGAAGAACAGCTCACCTGTTACTTCTCTTGCGCCACCACCAGCAAGAGCATGACTGGGGCATGACCAGACCCCAGGAGGCTGGGCTCCCCTCAGGCCACAGCTGTTAAAAGGCTGCCCTGCTGCATGTGTCGCGGCCTCCCCCCCAGTGGCTGCCTCTGCTCTCAGGCACTGACGGGAGCTTCCCCTTCCTAGCAATGGGACTGGAAAGCCATCCTCTGCACAGGCTGTTTCTCCCACCCTGCTCTTACTTTGTCTCCCTTCTGTAGTTAACACTCTCCTTTTGTCTTCTGCACTTATTTTTAAAATTGTACTTTCAGAAGAACAGAATGTTTTAATTTGTTAGGAGTTTCTGCACCATTTCTCAGTAAGTCCTGAAAGCTGTATTTCTCCAACTGAGGCCCCCCACTGCCCATTTCCAGTTGGGTTGTGGGATGGAAATGGCAAAACCTGCTCTCTCCCTATGTCTGTCCCTGCTCAGTGTCTTCATGTGGGCCTTTAGAAAAGAATCCACTTCATGGCTTACTGATGTGGATTTCATGCCTCTTTCCATGAGTAATGTAATGGGGGACTAGGAAAGGAAGCCCTGGCCCTAGGGTCAGGCTGCCACCTTACATGGATGTCATCTGCACTCTGTCCTGACCAACTCCCAACAAAATGGTCCATGCAGCTCTGACTCCAGGCGTGGGGGACAGCAAATACATGCAGAAAATCCACTGCTCTACCGCGATGTGACAGCTGCCCTTGCTGAGTGCCCCAGGCTTGGGGCAGCTGCATGACAGGGTGCTCATTAAGCGGCCACTCAGCTGCCTTCCTCAGTCCCCATCCCAGATGACAGAGTGGTGCACACTGGCCAGGACTTCCTGTGCTGATGCTGGGAGCCATGGGCAGGGTAGACAGGATGGTCTGTGGGCGAGGGACGCACCCGAGCAGGACTGTAATTGGGGGCCACACACTGCCTCTAGGCCTCCAGCCACTCCCCCAGGCCCCAGGGCAGCTGCTCACTTCTACCCCATTCCACAATGCTAGGAAGTTCTGGCCATGAGTAGGCAGAAGTCTCCTGATTCCAACTTCCCACACGAGTTTTGGAACAGAAGACGCACTGTGCTGTCTCCAAAGGGGTCTGTATAGAGAACTAGCCCCAGGAAACTGCAGTCTTTTCCCGGTGCCTGGCAATGCTCCTCACCCCGAAGCTTCGGCACTCCCAATCCCATCTCTGAGGGGCAGTCCTGCACAGATGAGCAGAAAGGGAAGAAGCCATGGCAAGAAGTATGTCCTCAGATGGTGTTGAGCACCTGCGACACTAAACAGCATCTCCGTCCATTGGTTCTCCTCCAGCCAGAAAATGTCAAGGATAGTAGCCATCTCCCAGGGGGCCATTAGGGCCACTCACCCCACCACCCTGTCTACTTTAAGGTCACCTGTGACCCTCATGCCCAGCCACAATGTCCTCCCACCTCCACACAGGAAACTCAGGGCCAACCTGGCACATCTCCCCACTCGCAGGAAGCCTGCCCTCTTGAACATCAACCCACCACCTCCTGAGTCCTTACCGAGCCCGAAGGGTGGCAGCTGAACAGACGTCCTGAATGCAAAGTTTGCCAGTTTCCATGAAAGGATAAACCCATGCTGCAGAATAGAGCCTAGCAAAGAGGTAATTCAACCGGCAAGTGTAGCATTTTACCAGCAGCTAAAGAGGGTCTCAGTCCACATGGTAGGAAGCTGGAACCGACAGAACTGAGAGAACAAGGACTAACAAGGAGCACTGAGGTCAGCCAATTATTCTTCAGATAGACAAGTAAAATAGTCATTTTCCAACACAGAAGCAACAGCAGGACTTCCCGCCCACAGGCTCTGTGAGTATAAATGCTGAAGAGTGCTCCAGAGGTGGAAGTGCCCCGGGGAGGGGGGGGGGTGCCCATGAGGGGGGAGTGCCACAGAAGAGGGAGTACCCCAGAGGGAGGAGTGCCCCTTAGCGGAAGTGCCCCAGAGGGGGGAGTGTCCCAGAGGAGGGAGTGCCCTAGAGGGGGAAGTGCCCCTGAAGCTGAGTGCTCCAGAGCAGGGAAGCACCACAGTAATACACTGTCCCCACTGGCCAAAGTCCATGTTCAGTGTGTTCAAAGAATAAAATGACATTTTTAGTTAAAATGATGACAGGTCAGTTCAACAAGTGGTTATGTGAGTCATTCTCAGGCCCAAAAGGAGAAGAGAGGTGATGAGTGACTATGGGGCTTCAGGAGGATTCACAGAGTGTGGGTAAGACTGTAATATTCCAGAATACCTCGTCTGACTTTTGTGCATCTCCATTTAAACAGGTGTTCCCAAGGGGTGGGAAGAACTAGTTCATCTGAACCCGAGAGGTTGGGGGTAGCTTCACCTGCTTCTGCTGGAGCAGGAACGAGACACCCCAGACCACAGTTTGTAAGCAATAAAAACGGGTTTTAAACTTATTTCTCCCTTTGACTAAATTCGGTGTTAGAGGTATTTTGCCCCGGGATTTCCTGTCCCCGGAGTTACATCTAGCGTAGTCGGCAGGATCTTTGAACCTTAGATCTGTCTAAATGGGTGTGACTTTTGGGAGGGCTGCCCCTAGAAATGGTGGGGAAATGCCTGGAATCCCCTCTGTGGATGGTGGGGAGGACCCAGTGGATGCAGCGGCAGAGGGTGCAGCTTGACCTGTTATTGTCCCCCATCTGTGGGGTGTCCAATTTGGGAGCCCCTAGTGGGGAACTGGTCTAGGGTAAAGCACCTCCTAGGGGGTGGGGTCTTCCCCAGAACTGGGGAAGGGTGGAGACACCGGAAGCTGCAGAATTAGCCCTCCATGAGTAAGAAGACTGCTTAGAGGTTCTAGGGGCCATGTAGCAGCTGGCATTGTAGGGTCTCTTTTCATCAAGATAGTGGGAAATGTTATCGAGGAGAAAGAGAGGATTATGGAGAGGGTTAGCAAGGAGAGAGAAGGACTTAGGAAGGAGAGAGACACATTTCAGCATCGCGTAGAGAAGCTGGCCAATAACCTATGGGATACTGTTAAGGAAGGGAGGCAGTTATTGAAAAGACAGGTCACACTCCTTGAAGATTCCTTAGCAGCGGTAAGGGGGGAGGCAGCAGGAAAAGCTGCGTTGCAGGAGGCCCTGGGAGAGGGGGAGGAAGAATGGTGCCTTCAGCCCCAGAGATGGAGGAGCAGCCAGGGGTAGAAGAGGAGGAGGCAGCGCCGTGGGCCGATCTACTGCCGAGGCCATCGCCTGAGGTACCAGCCTCTCCTGTATTAAAGGCCCACCTGGCTGTAACTAAGAAAATAAAAATGAAAACAACTGTGGGCTCTTCAGGGGAGGAGATGCCCCCTCTCCAGGTTGTGGAGCACTCCATGCTCTGCCCCTATACCCAGGGTGAGCTGGTGGACATGAGTATCCAGTACAGGCAGAAGCCATAGGAATCTCTGCCTACCTGGCTCTTCCATCTCTGGGATATGGGGGTGGAAAACATTGTTATGTCGGGTACTGAGATGAGTAGAATGGCTTCCTGACAAATCACCCTTCCCTCCTGCAGCAGTTGCAAAATGCCCATAAGGCGAAAAAAAATAAGCCCCTCATGCTTCAGGGAATCAGACACTCCTGGAATGGCTGACAGCTACCATCAGGATAGTTTGGCCTAATCAGTGTGATTTACCATATTTACCCACTAGCTGCAAAACGTACGTAGAGCTCCAACACATACTGTGGGAATTGGGTATAAAAAATATCTATAATATGGACCCTCCAGGCCCTGGTGAGGAAGTGTTCACTATAGGAATGAGAAACCTGGTGCTGCATAAGCTCCCACATCTCTCTTTGGGTCCCTAGTGAATACTCTTGCCCCCCACCTAGGGCAACCCATAAGGGAGGCTACTGGTACTTTAGCAGATCTGGGGGAGGTTGAAACAATAAAGTCCCTGAAAGGAGAAGTGCAAAAGGCCCCGTGAAGGTCTTGAGGACCCAGATGTGGGTTGATTTGATAAAGGCTGGGGTAGTGAAAGAAAAACTTGATAGGCAGCCCAATATAATCTTGTTAGAACTGTGGCACCAATTAAAGCCAGAGCAGCAGGCAGCCGCTGAGGTCCAGGACATGGAAACCGGAGTCAAGGCCTCATGCCTGGCCTGTGTCCCTGAAAAACTTCCTGGGGCACAGTACTCAGGATTCGCTGGGCCCTCACCCCCACAGGAGGACGATTGGGCATTGCAGTTTGACTGAGGCTAGGGGGATCAAGGTCCCCACCTTTGGGGACATGGTGGGGAGCAGAGGCCACATGTAGAATTAACAACTCATTGGTCCCTTGTGAGTGTATGTGTCCTGGTGCTGGTGGACACAGGAGCTGAGCGTTCTTTGATTCATGGCAACCCTGAGCATTTTCCTGGGACCCCTTCTGTGATAGATGGCTATGGGGGTAAGGCAATTAGAGGGAAGAAAGCACAAATCCCATTGGGGATAGAGTGTTTACCCCCAAAGGAGTATACTGTGTACATTTCTCCCATCCCTGAATATATTTTGGGGGTAGATAACCTGCAAGGCCTGTGGTTACAGACCAGTGCAGGTGAATTCAGAGTGAGACTACATATGATAAAGGCAGTTCTGAGGGGACATGCTAAGCACCCACCTGTAGCTCTGCCTGTACCTTGGCAGGTGACAAATACTAAGCACTATAAATTGCCTGAGGAGCACAAGGAAATTGGAGAAACTCTACAGGAGTTGGAGAACGTGGGCATCAGAAAGCCCACTCACAGTCCTTTTAATTCCCCACTGTGGTGAGTGAAAAAGCCAGATGGCTCCTGACATATGACCGTGGACTATGGGGAATTTAATAAATCACACCCCCTTCCATGATACTGTCCCGTCTACAGCAGCCATTCTGGACACCCTCAGCCATGAGCTGGGAATGTAGCATTATGTTATAGACCTTGCTAATGCTTTCTTCTCTATTGACATAGCACAGGAAAGCCAGGAACAGTTTGCCTTCACGTGGGAAGGCTGGCAGTGGACATTCACTGTCCTTCCACAGGGATACCAACACAGTCCCACCATCTGTCACAAACTTGTAGCCCTGGACTTGGCCACATGGAAGAAACTGCAAACAGTGCAGCTGTATCATTACATAGATGATATTATGCTCACGTCTGATTCTCTTTCAGGTTTAGAAGGGGGCAGTTCCTAGACTGCTGCAACATCTACAGGAGAAAGGATGGGCTGTGAACACCACCAAGGTTCAGGGACCTGGTTTGTCTGTAAAACTCTTGGGGGTTGTCTGGTCGGGTAAAACTAAAGTTATTCCTGAAGCAGTCATAGACAAGGTCCAGGCTTTCCCCACCCTACCACTGTGGCAATATTACAAGAGTTTTTGGGTCTTTTGGGCTACTGGAGAGTGTATATCCAGCCCTCGGCACAAATTCTGAAGCTCTTATACAGGTTGATACAAAAGGGAATCAGGTGGGACTGGGATGGGACGTGTGCAGCTGCTTTTATTGCTGCCAAGCAGGCTGTCAAGGCCGAACAGCCCTGGAGTATAATGAACTCATCAAGGCCCTATGAGCTAGATGTACATGTAATCAAAGATGGTTATGGATGGGGTCTCTGGCAGCGGCTTGAGCAGACATGCCAACATACTGGATTCTGGTCACAGCTAGGGAAAGGAGCAAAGTCTGGTATACCTTGATAGAGAAGCAACTGGCTACTGTGTAAAATGCCTTGCTGGCTATGGAGCCCTTTGCTGGAGCAGTTCCGAACAAAGTAATAACCACCTATCCCATTGTGGGGTGAATGAGAGACTGGACCCAAAGGCCATGGTGTGGTGTCTCACAGATGCCTACACTGGCCAAATGGTGTGCATATTTACAGCAGTGTAGCGCCCTCTCTACTAGCCCCTTAAGTGGAGAACTCCACCACTTATTGGGGCCAGTAACCTATACCAGTGGAAAGCAGGAAGGTCTTGCTTTTGAGCCATTGGTAGCCAAGAGCCCTTATCAGGAGGGAAAAGCCCCTATACCTGAAGATGCTTGGTACACAGATGACTCTAGTCATAGGCAGCCCCCAAAGTGGAGGGCTGTGGATTTTCATCCTAAGACTGAGATAATATGGATGGAGGATGGAGAGGGGTAGAGCAGTCAGTGGGCTGAGTTGTGGGCAGTATGGCTTGTGATCACCTAGGAGCCTTCCCCCTTAGTTGTCTGCACTGACAGCTGGGCCGTCTATCGGGGCTTGACCCTCTGGCTACTGACATGGTCTCATGCCAACTGGATGGTTGGTCACAGGCCCCTTTGGGGCAAGAGTTGTGGCAAGACCTGTGGGCCTCTGGTCAGACTAAGACTGCTACTGTATATTATGTGACTGGGCATTTGCCTTTGGCATCCCAGGAAATGATGAAGGAGACACACCAGCCCAGGTGCATTGGCTAGAAGGAAAGCCTGCCTTTGATGTGGCCCAATGGCTACACCAGCGTTTGTTACATGCGGGGCAAAAGATAATGTGGGCTGTAGCCCATCAGTGGGGCTTGTCATTGACCTTTGAAGACGTCAGCAGAGCCCGGAAGGAGTGCCTTGTGTGCTCTAGGGGGGACTTACACCGAGGCCCACAGCAACAAGGGAAAATAGTAAGGGGACCAAGGACTTAGAAAAGATGGCAGTGTGAGAGGTGAGACAGAGGCTTCCTCCCAAATTCACTAATAATATGGAAATATAATTGATACAACTAATCCTGAAAGAGCAAAAGGGAAGAAAGCTGCGCCAGACTGCATACACCTGGAGAAGAGAACACACCTCACGGAACAGGGTAACATACCAAAGCTGTGATCTGACGGAACCCAAGCCCTTCCCCCACCCAGCTCACCGACTGGCAGGAAGAAGAGAAACGGAGCAGGGAGGGAGTGGAGGGCTAGGATTGCTGAACACCCAGCCATGGAGATCTGCTCTTGGAGCACGAACCTACATGGCATGGTGCTCTGGAGATTAGTGGGGTTGGAAAGCTAAAACAGACAGAATACTTGGAGAGACTGATATTCCAGCTCCTTGTGGAAAACAGGGATCCACATCACCTGCTCTGGGACAAAAGAAAGGCAGGCAGTCTGAGAGACTTCCTAACAGCGAGATGGCTGCTAAAGGGGCAAGGATGGCACAAAGCTTACTGTTTAGGAGAAAGGACAGGTAGACAAAACTGTACAGGTGCACTCTACCCAGGAAGTTGGGAATTTTCAGGAGCTTCAGGCACTTCATCCCCCTGGTTGGTTACGCAGCTCCAAGGCCCGCCCACCATGATATGCAGCCTGCTGAGTCTTCCCCCTGGCCAGCCTGCACTGACTCGCAAACCAGCAGCCGCTGCCCTGGTGTCAGGCCAGCCAGAGGGAAGCCCAGCCTATGGCAGCTACAAACGCACAGCATAGAAGCTTACACCTGTGTGCTCAGCCCACTGGTTCTGGCAGTTGAGGCAGGCAGGGAAGCAGGGAACAGCTCTTTCCTTCCCCCAGGAACCAGCGCCATTCCCCCAGGACTCCCAACATCACTTCAGGGACTGAGCAGCTCCAGAGGGTAGAGCTTCTGGACACTAGAGGGCGCCACATACAAATATAAAACATCAAACAAACCTCGTTCAAACCAAAGTCTCACAAACACCAGAAAAAGGGTAAAATGAAACTGAACTCATCAATCTTCCTGAAAGAAATTTTAAATTAAAAATCATACACATGCTCATGGAGGTACAGAAAAATACTCAAGAAGTCAGGGAAGAATTCTGGACGGAGATCCAATCATTACAAAATACAGTATCAGAAATGAAACATACAATGGAGGGATTTAAACGCAGATTTGATATAGTGGAGGAGAAGGTTAATGGAATAGAAATTAGAAAAGAGGAATGCAAAGAAGCTGAGGCACAGAGAGAAAAAAGGATCACAAAGAATGAAAGAATATTGAGAGAACTGTGGGACCAATCCAAACGCAACAATATTCGTATTACAGGGGTAAAAGAAAAAGGACAGAGAAGAGGGGATAGAAAGTGTCTTTGAGGAGGTAACTGCTGAAAACTTCCCAAATCTACGGAAGGAGATAGTCTCTCAGGCCATGGAGGTGTACAGATCTTCCAACACAAGGGACCTAAGGAAGACACACCAAGACATATAATAATTAAGATGTAAAAGATCAAAGATAAGGATTAAAAGCAGCCAAAGAGAGAAATAAGATCACATACAAAGGAAAACCCATCATGTTATAATCAGACTTCTCAGCAGAAAATTTAAAGGCCAGAAGGGAGTGGCATGATATATTTAATGCAAGGAAGCAGAAGGGCCTTGAACCAAGAATACTCTACCGGCAAGATTATCATTTCAATTTGAAGCAGGGATTAAACAATTTCCAGATAAGCAAAAGCTGAGAGAATTTACCTCAAACAAACCATCTCTACAGCATATTTTCGAGGGAATGATATAGATGGAAGTGTTCCTAAGGCTAAAAAGCTCTCACCAGAGTAAATAAAAAAACAGTAAATAAAGTAGAACAATTAATGGCTAAGCAGATGCAAAATTAAACTACCCCATAGTTAGTCAAGGAATAGACAAAGAGTACAGAATATGACACATAATAAATAAAGAATGGAGGAGGGAGAAAAAAAGAACTTTTAGATTGTGTTTGTAATAGCATACTAAGTGAGTTAAGTTGGGCTGTTAAGATAGTAAGGAAGGTACCCGTGAACTTTTGTTAACAATGAATCTAAGGCCTGCAATGGCAGTAAGTACATATTTATCAATAATCACACTAAATGTAAATGGTTTGAATGAACGAATCAAAAGAAACAGAGTCACTGAATTGATAAAAAAACAAGACCCAACTATATGATGCCTACAAGAGACTCACTTCAAACCCAAAGACATACCGAGATGGAAAGTAAAGGGATGGAAAAAGATATTTCATGCAACTAAAAGGGAGAAAAAAGCTGGAGTTGCAATACTCGTATCAGACAAAACAGACTTCAAAACAAAGAAAGTCACAAGAGAGAAAGGACATTATATAATCATAAATGGGTCAGCCCAACAAGAGGATATAACCATTATAAATATCCATGCACCCAATACAGGAGGACCTACATATATGAAACAAATACTAACAGAATTGAATGGGGAAATACAATGCAACACATTCATTTTAGGAATTTTCAACACTGCACACACTCCAAAGGACAGATCAACCAGAGAGAAAATAAGCAAGAAGACAGGCACTGAAAAACACATTAGAAGAGATGGATCTAACAGACATCTATGGAACACTCCATCCAAAAGCAACAGGATACACATTCCTTTCAAGTGCACATGGAACATTTTCCAGAATAGACCACATACTAGGCCACAAAAACTGCCTCAGTATATTCAAAAAGATTGAAATTGTACCAACCAGCTTCTCAGACCACAAAGCTCTGAAACTAGAAATAAATTACTCAAAGAAAATGAAAAAGCCCACAAACACATGTAGGCTTAACAACATGCTCCTAAATAATCAATGGATCAATGACCAAATAAAAACAGAGATCAAGTAACACATGGACGCAAATGGCAACAACAATTCAACACCGCAAAATCTGTGGGACGTGCCAAAGGCCGTGCTAAGAGGGAAATATATTGCAATACAGGCCTACCTCAGGAAAGAAGTACAATACCAAATGAACAGTATAAATGCACAATTAATGAAACTAGAAAACGAAGAACAAAAGAAGCCCTAAGTCAGTAAAAGGAGGGACATAATAAACATTAAAGCATAAATAAATACAATTGAGAAGAATAAAACAATAGAAAGCATCAATGAAAGCAGGAGCTGGTTCTTCGAGAAAATAAACAAAATAGATAAACTGCTAGCCAGACTTATCAAGAAAAAAAGAGTCTACATACATAACCAGAATCTGAAATGAGAAAGGAAAAATCACTACAGACACCACAGAAATACAAAGAATTATGAGAGAATACTATGAAAAATTATATGCTAACAAACTGGAAAACCTAGAAGAAATGGACAACTTTCTAGAAAAATACAACCTTCCAAGGGTGACCCAGGAAGAAACAGAAAATCTGAATAGATCACTTACTAGCAAAGAAATTGAATTGGTAATCAAAAAACTACCTAAGAACAAAATTCCTGGAACAGATGGTTTCACTGCTGAATTTTATGAAACATTTAGTGAAGACCTAATACCCATCCTCCTCAAATTTTTCCAAAAAGCAGAAAAGGAGGGAATATTCCCAAACTCATTCTATGAGGCTAACATCACTCTAATACCAAAACCAAAGATACCACAAAAAAGAAAATTACAGACCAATATCCCTGATGAACATAGATGCAACAAAACTCAACAAATTGTTAGCAAACCGAATTCAAAAATACATCAAAAAGATCATTCATCATGATCAAGTGGGATTCATCCCAGGGATGCAAGGATGGTACAACATTCGAAAATCCATCAACATCATCCACCACATCAACAAAAAGAAGGACAAAAACCAGATGATTATCTCCATAGATGCTGAAAAAGCATTTGCCAAAATTCAACATCCATTCATGATAAAAACTCTCAACAAAATGGGTATAGAGGGAAAGTACCTCAACATAATAAAGACCATATATGAAAAACCCACAGCCAACATCATATTTAACAGCAAGAAGCTGAAAGCTTTTCCTTTAAGATTGGGAACAAGAAAAGAATGCCCACTCTCTCCACTTTCATTCAACATAGTACTGGAGGTCCTAGTCACAGCAATCAGACAATACAAAGACATACAAGGAATCCAGATTGGTAAGGAAGAAGTCAAACAGTCCCTGTTTGGAGACGACATGATATTGTACAAAAAAAAAACAACCCTAAAGAATCCACTCCATAAATACTAGATCTAATATCTGAATTCAGTAAAGTTGCAGGATTCAAAATTAATACACAGAAATCTGTTGCTTTTGTATACACTAACAGTGAAACAGCAGAAAGTGAAATCAGGGAAACAATTCCATTCACAATTACATCCAAAAGAATAAAATACCTAGGTATAAACCTAATAAAGGAAGTGAAAGACTAATACTCTGAAAACTACAAGACACTCATGAGAGAAATTAAAGAATATACCAATAAATGGAAACACATCCCATGCTCATGGATAGGAAGAATTAATATTTTCAAATCGGCCATCTTCCCTAAGGCAATCTACAGATTCAATGCAATTCCTATCAAAATACCAATAGCATTCTTCAATGAACTAGAGAAAATAGTTCTAAAATTCATATGGAACCACGAAAGACACCGAATAGCCAAAGCAATACTAAGAAGGAAGAATAAAGCAGGGGGGATTACATTCCCTGACTTTAAGCTGTACTACAAAGCCACAGTAATCAAGACAATTTGGTACTGGCACAAGAATAGACCCATAGACCACTAGAACAGACTACAGAGTCCAGATATAAACCCAAGCATATATGGCCAATTAATATATGATAGAGGTGCCATGGATATTCAATGGGGAAATGACAGCCTCTTGAACAGCTGGTGTTGGCAAAACTGGATAGCTACATATAAGAGAATGAAACTGGATTATTGTCTAATCCCCTACACAAAAGTAAACTCAAAAAGTAACTCACAAAATGATAAAACTCTTAGAAAAAAACATAGGCAAAAATGTCTTGGACATAAACATGAGCAACTTCTTAATGAACATATCTCGCCGGGCAAGGGAAACAAAAGCAAAAATGAACAAGTGGGACTACATCAAACTAAAAAGCTTCTGTACAGCAAAGGACACCATCAGTAGAACAAAAAGACATCCTATAGTATGGGAGAATATATTCATAAATGACATATCCGATAAGGGGTTGACATCCAAATTATATAAAGAGCTCACACACCTCAACAAACAAAAAGCAAATAAGCAAATTGAAAAATGGGCAGAAGACCTGAACACACTTCTCCAAAGAAGAAATTTAGATGGCCAACAGGCACAAGAAAAGATGCTCCACATCGCTAATCATCAGAGAAATGAAGTTAAAACCACAATGAGATATCACCTCAACCAGTTAGGATGGCCAACATCCAAAAGACAAACAACAAATGTTGGCGAGGATGTGGAGAAAGGGGAACCCTCCTACACTGCTGGTGGGAATGTAAATTAGTTCAACCATTGTGGAAAGCAGTATGGAGGTTCCTCAAAAAACTCAAAATAGAAATACCATTTGACCCAGGAATTCCACTCCTAGGAATTTACCCTAAGAATGCAGCAGCCCAGTTTGAAAAAGACATATGCACCCCTATGTTTATCACAGCACTATTTACAATAGCCAAGAAATGGAAGCAACCTAAGTGTCCACCAGTAGATGAATGGATAAAGAAGATGTGGTACATATACACAATGGAATATTATTCAGCCATAAGAAGAAAACAAATCCTACCATTTGCAACAACATGGATGGGGCTAGAGGGTATTATGCTCAGTGAAATAAGCCAGGCGGAAAAAGACAAGTATCAAATGATTTCACTCATCTGTGGAGTATAAGAACAAAGAAAAAACTGAAGGAACAAAACAGCAGCAGACTCATAGAACCCAAGAATGGACTAACAGTTACCAAAGGGAAAGGGACTGGGGAGGATGGGTGGGAAGGGAGGGATAAGGTGGAAAAGGGGGCATTATGATTAGCACAAATAATGCAGCAGGGGAGGGGCACGGGGAAGGCAGTATAACACAGAGAAGACAAGTAGTGACTCTAGCATCTTACTACGCTGATGGACAGTGACTTTAAAGGGGTATGTGGTGGAGACTTGATAATGAGTCTAGTAACCATAATGTTGTTCATATAATTGTACATTAATGATAGCAAAATTTTTAAAAATTAAAAAAAAAGTGGTGAGAGTGGTGTCCTTTCTTTGTTATTGATCATAGCAGAAAAGCATTCAGCCTTTCATTACTTAGCATTATATATATTACTATAGGTTTTCTATATATACATCCTTTATCAGGTTGAGGAAGTTTCTTCTTATTCTTACTTTGCTTTGAGTTTTTATTAAGAATGAATGGTGGATTTTGTTAAATGCTTTTTCCTACTCTGGCGTGATAATCATGTTTTTTCTTTTTTAGTCTGTTAATATGATTAATTACATCGATTAGTTTTTGAATGTTAAACCAACATTGCAATCCTCCAATAAACCCCATTTGGTTATAGCAAGGGTACGTTTTCCTACATATATATGTAACAGTAACATTATTATACACAGCAGTAATAGTAGTATAACTCCGTTTGGGTTCCCGGACCTGATTCCAGTGTGTGTAAGTATGTGGGAGGGGCTCTTCCAACACGTAACACCAAGCAATTCTTCAACACCAGCAGGGTGTTGGAGAACTCAACTCAATTCTGATGCCATCTGCCTGGAAACAGCACCAGATTTCCAAGATTAAGGGCTCCGTCCTACAGGATTGCCCTCCAGTCTGAGAAGCAGGATCCAGAAGAACAGAGAGCAATAAGCTCTTCTCAGGGGTTTTGTGAGGGCTTCATTGCATAGTCATGATTGACTAAATTATGGGTCATTAGCTGCTTCAACCTCCAGCCCCTGCGTTTGGGTAGAGGGTCCAAAAATCTCTCATTAACATGAGAAAACACACATTTCACCTTTAAGATTCTTCGGGTATTTTTAGGAGCTGTGGATGAAGACCAAACGTACCTGTGAAATAAATGCTTCGTCATATGAGTGACCAAATATGTATTTCTTATGACTCATTATATCACAGGTATGATGCACTATCTCTTAATAGTGGGTTCAGTTTGCTAAAATTTTTTTAAATACATGGATTAAAAACAAAGTCTGCGGTTACGAGGTTTATGGGCCTGTAGTTTTCTTGTAATATCTTTGTCCAGTTTTGGTATCAGTATAATACTGACTTCAAAAAATGAGTTGGGAAATTTGTATAGAAATGTTATTTTTCATGGGTGCTTAGTAGAGTTCACCAGTGAAACGATCTTGGCCTGAAGTTCTCTTTCTGCAAAGGTTTTTAATTATAAATTCAAATATTTTTATACATACATTGGCTATTCAAGTTATCTATTTCTTCATGCATGATCTCTGGTAGTTTGTGGGGGTTCAAGGAATTTGTCCATTTCATCTAATTTGTTAACTCTAGTGGCAAAAAGTTGCAAATAATTAATATCCCATTAATAGCCTTTTAATATCTATAAGACCTGTAGTAATGTCCCCTTTTCCACTCATGATATTTTGTTAATTTAAAAAATTTTTGTATCATTAATATACACTTACATGAACAACATTGGGGTTACTAGATTCCCCCCTGGGAATCAAGTCCCTACCACATACCCCATTAAAGTCAGAGCCCTCCCCCAATTATGTGTGCTAATTGTAATAGCCCTTTTTCCCCTTATCACTCCCTTCTCACCCATCCTCCCCAGTCCCTTTCCCTTTGGTAACTGTTAGTCCATTCCTGGGTTCTGTGAGTCTGCTGCTGTTTTGTTCCTTCAGTTTTTTCTTTGTTCTTATACTCCACAGATGAGTGAAATCATTTGATACTTGTCTTTCTCCACCTGGCTTATTTCACTGAGCATAATACCCTCTAGCTCCATCCATGTTGTTGCAAATGGTAGGATTTCTTTTCTTCCTATGGCTGAATAATATTCCATTGTGTATATGTACCACATTTTCTTTATCCATTCATCTACTGGTGGACACTTAGGTTGCTTCCATATCTTGGCTATGGTAAACAGTGCTGCAATAAACAGCAGGGTGCATATGTCTTTTACAAACTGGGCTCCTGCATTCTTAGGGTAAATTCCTAGGAGTGGAATTCCTGGGTCAAATGGTATTTTTATTTTTGTTTTTCTGAGAAACCTCCATACTGCTTTCCACAAAGGTTGAACTAGTTTACATTCCCACCAGCAGTGTAGGAGCTTTCCCCTTTCTCCACATCCTCGCCAGCATTTGTTGTTGTTTGTCTTTTGGATGTTGGCCATCTTAACTGGTGTGAGGTGATATCTCATAGTGGTTTTAATCTGCATTTCTCTGTCTCATTTTTTTTTTTGAGTTGGTTCCCTGTTACAAACATGATTTCATTTTAATCTGCAAATTGCCTCTTGAGATTTTTTTTTTTGCTTTCGTTAATGTACAATTACATGAACAACATTATGGAAACTAGACTCCCACTATTATCAAGTGCCCCCCACATAACCCATTACACTCACTGTCCATCAGCGTAATAATATGCTACAGAATCACGACTTGTCTTCTCTGTGATATATTGCCTTCCCCGTGTCCCCCAAAGTACATTATACGTGCTAATCATAATGCCCCCGTCTCACAATTATGCCTCCCTTGCCAGCCATCCTCCCCCAATCCCTTTTCCCTTTGTTAACTGTTAGTCCATTCTTGGGTTCTGTAAGTCTGCTGCTGTTTTATTCCTTCACTTTTTTCTTTGTTCTTACACTCCACAGATAAGTGAAATCATTTGATACTTGTCCTTCGCCGCCTGGCTTATTCACTGAGCATGATACCCTCTAGTGCCATCCATGTTGTTGCAAATGGTAGGATTTGTTTCTTATTATGGCTGAATAATAGTCTATTGTGTATATGTACCACCTCTTCTTTATTCATCTACTGATGGACACTTAGGTTGCTTCCATTTCTTGGCTATTGTAAATAGTGCTGCGATAAACATAGGGGTGCATCTGTCTTTCTCAAACTGGGCTCCTGCATTCTTAGGGAAAATTCCTAGGAGTGGAATTCCTGGGTCAAATGGTATTTCTGTTTTTAGTTTTATGAGGAACGTCCATACTGCTTTCCACAATGGTTGAACTAATTTACCTTCCCACCAGCAGTGTAGGAGGGCTCCCGTTTCTCCACATCCTTGAACAACATTTGTTGTTGTTTGTCTTTTGGATGTTGGCCATCCTAATTGGTGTGAGGTGATATCTCATTGTGTGTTTTTTTCTATTTTTTATTTATTTTTTATTTTGGTATCATTAATCTACAGTTACATGTGCAACATTATGGTTACTAAACTCCCCACTTCATCAGGTCCTCCCCACACCTGCCCCATAACAGTCACTGTCCATCAGCGTAGTGAGATGCTATAGAATCACTACTTGTCTTCTCTGAGCTGTACAGCCCTCCCGGTGCCCCCCCAACATTCTGTCTGCTAATCGTAATGCCCCCTTTTCCCCCTTATCCCTCCCTTCCACCCATCCTCCCCAGTCCCTTTCCCTTTAGTTAACTGTTAATCCATTCTTGGGTTCTATGAGTTTGCGGCTGTATCATTCTTTCAATTTTTGTCTTTGCTCCTATGCTCTATATATGAGTGAAATCAATTGATACTTGTCTTAATCCGATTGGCTTATTTCACTGAACATAACACACTGTAGCTCCATCCATGTTGTTGTAAATGGTAGGATGTTTTCTTCTTATGGCTGAATAATATTCCACTGTGTATAGTTACCACCTCTTCTTTATCCATTCATGTACTGATGGACACTTAGGTTGCTTCCATTTCTTGGCTATTGTAAATAGTGCTGCGATAAACATAGGCGTGCGTATGTCTTCTTCAAACTGGGCTGCTGCATTCTTAGGGTAAATTCCTAAGAGTGGGATTCCTGGGTCAAATGGTATTTCTATTTTGAGTTTTTTGAGGAACCTCTATACTGCTTTTAACAATGGTTGAACTAATTTGCATTCCCACCAGCAGTGTAGGAGGGTTCCCCTTTCTTCACATCCTCGCCAACATTTGTTGTTGTTTTGTGTTTTGGATGTTGGCCATCCTAACTGGTATGAAGTGATATCTCACTGTGGTCTTAATTTGCATTTCTCTGATGATTAGCGATGTGGAGCATCTTTTCATGTGCCTGTTGGCCATCTGAATTTCTTCTTTCGAGAAGTGTCTGTTCAGGACCTCAGCCCATTTTTTGATTGGATTATTTGCTTTTTGTTTGTTGAGGTGCGTTAGCTCTTTGTATGTTTTGGATGTCAACCCCTTATCAGATATGTCACTTATGTATATATTCTCCCATACTGTAGGATGCCTTTTTGTTTTACTGAAAGTGCCCTTTGAACTACAGAAGCTATTTAGTTTCATATAGTCCCACTTGTTCATTTTTGCTTTTGTTTCCCTTTCCCGGGGAGATATGTTCATGAAGAAGTTGTTCATGTTTATGTCCAAGAGATTTTGCCTGTTTTTTCTAAGAGTTTTATGGTTTCCTGATTTACATTCAGGTCTTTGATCCATTTTGAGTTTACTTTTGTGTACGGGGTTAGACAATGATCCAGTTTCATTCTCTTACATGTAGCTGTACAGTTTTGCCAACACCAGCTGTTGAAGGGGCTGTCATTTCCCCATTGTATATCCATGGCTCCTTTATCGTATATGAATTGACCATTTATGCTTGGGTTAATAGCTGGACTCTCTATTCTGTGCCACTGGTCTTTGAGTCTGTTCTTGTGCCTGTACCAAATTGTCTTGATTACTGTGGCTTTGTAGTAGAGCTGGAAGTTGGGAAGCAAGATCCCCCCTGCTTTATTCTTCCTTCTCAGGATTGCTTTGGCTATTTTGGGGTCTTTTGTGGTTCCATGTGAATTTTAGAACTTTTACTCTAGTTTACGGAAGAATGGTGTTGGCATTTTGATAGGGATTGCATTGAATCTGTAGATTGCTTTAGGCAGGATGGCTATTTTCACAATATTAATTCTTCCTATCAATGAGCATGGGATGTGTTTCCATTTATTGGTATCTTCTTTAATTTCTCTGAGTTTCTTGTAGTTTTCAGAATATTGGTTTTTCCCTTCCTTGATTAGGTTTATTTGTACCTATTTTATTCTTTTTGATCCAACTGTGAACAGAATTGTTTTCCTGATTTCTCTTTCGGCTAGTTCATCATTAGTGCATAGGAATGCACCAGATTTCTGTATATTAATTTTGTATCCCGCAAAGTTACTGAAATCAGATATTAGATATAGTAGTTCTGGAGTAGATTCTTTTGGGGTTTTTTTATGTGCAATATCATGTCATCTCCAAACAGGGGCTGTTTGACTTCTTCCTTACGAATCTGGATGACTTTTATTTCTTTGTGTTGTCTGATTGCTATGGCTAGGACCTCCAGAACTATGTTGAATAAAAGTGGGGAAAGTGAGCATCCTTGTCTTGTTCCCGATCTTAAAGGAAAAGCTTTCAGCTTCTCACTGTTAAATATGATGTTGGCTTTGGGTTTGTCATATATGGCTTTCATTTTGTTGAGATACTTGCTCTCTATATACATTTTGTTGAGAGTTTTTATCATGAATGGATGCTGAATTTTGTCGAATTCTTTTTCAGCATCTATAGAGGTGTTCATGTGGTTTTTGTCCTTCTTTTTGTTGATGTGGTGGATGATGTTGATGGATTTTCAAATGTTATACCATCCTTGCATCCCTGGGATGAATCCCACTTGATCATGATGGATGATCTTTTTGATGTATTTTTTAATTTGGTTTGCTAATATTTTGTTGAGTATTTTTGCATCTATGTTCATCAGGGATATTGGTCTGTAATTTTCTTTTTTGGCGGGGTCTTTGCCTAGTTTTCGTATTAGAATGATGCTGGCCTTGTAGGATGAATTTGGGAGTATTCCCCCCTCTTCTACTTTTTGGAAAACTTTAAGGAGGATTGGTATTAGGTCTTCACTAAATGTTTGATAAAATTCAGCAGTGAAACCATCTGTTCCAGGGATTTTGTTCTTAGGTATTTTTGATTACCAATTCACTTTCCTTGCTGGTAATTGGTCTATTCAGATTTTCTCTTTCTTCCTGGGTCAGCTTTGGAAGGTTGTATTTTTTAGAAAGTTGTCCCTTTTTTCTAGGTTATCCAGTTTGTTACCATATAATTTTTCATAGCATTCTCTCATAATTCTTTGTGTTTCTGTCATGTCTATAGTGATTTTTCCTTTCTCATTTCGGATTCTGTTTATGTGTGCAGACTCTCTTTTTTTCTTGGTAAGTCTGGCTAGGGGTTTATCTATTTTGTTTATTTTCTCAAAGAACCAGCTCTTGCTTTCATTGATTCTTTGTATTGTTTCATTCTTCTCGATTTTATTTATTTCTGCTCTAATCTTTATTATGTCCCTCCTTCTACTGACTTTGGGTCTCATGTTCTTCCTTGTGTAGTTTCAGTAATTGTGAATTTAGACTGTTCATTTGGTGTTGTTCTTCTTTCCTGAGGTGGGCCTGTATTGCAATATACTTCCCTTTTAGCACGGCCTTCGCTGCGTCCCACCGATTTTGCAGTGTTGAATTATTGTTGTCATTTGTGTCCACATATTGCTTGATCTCTTTTTTTATTTGGTCGTTGATCCATTGATTATTTAGGAGCATGTTATTAAGCCTCCATGTGTTTGTGGGCTTCTTCTCTGTGTTATTTCTAGTTTCATACCATTGTAATCTGAGAAGCTGGTTGTACCATTTCAATCTTTTTTAAATTTACTGAGGCTCTTTATGTGGCCTAGTATAAGTTCTATTCTTGGAATGTTCCATGTGCACTTGAGAAGATTGTGTATCCTGTTGCTTTTGGATGGAGTGTTCTGTAGATATCCGTTAGGTCCATTTGTTCCAGTACATTGTTCAGTGCCTCTGTCTCCTTACTTATTTTCTGTCTGGTTGATCTGTCCTTTGGAGTAAGTTGTTTGTTGAAATCTCCTAAAATGAATGCATTGCATTCCATTTCCCTCTTTAATTCTGTTAGTATTTGTTTCACATATGTAGGTGATCCTGTGTTGGGTGCATAGATATTTATAATAGTTATATCCTCTTGTTGGACAGACCCCTTTATCATTATGTAATGTCCTTCTTTGTCTCTTGTGACTTTCTTTGTTTTGAAGTCTATTTTTTGTCTGATACAAGTACTGCAACTTCTGCTTTTTTCTCCCTATTAGTTGCATGAAATATCTTTTTCCATCTCTTCATTTTCAGTCTGTGTATGCCTTTTGGTTTGAAGTGAGGCTCTTGTAGGTAGCACATAGATCGGTCTTGTTTTTTTATCCATTCAGTGACTCTTATGTCTTTTGATTGGTGCATTCAGACCATTTACATTTAGGGTGATCATCAATAGGTATGTACTTTTTGCCATTGCAGGCTTCAGATTCATGGTTACCAAAGGTTCAAACATAATTCCCTTACTATCTAACAGTCTAATTTAACTCACTTTGTATTCTCACCACTTTTGTTTAAGATTTTCCTAGAGGTTCTAGGCAGTTTAATAAGGCAAGAAAAATAAATAAAAGGCATTCAGATTGGAAAGGAAGAAATAAAAGTATCATTATTCACAGAAAAAATGACTGTATTTATAAAAAACACAATGTTAATGTTTAATCAATATTGGGGTAAATTTTAATAGTTAATAAATTTGGCAAAGTATGTACACTGAGTATAAAGCACTGATGCAAGAACTTTTAAAAAGATCTAAATGTATAGTGAGGTATACTAGGTTCATAGACTAGAAGGTTCAATAGTGCTAAAGGTCACATCATTTCAACTTGTCCAATCCCATATCCTTCACTCATTCCACAAATGCTGACATCCCAAGAGGGCTTCCCAGTAAACTTTCTGCAAATCTCTATGTCAGAGTCTGCTTTCCAGGGAATCCAACATAGGCACTAACTAATAATTTATACAATTGTAAGGGAAAGAAGGGAAAGAAAAGTGTAGGATATAATGATTATAGCCAAAGGGCAGAAATCTGGATAACTAGCAACTCACCCAAGACATTTAAGATACATAAGCATAATGAAATTAACAGTGACAGCTGGGAGGAACACAATTGGATAACTGCCTACACGTACTGTGAAAGTGGTCATTAGAAGAATGCTTTCTTTATGCAATAGATAAAATCATATGGAATTACCATTTTTCTATAGTTATTTTACCTACAAAAAAATGCAGTATCACATGATTCAACTTTGTATTTCCATTGAGTCCTTTCTCAATCACAGCAAATTATCTGTGAAGTTAATGAATGCTTCCTTTTCAATCATCACCAGCCCTAGATCTAAGTGTGAAGAGACAAGTGTTATCACTAATTAAAGTTCAAAGTTCAAGAGTCTAAATGGAAGACATTTTACAGAATATTTCATGGGGTCTAAACCAAGAGTTCAGAGAATTCCAAACTATCTTCTCATGAATCCTCTGCTCTTGGTTCATTCTCAGGCTCAAATGCTCCAACTGTCCATAGTCACGCTTCACCAACCATACTCCACACCTGGAGGTTTCTCAAGCACCAAGCTAAATCTGCTTCTCTCACCCACCTTCCCCAGGTGCCTCACAGGCTCCACTTGTTCATGCCCCCTCCAACTGTGAGACACCCCAAAGGCTCTTTTCCCTCTACACCAACCCTCTGATCTCCTGGTTCTGTTAGCACAGTTTCCACTATAACCTCTCTGTAGCTAAGTCCTAAATCTATGCCCTGACCACCTCTCACCCAAATTCCAGGTCCAGCTCCTTTTACCAATGCCAGGCAGACCTGCACTGGATGGTGCTCCCAATGGAACTCTCCTCCACAGATCTCTCTCCCAACTATCCCATGCACTTGCACTGCAGATCTATTTCTGTGATGGTACTACTCTGCACCCTGAAATCAAAGGTGTGGGATAATTCCACACCCCTCCCCCAGTCCCAAGTCCCAGCCACTGTCCACCTCACTTGTGGACCTGGGCACCAGCCACTAGCTCCCACAGCCTCATGATGTCTCATGCACATTCAGCACTGAGTTCCCTCTTGCCAGCCTCTGTCAAACAGCAGAAGACTACATGTTTTCAGCCTTCACTCCCCCACCCCATCACACCTCACTGTCAGAGTCAAGAATCTACCAAAATGCCAGCCAACATCACCTCACTTTCATCATGATAAACATTCAGTGGTACTCCAAAGTAAGGGGACACTCCTTACACCAGCATTTTTTGGAACTACACTGTTCAAAACAGTTGCCACTGGCCACTTGGCTATTTAAATATAAATTAATTAAGATTAAATAACATTTAACATTCCGTTCTATGTGCCATATTTCAGTGCTCAATTGCCATGCAGAGCTACTGGCTGTTGTGTTCCTGGACAGCATAGGTCAAGAGTGTGCCAAGGGATGTCCAAGATGGTGGTACAGAAAGAGCCTGAGCCCACCTCTTCCCATGTACACACTAAATCTACACCTACAGATGTAGCAGTTCCTCCTAAAGAAGAGCTAAGGTCTGAGTGAACACCTTCTGCATGAGGAATAAAAAAAATGGCACAAAGAGATGGAGACACAGTGTCTTGCCAATGGGTGTCAGCTCCAGGCAAGTTCGCTATGGATTCAATGTGACCAAAGAAATTGACAGCAAAACATTCTTTGGGGTGAGACGGTTTATTACCCGGCTTGCTCTCCCGGGGTAGGTCAAGCACTAGCGTCTCTGCCTCCGCCCAGAGCACTGGGCCGAGCTCTCCATATAGTGCAATAATAGCTTATTGCCTAAAGGAGTGGGAGCAGTAGCCTAGCAACAGGCCAGTTACATCATCACGTGGTTTAAGTTCAGTGAGGTTCCTGGCCATAGAAACCCCAACTTCCCCACACTCCACTCCTCCAGGATTCTCGCCTTACAATCTACACACTTTCAATCTTCCGTAATAGTCCCTGTACAAGGAAGCTGGAGCACTGTAACCAGACTCCACAACAGCAACACAGGATAACAACAACTTAGAGATAATAATAAAAATTAAGATACAACAAGATTTGGATATAGGTTAACAAAATTTATAATAATCCTCAAGCCAGAGGAGGTTCCTAGTAACAAAATTATAATAGTCTTGAAGTTCCCAATCCACAAAGCCCTCAGGGGCGATAAGACACATGTTTTAATGACACCAGCATAGGCAAATCTTGTCCATCAGGTAGGATGCATGCAAGAGAGTGGTCCTGTGATAGGACTGTACCAGGAAGCGGGTCCCTTCCAGGTCTAGTATACCATACTTTTACTCCTTTCCCCATGGGGGTTACTGAAGGGTCTATATATAGTGCTACTGGAGGGGCATGCACTGGCCATAATGATAAAATAAAACTCCCTGGTAAGACGCTCCTACCTTCTGGCCGTTCAGGATATATTACTATGACCTTTGGGGTCCACTCTGCTGTTATTCCAGGAATACACAGGAAGCCAGCTTCCAGGCCTTGTCCCCAAGGTGCCAGGAGAGCCAGCCATCATTGGTCCATGTGTTGAAAGGCCCAAGGCCACGTCCACTCAATGCAGTCTCTAGGGTTCAGTGCAGTTGGTGCTGGCAGCAAGATCTTATTCTGGTGGCCGAACCTCGGCTTCAGTGATTCTTCCTTGGTTTGTACTTGCAGTTGCATAGGGGAGGCAGCCGTATGTGCTAACATGTCTACAGGGGGCTCAGGGCTCCCTTTTGGGGTCTCTCATTCAAACACTGTGGAATGACCATCCCCACAGACTATTGGTATCTGACTTTAGTCTGGATTTTAACAAGCCATTGTGCCTCTCTATCATGAGGTAGGATTCTATGGCACATGAAACTTCCATTTGATTCACAGCTGTCGCACCCATTCTTGCAGTGTATGTCCAGTAAAATGGGTGCCCTGATCACTCTCAATTACCTATGGTCAGCCATAGATGGCAAAGAGACGCTCCAGGCCTATTTTGGTTGTCTGCTGGTTGGCACAATGGGTGGGAAAAGCAACCAGAAGTCCAGTAGCTATGTCCACACAAGTCACGGCATACCGATATCCTTCTGACACAGGTCAAGGCCCAATATAGTCTATCTGCCATCTGATGAGAGGTATAGGCCCCTTTAGCTATTGCCCCATGTTGCTGTGGAACTCGGTGTAAGTCTCTTTTGGAGCACATGACACACTCCCTCTGGGCTCTACTAACTTCTTCAAGGGTCAAAGGCAAGCCCCACCAATGGGCTACAGCCCACATTGTCTTTTGCCCTGCATGCAACAAACCATTGGGCTACATCAGAGGCAGGCTTTCCTTCTAATCAACGTATCTGGGTCAATTTATCTGCATCATCATTTCCTGGGGATGCTAGTGGCAAATGACCTGTCACATGGTATTGTGTAATTATTTTAGTCTGACCACAGGTCCATAAGTTTTGTCACAATTCTTGCCCCCAAAGGGGTAGGTGACCAACCAGTCAGTTGGCATGGTACCAGGTTGGTAGCCACAGGGTCAAGCCCCAATAGACAGCCCAGCTGTCAGTGCAGACAACTATAGGGGAGGGCTCCTGGCTGATCACAAGCCACATGGCCCGCAACTCTGCCCACTGGCTGCTCTTCCCCTCACCATCTTCCATCTATATTGTTTCAGTCTTAGGATGGAAAGCTATGGCCCTCCATTTTGGGGGCTGCCCATGGCTGGAGCCATCTGTGTACCATGCATCTTCGGGTATAGGGGCTCTTCCCTCCCAATAGGGCCTCTGCCACTAATGGTTTAAAAGCAAGTTCTTTCTGTATATGTCACGGGCTCCAACAAGCCTTGGAGTTCTTCACTCAAGGGGCTAGTAGAGAGGGCACTACACTGCTGCAAGTAAGCACCCAACTTGGCTAGTGTGGGTGTTTGTGCCACACCACTCCTTGGCTTTTGAGTCCAGTCTCGTACCCACCCCAAGATGGGATAGGTGATTATTACCTTTATTGGGGTCATTCCAGTGATGGGTTCTGTAGCCAGCAAGGCATGAAACATGGCAGCCAGTTGTTTTTCTATCAAAGTGTATAGTACCTCTGTCCCTTTCCAGAGTTATGACCAGAATCCAATAGGTTGGTGAGTTCGTTCAAGCTGCTGCCAGGGACCCAAGCCATAATCGTCTTCACTCACATGAACTCCCAGCTCACAGGGCCTTGATGGATCTATCACACTCAAGGCCTGCATGGCCTTGACTGCCCGTTTTGCTGTAGTAAAGGCAGATGCACATGTCTCATCCCAGTGCCACCTGACGCCCTTTCATACCAACCAGTATAAGGGCTTCAGAGTTTGTGCCAAGTGCGGGATAAACACTCTCCAGTAGCCTAGAAGACCCAGAAACTTCTGTAGCAATGCTACAGTTTTAAGGGTAGGAAAGGCATGGACTTTATCTATAACTGCTTCTGATATAACTTTGGTCTTACCTGACCAGACAATCCCCAAGAATTTGACAAACAAACCAGGTCCCTGAACCTTGGTGCTGTTCACAGCCCATCCTTTCTCCTGTAGATGCTGCAGCAGTCTAGGTGCTGCACCTTCTAGATCTGAAAGAGAATCGGACGTGAGCATGACATCATCAATATAATGGTACAGCCGCACCGTTGGTTTCTCCCATGTAGCCAAGTCCTGGGCTACAAGTCCATGACAGATGGTGGGGCTGTGGAGGTTTCCCTGTGGAAGGATGGTGAAAGTCCACTGCCATCCTTCCCACGTGAAGGCAAACTGTTCCTGACTTTCCTGCTCAATGTCAATGGAAAAGAAGGCATTAGCAAGATCTACCACATAATGGTATGTTCTTAGTTCATGGCTCAGGGTATCCATCAGGCCTACAATAGAGGGCACAGCAGCATGCATAGGGGGTATGACCTTATTCAGTTCTCTGTAATCCACAATCATACGCCAGTATCCAGCTGGCTTTTTTATTGGCCACACTGGGGAACTGGAAGGACTATGGGTGGACTTTATAATACCCACCTTTTCCACCTCCTGGAGAGTTTCTCCAATCTCTTCATGCCCTCCAGGCAGTTTGTATTGTTTGGTATTAGTCACCCGCCAAGGCACAGGCAAAGCTATGGGCGGGTGCCTAGCATGTCCCCTCAGAACTGCCTTCACCACACGTAGTCTGTCTGAACTCACCTGCAGTGGTCTGCAACTACAGACCCTGCAGGATATCAATCCCCAAAATATAATCAGGGATAGGAGATATATACACAGTATGCTCTTTTGGGGGTATATGCCCTATTCCCAAAGGGATTTGGGCTTGTTTCACTCTGATAGCCTTACCCCGATATCTGTCTATGATAGTGGGGGTCCCAGGGAACCGCTCAGGGTTACCACGAATCAGTGAACATTCAGCCCCTGTGTCCACCAGAGCAAGGACACATTGTATGTTCACTGGAGACCAATGGATAGCTATTTCAACATGTGGCCTCCGGTCCCCACCTGGTCCCTCAGGGCAGATACCTCGACCTTCCCCTCAGTCAAACCGTGTTCCCCAATCATCTTTCTGTGTGGGCTCAAGTGAGGTTGGCTCACTCTCCAACAGGAAGTCTTGCAAACACACACACCAGACTTGTGGCTCTGTCTCTGATCTCTGCCTTGTTGGTCTTAATGGCTGGAACGGCTGCTCTGGTTTCAGTTGTTGCCATAGCTCTAGTAAGATCCTATTTGACTTTCTATCTAATTTCCTTCCATCTGCTCCTGCCCGTATTAAATCAACCCACATCTGGGTCCTCGTTACCTTCATAGGGCCCTGTAAATTCTTCTTGTGAGTAGCAGATCTTATTTCTTTCCATGTTCTAATTGCTTCAGCCTCTCCTAAGTCTGCTACTGTACGTATCACCTTGCTTATGGGCTGCCCTAAGTGAAGGGAAAGAATGGCCACTAGAGACCCAAAGAGGGATGTGGGAGCCGTTTGAAGCACAATATTTCTCATCCCAGTAATGAAAATCTCTTCAACTGGGCCATAATTCTCTGGGCTATAGATGGCATTTCTTATGCCTAGCTCTCGTAACACCTGTTGGAGCTCAGCATACATCTGCCATCTAACAGGAGAGGATGGTAGATCACCCGGATTGGGCCACAGAGTACAAAGTGTAGCCATAAGTCAGTTGAGGAGGGAGTGACTCCCTGGGGTTTGATGGGCATTTTGTAATCGCTGCCTCAAGGCGGGCTGCACTGTCAGGGAAGCCAGCTTTCCCATCTCTGATCCCAACAGAACAATTCCATCCACCCCTAAGTCCCAGAGACGCAGGAGCCAAGCTGATATTGACTCCGAGGGCTTCTGCCTAAACAGGGAGCCCAAGTCCACCAGCTCAGCCTGAGTACAGGGTGGAGGATAGGGTGCTCCACGACCTGGGGCGGGGGGGGGAGGCTGCTCCTCTCCTTGGGGAATTTCAGCTGCTGGGTCTTTATTTTTTTTACAACCACTGCACATGCTTTCAATACAGGAGGGGCCAGCGCCTCCGACACCACCCCTTCATCCTTTCCCAGCTCCTCCATTTCCAGGGATGATGGCACCGTTCTCTCCCCTCCCCCGAGTGCCTCCTCTGCTACATCCTTTACCTTTTCTACTGTGCCTCGCAGCAATGCTAGCTCACTCTTTGGTAGCTCTCTTAACTTCACCTCAGTGCTTCACAGCTGACATTCTTGTGCCACCTCCACCTGTGCTTCCCTCAGGCCTTTTCTTCCTTCAGAGCACCTGGCAGCACTGCTGTCTTGTTCTGTAAGGAATCTTTTACCTCTTCAATGGCACCTCGCTGGCGGCGTTCTCGTGCTGCCTCCTCTCGCATCAATGCCATTTCCTTCTTAGGGAATCCACCTAAGTTTGCGGCTTGCATTCTCGTGCCGCCATTTCTTGGCTCTTTTTCAGGAGCATGTCCTTCTCTTCTGTAGACTTTTTAATATTGTGAGAAGCAGCCAACCCACAGTTCCCGCTGCCTCACAGGCACTCTGTTTCTCAAAAGATCTACTTACTATACCAAGGACCACCCCTACTGCCTCAGATATCACCTCCACTAGCCTCCAGTCCTGGGGTGGGGCCCAATCCTCTAGGAGGCAAGCCACGTCAGACCACATACCCACTGGGGGACAATCCACTGTCTCCCCATTCACAGGGGAAGCCCACTGAAGCACCCCTCCCATAAGGGCAGCCTGTCTTTTCCCTTGGTCAACAGTGAACCCTGCCGACTTCGCCAATTGTCTTGCCAGTGGGTTTCAGCCCTGGGCAAGTTCGCTATGGATTCAATGTGACCAAAGAAAATGACAGCAAACGTTCCTTGGGGTGAAACAGTTTATTACCCCGCTTGTTCTCCTGGCGGTAGGTCGAGCACTAACATCTCTGCCTCTGCCCACAGCACTGGGCCAGCTCTCTATATAGTGCAATAATAGCTTATTGCCTAAAGGTGTGGAAGTGGTAGCCGAGCAACAGGCCAGTTACATCATCAGGTGGTTTAAGTTCAGTGAGGCTCCTGGCCACAGGAACCCCAACTTCCCCGCACACAAGTAACAGTGGGAATCCCGCCCCCAGTGCATCCCTGGAGGGACAGCACCACATTCATCTGTCCTGGGACACAGGATAAAAAATGCAGTTTTAAGGGCAACTACACTATAAATGAAGGAAGCTGATTTTCATAACTAATGCAACCATCAAACAGTGGGGGAACTTCCAGAACTCTCTTCAGGATTAAAGGTGCTGGTGAGCACCATTGTTTACATTTCCCACCCCCACCCCGCATAGGACCAGAACACACACACCAGGTCCAGATGTAATAGAGGTGGTCTGCACTTGCCACCTCCAACTTCTGTCTTATTTTCCCCAAAACATACTCCAAACATGCTTTTGCTTCCCCTACATATACACAAACCTCAGAAACTGCTCTTCCAGATCACCAATGGCCTTAACAGAGCTCAGTGGGATTCCTCACCTCATTTCTCTGACATCATGGAGATTGGTCAGAGTACAGAAGATGACCCCTTCCTCCCCATGCACTCCACCTCCACCCACCCACTTCCAATACCTGCACTGCACCTCCATGCCTATGATTCCTCCCACTGGCTGCTCTCTCGACTGCCAACCCGCTCTGACAACAAACTCTGATACAGCACACCCAAATTGAACACCATAGCTGCCCGGTGACTCCACCAGGAAATATTAATGGTTAACCTCAAAATATGTCCAGAACTTCATCTTACAGTATGGGACAATATATTTGTAAATAATATATCCGACAAGGGGTTAACATACAAAATATATAAAGAACTCACATGCCTCAATACCCAAAAGGCATGTAACCCTATTAAAAAATGGGCAGAGGATAAGAACAGACAATTCTCCAAAGAAGAAATTCAGATGGCCAACAGGCACATGAAAAGATGCTCCACATCGCTAATTATCAGGGAAATGCAAATTAAAACCACAATGAGATATCAACTCACACCAGTTAGGATGGCCAACATTGAAAAGACTAGGAACAACAAATGCTGGCAAGGATGCAGAGAAAAGAGAACCCTCCATACTGCTGGTGGGAATGTAAATTAGTTCAACCATTGTGGAAAGCAATATGGAGGTTCCTCAAAAAACTCAAAATAGAAATACCATTTGACCCAGGAATCCCACTCCTAGCAATTTACCCAAAGAAAACCACTTCTCAGATTCAAAAAGACATATGCACCCCTATGTTTATCACAGCACTATTTACAATAACCAAGATATGGAAGCAACCTAAGTGTCCATCAGTAGATGAATGGATAAAGAAGATGTGGTACATATAAACAATGGAATACTATTCAGCCTTAAGAAAGAAACAAATCCTACCATTTGCAACAAAATGGATAGAGCTAGAGGGTATTATGCTCAGTGAAATAAGTCAGGCAGAGAAAGACAAATACCAAATGATTTCCCTCATTTGTGGAGCATAACAACAAAGAAAAACTGAAGGAACAAAATAGCAGCAGACTCACAGACTCCAAGAAGGAACTAGTGGTTACCAAAGGGGAGGGGTGAGAGAGGGTGGATGGGGAGGGAGGGAGAAGGGGATTGTGGGGTATTATGATTGGTGCACATGGTGTGTGGTGGGTCACAGGGAAGACAGTGTAGCTCAAAGAAGACAAATAGGCACTCTGTGGCATCTTACTATACTGACGGACAGTGACTGCAATGGGATATGGGAGGGGACTTGAAAATAAGGGTGAATGTAATAACCACATTGTTTTTCTTGTGAAACCTTCATAAGAGTGTATATCAATGATACTTTAATAAAAAAATATGTCCAGAACTTCAATAAGAGATGAAGAAAAAATTGAAAATTAATTATTGAAAATTTCCAGATTCCAAGATCCTATCGCCACCTCTGATACGACCTGGGTAGAAGCCAACCCCGACTCTGTCATTTACTTGTCTCCTGAGTTCTCTCCTCACTTCTTCTCTTGACCCCAACAGGCTGTCCTCAGCAGCAGCCAGCAGGACCCTGTTAAAGACAAGTTGGATGGTCTCACTCCTGGATTCCAAACTCACTTTGCTCGCCTCCCCCTTCACTCACCAACTCCTGCTCACCCTGCATACACTCTGGCCCAGCCCCTGGGCACCTTGGCAGCCTCTCAGGCACAGAAGGCTCACTCCAACTCTTTGCACTAGCTACTCCCTCTACCAGGAATCCTCTTCCCCCACGTATGGCTTCCTCCTTTAACTGATCCAACTCTGCTCAGATTCATCTTTGTGAATGAGGCCTACCTGACCTCTACTGAGACTAGCACCCCCATTTCCAATCTCCACTGTTTCTCTGCACCACTGATATCTCTTGGCATTAGACAGAAGTCACTTGTTTATGCTTACTGTTTATTACTGTCCTCTGTGAGGGCAGGGACTGGCCTATCTTCTTCACTGCTATGTACCAGATCCTATAATAATGCCTGGACAGAGTAACTTTCAATAAATAATGTTTACACCCTGAGGTCAGAGAGTACACACGACATGAGAGGAAATAACCATAGTTAAGTAGGAACATTCTGGACAAGACACCTGGACTTGTGCCCTGGCTCAGCCTACCACTATGTGACCTGGGTGAGTCACAGCCCTCTGGCTTGTTTCTTCATCTATTAAATGAGACCAAGAGCACCACCACATGGACAGTTCAGAGGCATAAATTATAAAAAACACAGAACGTGTTCAGAACAGCATATGAAACATAAGCATCAGATTACAACAATGATAATAGGCAACACAAATCTCCAAAATACTTTTCCTAAACTTAACAGCATCTTAGACAAAGCAATGTTCAAACTGCTGAGCAAGCAGAAAATGTCAGCTAGGTACATTAGGGAAAATCATTTTCACAGCCTTTTCTTTTAACCTCTTCCAGGGACTCAAGGAAGCTTGTGAATTCTTGGCCCCCTGAAAACCAACAAACTAGAGGAGAGAAAGAAGTTAATTTGTTCATGCCCCATTTCTTCAGAAAGGATTTTTTTTAATGAATGCACAACAATTTTTTAAGTGTATAGGTTTTATTGCTCATTTACAACTATCAACCCAGTGCAGGAAGAGAGTACACATACGCGTTTGCTTATACACGCTCTGAACACCCCTGCTGGGGAAACACCTAAGGCAGCCAGCAGCCTCCAGAGAAGGGGCCTGGCTGGCTAAAGGGTGAGGGTGGGAGAGACTTTTCACTGTGTACTCTTTGATACCTTTTAAATTTTGAACATTTGTTCAAATGGAAGAATCGGAAAATTTCTTAAGACTTACTAGCAAAGAAAAACCTGGAAATGAAATTTTAAAAAATTCCATTTATACAACATTGGGAAGAATAAAATATTTAGTAACAAATGTAGCAAAAGAAGTGTTGAGACTTGTATACTGAAAACTACAAAACATTGTTGAAAGAAATGACAGAAGACCTAACAGTAAGATATCCCATGTCCATGGATGTTCATCTTAACGCAGTTTAGGTGGTAAAACACTCCAAATTGATCTACAGATTCAACAGATCCCTATCAAAATTGAACTTGATTTTTTGCAGAAATTGATAGGCTGAACACGAAATTCATATGGAAATTCAAGTATCCAGAAAAGTCAAAACAATCTTGAAAAAGAAAAACAAAGTGGAGGACCTGAACTTTCCAACTCAAAAACTTGCTATAAAACTACAGCAATCACGACAGGGTGGTACTGGCCAAAGGACAGACATACAGGCCGGTGGAACAGAGTGAGAATTGAGAAATAAACCCTCAAATATATAGACAAATGATTTTCTACAGGAACACTTATAACACAGTACTAAAGAGATAAGCCAATTAGCAAAATGTCAGAATAGACATTTCTCCAAAGATGACATATGAATGACCAATAAGTACATGAAAAGATACTCAACATCATTAGGCATCAAGGAAATGAAACACAAAACCACGATGCAATACCACTTCATGCCTACTAGGATGACTGTAATTAAAAAGACAGATTATAACATGTGTTAGAGAAGACGTAGAAAAATTGAAACCTTTATACACTGCTGATAGGAATGTGAAATGGTGTGGCCACTTTGGCATTGCTGCAAAAATAAAGAGTTACCATAAAACCCAGCAATTCCACTCCTAGGTATATACCCAAAAGAAATTAAAACATGTCCAAACACTTTATTGTGAGTATGTACAAACACTTGTTCACAAATGTATACAAACAGAATTTTTCATAACAGCCAAAGTGAAAACTCAAATGTCCATCAACAGATGAATGGATAAGAAAAATGTGGTAGTCATGCAATGGAATTATTACTCAACCATAAAAAGGAGTACAATTTTGATATGTGCCACAATAATACACTGAGACCAGGACACTACGACCTGAGACTACGCACCTGTGCCAGCGGCTCATGCCACCCCCTCCTATCCTCTCCACATTCAACCCATGAAGCCTCAGTGACCCAACACCTCTGCTGACCCCTCAGCCTCTGCCATGCTCTTACCTAAACCTGTTTCCATGCTTCCATCTCCTCCAGTTCACTTCCGACATGCCAGCCAGGGTGATTCTTTGAAAAGCATTAGCCATTCGGATCAGCTCTTTGATGGCTCCCATAGTCAAGGGGTCAGAGGGATGCCTGCTGTATTCTATCCCCTACAGTGCCCTTGGCTCCTGCCCCATGGGGCCTGCTGCCCCAGGACTTCCCCAGGAGCTGATCTCCCTCCACACTCTCCATCCACACTGCAACGTCAGACTCATTCTCACTCCTGTGGTGGGGGTGGGGGGGATGCTCCTGATTCATCCACACGGGATGCCCCAGGTTTGCGCTCACAGCCCCATCCTTCAGGGGATGCACCACAGTTGGCCTCTGCATGTTTACTCCCTGCACCAGACCCTGAGTGTCAGGAAGCATGAGCCTCACCCCTGCATTCCTAACCCCCAGCACCATGCCCAGCACCCTCTAAAATGGATGACAGGAAAAGTATGTCCACCTGATCCAACTCAACAATGTTGCTGGTGGTGCCCCCTCCTCCTATACCAGAGACCATGAGGTGCTCAGAAGGAAGGTGGTACCTGACACAATGTTGCCTGGCAACAGGGCAGCTGGCTTCTCCAAATACCTACTGGGGTCCTCCATATACCAAGTTCATGCCACTTCCAGTTTGTAAGTTCTTAACATTGGTACTCTTAAAGGACTACATAGCTAATGTGAAATGAAACCTGTATAATGTGTTGCATCCTTTGTGAAGCCACCACACCAGGCTCAGAGGGGCACTGGGTGGAGCCCCTGCCCCAGTGTCTCCCAGCCAGCTGTGCAGTGTCGTCAACAGACAGGTAGTCCAGACTCTTGCAAATTATTTATCAGTTAAAATACATTAGAGTGACCCAGGGTGAAAAACAGTTCATTAAGTTCTGATGTGTTCCTGAAAGGAAGTGAAAAGGTAAAGCTAGAGCTAAAACACTATTAAAAACGCCCTTCCTGGGCCTACCTGCATCCTGACTGTGGTACGTACAGTTCAAAGTGAGGGGGTGCACCCCTTTGGGTGTGTGATATATGTTATAAGAAATATATATTTAGGCTCCGGGAAGATGGCGGCATGAGCAGGGCAGTGGAAATCTCCTCCCAAAACCATATATATCTATGAAAATACAGCAAATACAACTATTCCTAAAAGAGACACCAGAATACACAGGACAACACACAGCCTGCATCTGCACCTGAGAGAACTCGGCACCCCGCGAGGCGGGTAAGATACGGAGCCGCGACCTGGCGGGACCCGAGCACTCCCCCAACCCAGCGCACCAGCGGGAGGAGAGGAATCAGAGCCGGTAGGGAGTGGAAGTACAGGCCTGCAAAATAACCAGCCCTGGTGATCTGCACCGGGAGCGCTGAAACACTTTGTGGGGTGTAGCAGAGATTGGAGAGGCAGAAGGTGCAGGTTTTGAGCTGCGAACGTGCCTGGGTCCTTGCAGCTGGCTCCCAGGACAAAAGAAAAGCATGCGCTTTTTTCAGCGGTCTTACGATCATCCCAGCACACTCAACCCAGCAGGCTGGGAGTCCTGAGGAATATTGGACCCCTTGGCTGGCAACTGGCAAAAAGTACCCGCACAGAAAATTCACATAGAGAGCAATAGCCTCCCATTCGTTCACGCCCTGGCCAGAGCTGCAAAAGGCCCAGCAGAACGCCGCGGCTGCGGAATAGTGGAGCAACAGCGCCACCTACAGCATCCTTACAGAATCTACTCCCGGTGGGTTTTTTTTCTCCTTCTTTTCCTTTCTTTCTTCACTTTCGTTCCTTTTTCTCTTTTCTTTCTCTTCCTTCTTTTTTTTTTCATTTCCTTTTTAAAGTCGTAAAGAGCCCTGCTGACATACATGGCACCTGCGAGCAACCACTTCTATCACCATGAAAAGACAGAGGAATATGGTACAGACAAAGATCACACAGACAACACCAGAGAGGGAGCCTGAAGGGATTGAAATGCACAATCTTCCTGTAAAGCAATTCAGAATAAAAGTCATAACCATGCTGATGGATCTACAGAGAAATATGCAAAAGCTGAGGGAGGAAGTCAGGGAAGAAAGGAAAGACAATGCAGAAATGAGACAAGCCATCAATGGGCTTAGCAGCACACTGGACGAGATACAAGAGACTGCTAATGGAATAGAAATCAGAGAACAGGAATACAGAGAAGCTGAGGCAGAGATAAAAGGATCTCTAGGAATGAAAGAATATTAAGAGAACTGTGTAACCAATCCAAACGGAACAATATTCACATTATAGGAGTACCAGAGGAAGAAGAGGGAGAATAAGGGATAGAAAGTGTCTTTGAAGAAATATTTGCTGAAAACTTCCCCATGCCGGGGAAGGAAATAGTCTTACAGTCCACGGAAGCCCACAGATATCCTAACACAAGCGACCCAAGGAAGACAACACCAAGACACATAATAGTTAATATGGCAAAGATCAAAGAAAAGGACAAAGTATTAAAAGTAGGTAGAGAGAGAAAAAAGATCACCTACAAAGGAAAACCCATCAGACTTCTCAACAGAAACCCTACAGGCCAGAAGAGAATGGCATGATATATTTAATGTAATGAAACAGAAGGGACTCGAACCAAGAATATTCTATCCAGCACGATTATGATTTAAATATAACGGAGGGATAAAACAATTTCGAGACAAGTGAAAGCTGAGAGAATTTGCCTCCCATAAACCACGTCTACAGGACACCTTAAAGGAACTGCTCTAGAGAGAAGCACTCCTAAGGCTAAAAAGATGTCACCAGAGAAACTAAAATCATAGCAAACAAAGCAGACCATCCAAATACTAACTAAAGGCACAGAATAAAACACCTAGTATATAAAGAATGTAGGAGGAAGAATAAGAAGGGAGACAAATAAAGAAACATCAGGACTTCCAGGAAGATGGCGCTGTGAGCAGGGCGGCAGAAATCTCCTCCCAACACTATATTTATCTACGAAAACACAGCAAATACATCTATTCCTAAAAGAGAGACGAGAATACACAGGAAAGCACACAGCGTGCAGCTACACCCGAGAGCACTCAGCACACCAAGAGGCGGGTAAGATACAGAACCGCGACCCGGCGGGACCCAAGCACTCACCCACCCCAGCGCACCGGCGGGAGGAGAGGCTTCAGAGCCGGGAGGGAGTGTAAGTACACCCCGTGAAGTAGCCAGCCCCGGTGATCTGCGTGGGGAGCGCTGACCCACATTGCGCAGTGCAGCGGAGATTGGAGAGAGAGGGGCAGAATCTGAGCAGGGAACGCGCCAGGGTGCTTGCAGCCGGCTCCCGGGAAGGAAAAAAAAAAAGCGCGCGCTTTCTTCAGTGATCTTAAAGAGACAGGAGCCCAGCGGAGGAGCTGGATCGCCCCAGCACACTCAGCCCAGCAGGCTGGGAGTCCGGGGGAGTTTCAGACGCCTTAGCTGGCGACTGAGGAAGCGTAGCCATACTTAACACTTCTCACTGAGATCAACAGCCTCCTATTCATTCCCCCCCCCCTGCCAGAGCGATAAAGGACCCTGTGGAGCAGCGCAGTCACAGCTGTGGAATAGTGGGGCAATAGCGCCACCTACAGCATTCCCACAGAATCTACGTCCGGTGGGCATTTTTTTTGTTTTGTTTTGTTTTGTTTTGTTTTTCGTTTTCTTTTTGTTTTTTCTTTTCTTTCTTTTGTTCTTTTGTTCTTTCTTTCTTTCTTTTTCTTTTTTCTCTTTTTTTTCTTCTCTTTTTAAAGTCTTAAAGAGCCCAGCTGACATACGTGGCAACTATCAGTGACCAATTCTATGGCCATGAAAAGACAGAGGAATATGGTTCAGACTAAAATCAACCAGACAACCCCAGAGAGGGAGTCTGAAGGGATGGAAATGCACAGTCTTCCTGAAAAAGAATTCAGAATAAAAGTCATAACCATGCTGATGGACCTACAGAAAAATGTGCAAGAGCTGAGGGAGGAAGTGAGGGAACTGAGGAAAGACAATGCAGAAATCAGACAAGCGATTGACGGGCTTAACAGCAGAGTGGATGAGATGCAAGAGACTGTTAATGGAATAGAAAACAGAGAACAGGAGTACAGAGCAGCTGAGGCAGAGAGAGATAAAAGGATTTCTAGGAATGAAAGAATATTAAGAGAACTGTGTGACCAATCCAAACGGAACAATATTCGCATTATAGGAGTACCAGAGGAAGAAGAGAGAGAAAAAGGGATAGAAAGTGTCCTTGAAGAAATAATTGCTGAAAACTTTCCCTCGCTGGGGAAGGAAGTAGTCTCGCAGTCCACCAAAGCTCATAGATCTCCCAACACAAGGGACCCAAGGAAGACAACACCAAGACACATAATAATTAAGATGGCAAAGATCAAAGATAAAGACAGGGTATTAAAGGCAGCTAGAGAGAGAAAAAAGATCACCTACAAAGGAAAACCCATCAGACTATCATCAGACTTCTCAACAGAAACCTTACAGGCCAGAAGAGAATGGCGTGATATATTTAACGTTATGAAACAGAAGAACCTCGAACCAAGAATATTGTATCCAGCACGATTATCCTTTAAGTATGATGGAGGGATTAAACAATTTCCAGACAAACGAAAGTTGAGTGAATTTGCCTGTCATAAACCACCACTACAGGATATCTTAAATGGACTGCTCTAGATGGAAGCACACCTAAGGCTAAAAAGATGTTACCAGAGAAAAATATAATCATAGCAAAGAAAGCAGACCATCCGAATACTAACTAAAGGCAAAGAATAAAACACCTATTATAGAAAGAATGGAGGAGGAGGAATAAGAAGGGAGAGAAAGAAAGAAACATCAGACTGTGTTTACAATAACATAAGAAGAAAGTTAAGTTAGACTGTTAGATAGTAAAAAAGCAACCCTTGAACCCTTGGTAACCACGAATCTAAAGCCAGCAATGGCAATAAGTACATATCTATCAATAATCACCCTAAATGTAAATGGACTGAATGCACCAATCAAAAGACACAGAGTAACAGAATGGATAAAAAGCAAGACCCATCTATATGCTGCCTACAAGAAACTCACCTCAAATCCAAAGATATACACAGACTAAAAGTGAAGGGATGGAAAAAGATATTTCATGCAAACAACAAAGAGAAAAAAGCAGGTGTTGCAGTACTTGTATCAGACAAAATAGACTTCAAAACGAAGAAAGTAGCAAAAGATAAAGAAGGACATTACATAATGATAAAGGGGTCAGTCCAACAAGAAGATATAACCATTATAAATATATATGCACCCAACACAGGAGCGCCAGCATATGTGAAAAAAATACTAACAGAATTAAAGGAGGAAATAGACAGCAATACATTCATCGTAGGAGACTTCAAAACACCACTCACTCCAGAGTACAGATCAACCAGAAAGAAAATAAGTAAAGACACAGAGGCACTGAACAACACACCAGAACAGATGGACCTAAAAGACATCTACAGAACTCTACACCCAAAAGCAACAGGATACACATTCTTCTCAAGTGCACATGGAACATTTTCCAGAATAGACCACATACTAGGCCACAAAAAGAACCTCAGTAATTTCAAAAATATTGAAATCCTACCAACCAACTTCTCAGATCACCAAGGTATAAAACTAGAAATAAATTTTAGAAAGAAATCAAAAAGGCTCACAAATACATGGAGACTTAACAACACTCTCCTAATTAATCAATGGGTTAACGACCAAATCAAAACAGAAATCAAAGAATATATGGAGACTAATGACAACAACAACACAAAGCCACAACTTCTGTGGGACGCAGCAAAGGCAGTTCTAAGAGGAAAGTATATTGCAATCCAGGCCTATTTAAAGAAGGAAGAACATTCCCAAATGAATAGTCTAAAGACACAATTACTGAAATTGGAAAAAGAAGAACGAATGAGGCCCAAAGTCACCAGAAGGAGGGACATAATAAAGATCAGAGAAGAAATAAATAAAATTGAGAAGAATAAAACAATAGAAAAAAATCAATGAAACCAAGAGCTGGTTCTCTGAAAAAATAACCAAAACAGATAAACCCCTAGCCAGACTCATTAAGAGAAAAAGAGAATCTACACACATAAACACAATCAGAAATGAGAAAGGAAAAATCACGACAGACCCCACAGAAATACAAAGAATCATAAGAGAATCCATATGCTAACAAGCTGCAAAACATAGAAGAAATGGACAACCTCTTAGAAAAATACACCCTTCCAAGACTGACCAAGCAAGTAACAGAAAAACTAAACAGACCAATCACCAGCAACGAAATTGAATCCGTAATCAAAAAACTACCCAAGAACAAAACCTCCGGACCAGATGGATTCACCTCTGAATTCAACCAGACATATAGAGAAGAAATAACACCCATTCTCCTTAAAGTTTTTCAAAAAATAGAAGAGGAGGGAATTCTTCCAAACTCATTCTATGAAGCCACCATCACTCTAATACCAAAACTGGGCAAAGACCTCACCAAAAAGAAAAACCAGACCAATATCCCTGATGAACATAGATGCAAAAATACTCAACAAAATATTAGCAAACCGAATTCAAAAATACATCAAGAGGATCATACACCATGATCAAGTGGGATTCATCCCAGGGATGCAAGGATGGTACAACATTCAAAAATCCATCAACATCATCCACCACATCAACCAAAAGAAGAACAAAAACCACATGATCATCTCCAGAGATGCTGAAAAAGCATTTGACAAAATTCAGCATCCATTCATGATTAAAACTCTCAAGAAAATGGGTATAGACGGCAGGTACCTCAACATCATAAAGGCCATATATGACAAACCCACAGCTAACATCATACTTAACAGCGAGACGCTGAAAGCTTTTCGTCAAAGATCGGGAACAAGACAGGGATGCCCACTGTCTCCACTGTTATTCAACATAGTACTGGAGGTCCTAGCCTTGGCAATCAGACAAAACAAAGACATATAAGGGATCCAGATTGGTAAAGAAGATGTCAAATTGTCACTATTTGCAGATGACATAATTAGTACATCAAAAACCCTAAAGACTCCACTCCAAAACTACTAGAACTAATATCTGAACTCAGCAAAGTTGCAGGATACAAAATTAACACACAGAAATCTGTTGCTTTCCTATACACTGACGATGAACTAACAGAAAGAGAAATCAGAAAAACAATTCCATTCACAATTGCATCAAAAAGAATGAAATAAGTAGGAATAAACCTAACGAAGGAAGTGAAAGGCCTGTACTCTGAAAACTACAAGACACTCCTAAGAGAAATTAAAGAGGACACTAACAAATGGAAATGCATCCCATGCTCTTGGCTAGTAAGAATAAATATTGTCAAAATGGCTATACTACCTAAAGCAATCTACAGATTCAATGCAATCCCTATCAAACTACCAACAGCTTTTTCAATGAACTGGAACAAATAATTCTAAAATTCATATGGAACCACAAAAGACCACGAATAGCCAAATCAATCCTGAGAAGGAGGAATAAAACAGGGGGAATTATACTCCCTGACTTCAAGCTCTACTACAAAGCCACAGTAATCAAGACAATTTGGTATTGGCACAAAAACAGACCCACAGATCAGTGGAACAGAATAGAAAATCCAAACATTAACCCAAACATATACAGTCACTTAATATTTGATAAAAGTGCCTTGGATATACAATGGGGAGATGACAGCCTCTTCAGCAGCTGGTGTTGGAAAAACTGGACAGCTACATGTAAGAGAATGAAACTGGACTACTGTCCAGCCCCATACACAAAGGTAAACTCAAGGTGGATCAAAGACTTGAATGTAAGTCATGAAACCATAAAACTCTTAGAAAAAAACATAGGCAAAAATCTCTTGGACATAAACATGAGCGACTTCTTCATGAACATATCTTCCCGGGCAAGGGAAACAAAAGCAAAAATGAACAAGTGGGACTATATCAAGCTGAAAAGCATCTGTACAGGAAAGGACACCATCAGTAGTACAAAAAGACATCCTACAGTATGGGAGAATATATTCATAAAAAACGTATCTGATAAAGGGTTGACATCCAAAATATATAAGGAACTCATGCACCTTAACAAACAGAAAGCAAATAATCCAATTAAGAAATGGGCAGAGGACATGAATAGACACTTCTCCTAAAGAAGAAATTCAGATGGCCAACAGGCACATGAAAAGATGCTCCACATCGCTAATCATCAGAGAAATGCAGATTAAAACCACAATGAGATATCACCTCACACCAGTGAGGATGGCCAACATCCAAAACACAAACAACAACAAATGTTGGCGAGGATGTGGAGAAAAGGGAACCCTCCTACACTGCTGGTGGGAATGCAAATTAGTTCAACCATTGTGGAAAGCAGTATGGAGGTTCCTCAAAAAACTCAAAATAGAAATACCATTTGACCCAGGAATTCTACTCCTAGGAATTTACCCTAAGAATGCAGCAGCCCAATTTGAAAAGGACAGATGCACACCTATGTTTATTGCAGCACTATTTACAATAGCCAAGAAATGGAAGCAACCTAAGTGTCCATCAGTAGATGAATGGATAAAGAAGATGTGGTACCTATACACAATGGAATATTATTCAGCCATAAGAAGAAAACAAATCCTACCATTTGCAACAACATGGATGGAGCTAGAGGGTATTATGCTCAGTGAAATAAGCCAAGCCGAAAAGACAAGTATCAAATGATTTCACTCATATGTGGAGTATAAGAACAAAGAAAAAATACTGAAGGAACAAAACAGCAGCAGACTCACAGAACCCAAGAATGGACTAATAGTTACCAAAGGGAAAGGGACTGGGGAAATTGGGTGGGAAGGGAGGGATAAGAGGGAAAAAGGGGCATTACGATTAGCAGATATAATGTTGGGGGGGCACGGGGAGGGCAGTACAACTCAGAGATGACAAGTAGTGATTCTATAGCATCTCACTATGCTGACAGACAGTGACTGTAATGGGGTTGGTGGGGGGGACTGGATGAAGGGGTAGTTTAATAACCGTAATATTGCACATGTAATTGTAGATTAGTGATAATAAAATAAATTATATTAAAAAAAAAGAAACATCAGACTGTGTTTTCAATAACTTAACAAGAAAGTTAAGTTAGATTGTTAGATAGTAGAGAAGCAACCCTTGAACCTTTGGAAACCACGAATCTAAAGCCTGCAATGGCAATAAGTACATATCTATAGATAATCACCCTAAATGTAAATGGACTGAATGCACCAATCAAAAGACACAGAGTTATAGAATGGATAAAAGAGCAAGACCAATCTATATACTGCCTACAAGACCCTCACCTCAAACCCAAAGATATACACAGACTAAAAGTGAAGGGATGGAAAAAGATATTTTATGCAAACAACAAGGAGAAAAAAGCAGGTGTTCCACTACTTGTATCAGACAAAATAGACTTCAAAACAAAGAAAGTAGCAAGAGATAAAGAAGGACATTACATAATGAAAAAGGGGTCAATCCAACAAGAGGATATAAGCATTAGAAATATATATGCACCCTACATGGGGGCGCCGGCATATGTGAAAGAAATACTAACAGAATTAAAGGAGGAAATAGACAGCAGTGCATTCACTTTAGGAGACTTCAACACACCACTCACTACAAAGGACAGATCAACCAGACAGAATAAGTAAAGACACAGAGGCACTGAACAACACACTAGAACAGATGGACCTAACAGACATCTACAGAACTCTACACCCAAAAGCAACAGAATGCACATTCTTCTCAAGTGCACATGGAACATTTCCCAGAATAGACCACATACTAGGCCACAAAGAGAACCTCAGTAAAGTCAAAAATATTGAAATTCTACCAACCAACTTCTCAGATCACAAAGGTATAAAACTAGAAATAAATTTTAGAAAGAAAACAAAAAGGCTCACAAATACATGGAGACTTAACAACACTCTCCTAATTAATCAATGGGTTAACGACCAAATCAAAACAGAAATCAAAGAATATATGGAGACTAACGACAACAACACAAAGCCACAACTTCTGTGGGACGCAGCAAAGGCAGTACTAAGAGGAAAGTATATTGCAATCAAGGCCTATTTAAAGAAGGAAGAACATTCCGAATTGAATAGCCTAAAGACACAATAACTGAAATTGGAAAAAGAAGAACAAATGAGACCCAAAGTCACCAGAAGGAGGGGCATAATAAAGATTAGAGAAGAAATAAATAAAATTGAGAAGAATAAAACAATAGAAAAAAATCAATGAAACCAAGAGCTGGTTCTTTGAAAAAATAAACAAAATAGATAAACCCCTAGCCAGACTTATTAAGAGAAAAAGAGAATCTACACACATAAACACAATCAGAAATGAGAAAGGAAAAATAACAACACACCCCACAGGAATACAAAGAATTATAAGAGAATATTATGAGAATCTATATGCGAACAAGCTGCAAAACCTAGAAGAAATGGACTTCATAGAAAAATAAAACCTTCCAAAACTGACCAAACAAGAAACAGAAAAACTAAACAGACCAATCACCAGCAACGAAACTGAATCGGTAATCAAAAAACTACCCAAGAACAAAACCTCCGGACCAGATGGATTCACCTCTGAATTCTACCAGACATATAGAGAAGAAATAACACCCATTCTCCTTAAAGTTTTTCAAAAAATAGAAGAGGAGGGAATACTTCCATACTCATTCTATGAAGCCAGCATCACTCTAATACCAAAACTGGGCAAAGACCTCACCAAAAAGAAAATTACAGACCAATATCGCTGATGAACATAGATGCAAAAATACTCAACAAAATATTAGCAAACCGAATTCAAAAATACATCAAGAGGATCATACACCATGATCAAGTGGGATTCATCCCAGATTTGCAAGGATGGTACAACATTTGAAAATCCATCAACATCATCCACCATATCAACAAAAAGAAGAACAAAAACCACATGATCATCTCCATAGATGCTGAAAAAGCATTTGACAAAATTCAGCATCCATTCATGATTAAAACTCTCAAGAAAATGGGTATAGAGGGCAAGTACCTCAACTTCATAAAGGCCATATATGACAAACCCACAGCTAACATCATACTTAACAGCGAGAAGCTGAAAGTTTTTCATCTAAGATCGGGAACAAGACAGGGATGCCCACTGTCTCCACTGTTATTCAACATAGTACTGGAGGTCCTAGCCTTGGCAATCAGACAAAACAAAGACATACAAGGGATCAAGATCGGTAAAGAAGAAGTCAAATTGTCACTCTTTGCAGATGACATGATTTGTACATAAAAAACCCTAAAGATTCCACTCCAAAACTACTAGAACTAATATCTGAATTCAGCAAAGTTGAAGGATACAATATTAACACACAGAAATCTGTTGCTTTCCTATACATTAACGATGAACTAACAGAAAGAGAAATCAGGAAAACAATTCCATTCACAACTGCATCAAAAAGAATAAAATACCTAGGAATAAACCTAACTAAGGAAGTGAATGACCTGTACTCTGAAAACTACAAGACACTCCTAAGAGAAATTAAAGAGGACACTAACAAATGGAAATGCATCCCATGCTCTTGGCTAGTAAGAATAAATATTGTCAAAATGGCTATACTACCTAAAGCAATCTACAGATTCAATGCAATCCCTATCAAACTACCAACAGCTTTCTTCAATGAACTGGAACAAATAATTCTAAAATTCATATGGAACCACAAAAGACCACGAATAGCCAAAGCAATCCTGAGAAGGAGGAATAAAACAGGGGGAATTACACTCCCTGACTTCAAGCTCTACTACAAAGCCACAGTAATCAAGACAATTTGGTATTGGCACAAAAACAGACCCACAGACCAGTGGAACAGAATAGAAAATCCAAACATTAACCCAAACATATACAGTCACTTAATATTTGATAAAAGTGCCTTGGATATACAATGGGGAGATGACAGCCTCTTCAGCAGCTGGTGTTGGAAAAACTGGACAGCTACATGTAAGAGAATGAAACTGGACTACTGTCCAGCCCCATACACAACGGTAAACTCAAGGTGGATCAAAGACCTGAATGTAAGTCATGAAACCATAAAACTCTTAGAAAAAAACATAGACAAAAATCTCTTGGACATAAACATGAGCGACTTCTTCATGAACATATCTTCCCGGGCAAGGGAACCAAAAGCAAAAATGAACAAGTGGGACTATATCAAGCTGAAAAGCTTCTGTACAGCAGAGGACACCATCAGTAGAACAAAAAGACATCCTACAGTATGGGAGAATATATTCATAAATGACGTATCCGATAAGGGGTTGACATCCAAAATATTTAAAGAACTCATGCACCTTAACAAACAAAAAGCAAATAATCCAATTAAGAAATGGGCAGAGGACATGAATAGACACTTCTCTAAGGAAGAAATTCAGATAGCCAACAGGCACATGAAAAGATGCTCCACATCGCTAATCATCAGAGAAATGCAGATTAAAACCACAATGAGATATCACCTCACACCAGTGAGGATGGCCAACATCCAAAACACAAACAACAACAAATGTTGGCGAGGATGTGGAGAAAAGGGAACCCTCCTACACTGCTGGTGGGACTGCAAATTAGTTCAACCATTGTGGAAAACAGTATGGAAGTTCCTCAAAAAACTCAAAATAGAAATACCATTTGACCCAGGAATTCCACTCCTAGGAATTTACCCTAAGAATGCAGCAGCCCAGTTTGAAAAAGACAGATGCACCCCTATGTTTATCGCAGCACTATTTACAATAGCCAAGAAATGGAAGCAACCTAAGTGTCCATCAGTAGATGAATGGATAAAGAAGATGTGGTACATATACACAATGGAATATTATTCAGCCATAAGAAGAAAACAAATCCTACCATTTGCAACAACATGGATGGAGCTAGAGGGTATTATGCTCAGTGAATTAAGCCAAGCCAAAAAAGACAAGTATCAAATGATTTCACTCATATGTGGAGTATAAGAGCAAAGAAAAAATACTGAAGGAACAAAACAGCAGCAGACTCACAGAACCCAAGAACGGACTAATAATTACCAAATGGAAAGGGACTGGGGAAGATGGGTGGGAAGGGAGGGACAAGGGGGAAAAAGGGGCATTATGATTAGCAGATGTAATATTGGGGGGGCACAGGGAGGGCTGTACAACTCAGAGAAGACAAGTAGTGAGTCTATAGCATGTCACTACGCTGATGGACAGTGAGTGTAATGGGGCTGGTGGGGGGGACCTGATGAAGGGGGTAGTTGAGTCAGCATAATATTGCACATGTAATTGTAGATTAATGATACCAAAATAAATTATAAAAATGTATATATATATATATATATATATATATAATTACTGACATAATCAAAAAAGAAATACATATTTAGTCATTCAAATAACCAAATATATATTTCACAGGTATATGTGGTCTTCATCCACAGTTCCCAAACACAATGCAGAGTCTTAAATTTAAAATGGGTGTTGTCATGTTGATGAGAGACTTTTGGAACCCACCAAGGTCAGGGGCTGAAGGCTGAATTAGCCAGTGGCCAATAATTTAGTCAATCATGTCCATGCAATGAAGCCCTCACAAAACCCCTGAGAAGACCTTAACACTCTGTAGGATCCTGCTTCTCTGTCAGAGAGCTTCTATATGTGGGGGACCAGAAGGCCTCCACATGCCACCAAGCTAGGCCCCACGCTCCACGAGGACCGAAGCTCCTTTATTTTGAACCTTGCCCTGTGTCTCTCTTCACCTGGCTATTAACTTGTATACTTTATGGTATCTTTTATTAAACTGGTAAACCTAAGTGGTTTCCTGAGTTCTGTGAGCCACTCTAGCAAATTAATTGAACCTACGGAGGTTGTTGGTTGTTGGAACCTCCAACTGTAGCTGGTTGGTCAGAAGCACAGGTGTCTGGGGCTTGTGACCAGTGCCTGGAGTTGGGGGTGGAAGGCAGTCTTGTAGGACGGAACCGTTAACCTGGGGAATCTGGTCCTGTCTTTGGGCAGATAGTGTCAGAATTGAGTTGAGTTCTCCAAAACCCTGCTGGTGGTTGAGAATTGCTTGGTGTTATATGTGTATAAAGACCCTGCTTTTTCTCTCTCTCTTTTCACACACACACACACACACACACACACACACACACACACACACTGGAATCAGGTCTGGGAACCTGTAAGGAACTACACTGTTATACTGTTGTATATTACTACTACAGTGTGTAATACTATTATCCGTGTATATATAGAAAAACAGCAACCCTACTACAAAGCACCGGATATCAAGACTATTTGGTACTGGCACAAGGACAGACCCATAGATCAATGGAACAGAATAGACCTCCCAGGTATAAACCCAAGCATATATGGTCAATTAATATACGATAAAGGAGCCAAGGATATACAATGGGGAAATGACAGCCTCTTCAACAGCTGGTGTTGCCAAAACTGGACAACTACATGTAAGAGAATGAAACTGGATTACTGTCTAACTCCATTCACAAAAGTAAACTCGAAATGGATGAAAGACCTGATAAGTCATGAAACCATAAAACTCGCAAAAGAAAACATAGAAAAATCTCTTTAATATAAACATGTGCAATATTTTCCTGAACACATCTCCTCAGGCAAGGGAAACAAAAGCAAAAATGAACAAATGGGACTACATCAAACTAAAAAGCTTCTGTACAGCAAAGGACACCATCAATAGAAGAAAAAGGCACCCTACAGCATGGGAGAATATATTCGTAAATGACATATCCAACAAGGGGTTAATATCCAAAATATATAAAGAACTCACATGCCTCAACACCCAGAAAGCAAATAACCCTATTAAAAAATGGGCAGAGGATATGAACAGAGAATTCTCCAAAGAAGAAATTCAGATGGCCAATAGGCACATGAAAATATGCTCCATATTGTTAATTATCAGGGAAATGCAAATTAAAACCACAATGAGATATCACCTCACACTAATTAGGACACCAACATAAAAAAGACTAGGAACAACAAATGCTGGTGAGGATGCAGAGAAAGAAAGGGGAACCCTCTACACTGCTGGTGGGAATGTAAATTAGTTCAACCATTGTGGAAAGCAATATGGAGGTTCCTCAAAAAACTCAAAATAGAAATACTCTTTGACTCAGGAATTCCACTCCTAGCAATTTACCCAAAGAAAACCACTTCTCAGATTCAAAAAGACATATGCACCCCCATGTTTATCGCAGCATTATTTACAATAGCCAAGATATGGAATCCGTCAGTAGATGAATGGATAAAGATGTGATACATACACACAATGGAATACTATTCAGCCATGAGAAGAAAACAAATCCTACCATTTGCAACAACATGGATGGCGCTAGAGGGTATTATGCTCAGTGAAATAAGCCAGGTGGAGAAAGACAAGTACCAAATGATTTCACTCATTTGTGGAGTATAACAACAAAGCAAAACTGAAGGAACAAAACAGCAGCAGACTCACAGACTCAAAGAAGGGACTAGTGGTTACCAAAAGGGAAGAGTGGGGGAGGGAGGGTGGGGATGAAGGAAGAAGGGGATTGTGGGGTATCATGATTGGTACACATGGTGTGTGTGGGGTCACGGGGAAGAAGGTAGCACAGAGAAGACAAGTAGTGACTCTGTGACATCTTACTACACTGATGGACAGTGACTTCAATGGGGTATGGGAGGGATTTGATAATATGGGTGAATGTAGAAACCTTCATAAGAGTGTATATCAATACCTTAATAAAAAATAATAATTAATTAAAAAAATAAAAAAAAAACAGCAACCGGGTGGCAGTCCAAGCTCTCAGCTTTGCAAACATACCCTCCCACTCACCTCTGACCTCCCATCCTGCATCCCTGCCTCACTACAGAGTGCTGCTGGAAGTCCCCCCACCACATCTAGTGTCTCCTGCCCGTGCTGGCCCTTCCACCTGAGGCACACTGTTCCTTTGCCTGGTTAATACCTTGAGACTCAGTCACAGGGAACCCTCCCTTCTAGACAAGTCCTTCTCCTCCAGAAAGCCTACCTCCACTATGCTATCCCTGTGCTAGGCTAGCAGCCACCCTGGGGGTCTCCCCAAAACCCCACACTCGCCTCTACCACTGCTGTCCATGGGAGGTTTTCACAATCCACTCCCCGCGTCCTCCACCAGGGGCCTGTTATTTCTCCATCTTGAGGCACCTAACTGGCAAATTGTTGGCACACAGGTGAGAGGACAGACCAGGAACAAGGCCTGGCAAACACAGAACCAAACATCAAGTTCTGCCAACCAAGAGAAAAGGGCTGTAATCCTGAGGGACACCCATCCTGGGTCCCAGAGGCCATGGGCAGGGAGGCCCACAGTATTGCTAGACGGTAGCCTATCTAGCTGGTTTTCGCACATCCCTACAAATGAGGGGCTCTCGGATCCCCGGTGTTACTCCCTCCTAGCTTTTAGGAAACAAAGGCCACTTCTTGGGCTTTTCAGAGTTAGATGAAGTAGGAATCCTAATAGCATAGCTAAATTCTGAATACAAAAGACCCACACCACTGCAATTAAGTAGAAAAATGATGTCTAGAGTCCAGAAGCTGCTTCACCATTCTTAGTGACATATGCAATCTGATACACAAATAGCGTGGGACCTGTGGGTTGGGGAAATTTGAATTGTGTATGCTTCATCACAGTTCTAATTGTTAGGAAAAACATGCTGGCTGCCCCAGAAATTCCAGGAAATTGTTGAAGGGACTGCAATCTTAGGGACAATATTACTATAAAGCTCAACGCATGAAGGATGCATCAGCTGGTTCCTCTGCTTAGTGCTGGGGTCTCCAAGCTTCCAGAAAGGACCAAGAGAAACAGGATAGACAAAGGAATGCAGCCAAATAGGAAACTCGGCTCCAAGACAAGAAGCTGGGTGAGGAGCTCTCAAGCCTGAGCCCTGGCACCCTGGCTGCCAGTGAGGGCTTGCAGCTGGGACAACAGCTCTGTTCACACTGTGGCCCACAACACTCGGGGGTTGCCTTGTCTTTGACCAGTCTACAAGAGGACAGAAAACATGCTCTGCTGACATGTCAGTTGCTCAGTGTTGAAATTAATTTTTAAAAACTTTATGCCCATATAACACTCAGTAACCTACAGGGCCCTCTGAAACACTGTCACACTTCAACCTCACAATGCCCCTGGAAAACAAACAGGACAGATCTCACCTAATCCACATGCAAGAGCTGGGGCTCAGATGTTAACTGATTTATCTGATCACTTGCACCACTCAGGGATTGAGTCAAAGTCTAACTGCAGCCACCAGCACCAGGACCAACACTGTATCGCTGCTCCTGGCACCTGAGCAGCTGAGCAGGGACTTTCCGCCTCACTCCCATACGGCCCACTGGACTTACCACAACCCCAAGGCCATCTGTGGACCCCCGTCTTGGAGTGATCTCTTCTGAAAAATCCTAGTCACTCTTAACAGCTTTATTGAGATTTATGCATACACCATACAAATTACCTACCCATTTAAAGTATACAAATTTAGTATATTTTTCATGTATTAAAGATATGCACAGTCTTTACCACTGCCAATTTTAGGATATTTTCATTACATAAAAAAAACCCATACCTCTTAGCTGTCATCCTCCAGCCCATGGCAATTATCTACTTTCTGTCTCTGTGGATTTGCCTATTCTGGACATTTTATATAAATGAAATCACACAATTATATGAACTTTTGTGTCTGGCTTGTTTCCCTCAACATAATGTTCAAGGTTCATCCACATTGCAGCATGTGTCAGTACTTCATTTTTTTTTAATTGCCAAATAATATTCCATTGTGTGAATGGACATTTTCATTATCTACTCATCTGCTGATAGATATTTGGGTTTCTACTTTTTGGCTTTTATGAATAATGCTGCTGTGAACATTGTGTACAAGTTTTTGTGGGAATGTCTTTTCCTAGTCAGTCTTATCCATAGGAACACGTGAAAGATGAATCAATTTCCAAATAAGAAACTCATTTAATCTGATCATACTATATTATTTTAAATGTAGATAAGTAGATAATTGGGGGAAATAAATGACCAAAGGAAGTGCAGAGTTAAAGACACTAAGAAATAAGAGTAAAACCTGATTTAACAGAATAAACAGTGACGAAAAGAAAGAGGTGCTATTTCTAGGATATTTCTATGTCCTATAGCACATCTGTCCCACCCGCAGACTTATTTGTAATTGCACAAAATAGGATTTTCACCCGTGTGGGCTGGTTAGATAAATTACAGCATCTCCATTTAGCAAATGTACTGATGTAGAATGAGTTCCCAAACATATTTAGTTAAAAAAGGCAAGGTTCAGAAACTGTTTGAAAAGGATAGGAAAAAAGAATACATACATTTGCTTTCATGGCTACAAACTCTCTCGAAGATACAGTGGGTGCCTCCAGGGGACCAGGCTCTTGGGTGCAGGGACAGGAGGCCACACCGAACACCCTCCATACTTTCCAACCTGGAATACCTGATCTATTCAAATTTTGTAAATTTTTTAGAAAACTAAAATAAAGAGAATCTATGAGAATAATAAAGTTTATACTTAGGAAAGCACAAGATGGGAGGCCCTGCGTGGTTGGAAACAGCCAACGTGGGGGAGACGGATGAATAAAGGAGTCGCTCTCATGTCAACCCTCCTCTGGGGTGGCTCTCACCCAAATCCAGCCATCTTTACTGATGTGAATGAGCAAAGAAAATGCTGCAAGGAGACATTGAGAACAGCAATGTCTCTGTTGCCCTCAAGGACTTCTCTGTGCACAGGGGAGACAACTTGTGTTCGTGCAGTGACCAAAAGCATGACTGAGCACCATGGGAGGCAGAAGGAGAACTAGCAGGGCCAGGGCAGGTGGGGCTCCTGCTGGGAAGGGTCAATGGAGCTGAAGGGGTGGACTAGCTTTGCTTGTTTTGTGGGGAGGAGGGAACTCAGAACAGAGCTTGGCCTGGTGGCACTCAGCTGGTGTCACTGGGGAGCAAGAGTGCAGGTTGGGGGCACACAGGCTGTGCAGAGCAGTCAAAGAGGCATGAGGAGCCAGGGAGGAGTGCAGGGCAGGGGAGCCACCAGCTGTACCCAGTCTGGGCCTGCTCCTCAGCCAGCACTGGCAGTGGGGCTGTCCTGGGCTTTGCAGGAGGCTGAGCAGCATTCCTGGCCTCCACTCATTTGATGCCAGTAGCTCCCCCTCCCAGTTGGAGCAACCAAAAATGTCTCTAGATAAATCACTCTGGGTGAGAAGCACTGCTCTGCACATGTCACCTGAGCAGCTGTGTGGAAGACAGAGGGGACAGAGCCCACCTAGAAGGCACAGCCATAATGTAAAAAGGACATGGCACAGGCCCTGCATGGCTGGTGGCCTTAGTGACAAGGAAGAATGGATCTGGTAAGTATATATGAGCAGGACCTGGAGCAACAGGATGTGGTGGGTGGCGGAGGCCCCAGGTCGCCAAGCTTCCAGGTGGCAACCAAGCAGATGAGGCCGGAAATGAAGGACAAAGGGTCCAGGAAGCCATAAGAGATTCTGCATTCGGAAGCTGGCTCTACCGTTTAGGTCAAGGGGAGAAGCCTGGCTGGCACCTTTACCATGGGTGAAATGCCCAGACAAGCACAGAGCAGGCTCATTTTCTCCCTTTGGGGGTGGGGGTGGGGTCATATTATCGCCAATTATTTGCTCACCCCTTTTCTCTAAGAAGGCTGTATATCCCACATGCTGTCCCTGCCACAGGACGCCCCACTCCCTCTGTTCCCTCCTCCTGGAGGCTGGGCCATGGGACCTGCTTTGGCCCATGGGACCTGAGCCACCAGTTCCAAAATGAAGCTTGAAGAGACACTGAGTTTCTGCTACTCTGCTGCCCTAAGAACAGCATGTCCCAAACAAGGGCTATTTCCTTATTTCCTCTTACTCCTTACCCAGCCTTATAATTCCCACAAATCACACATAACGCACCTTCCGGCCTTTGCTCCCAAACTGGGGAACACCTTCTATCTGTGATGCAGCAATGTCCTCCCTCCTTCCCCTACTCACCTCCTACTGAGTAAGGTTCAGCTCAAAGACCACCTCTTCCTTGAAGCCTTCCCTCACACTGCAGCCCCCTGCAATCATTATCCCAGTGAACTTCTAGAGCAAACTTTTTCCGAAAATGGGCCAGAGAGTAAATAATTTAGGCTTTCTGGTCCATACAGCCTCTGTGCCAACTCTGCCAAGTCAATTTTGCCAAAGCGGCCACAGAGGATATAAGAATGATGAGGGTGGTTGTACTTCAATAAAACATTATTTACAATACAGGCAGGGGCCTGCCAGTGGCTGCAGCTCACAGATCCTGGTCTGGAGCACTGTGTGGCCCTTAAGCATAGAAGGACTCATAGCCTTATGAAATTTTCTCCTTTTCAAGCTCCTTGAAAGAACAGTGTGCCACATATTTGTGGTGTTACAATATACGCACAACTAATTGCTCACAGATCAGATGTTCAATTAAGAAAGTACTGAATTAATGCTATGTAGCAAAGCTTTGCATAGAATATTGAAAAAATATTCCTAATGCTGAGTATTATGGAATATTATGAATATTATATAATATTTCTCACAGAATTTCAAAGACTTCAAAGAAAAGCAGGGAAATGCCACACTAAATGTTAAAACAAGAAAGCTTGGTTAATGTTAAACCATTCCATGCAATGGAGCATAGCAATGGCCAATTAAGCTCTTTTCCCAACAAATAAATTGTGTCAAAGACCAGTATGAGTTTATGAGTTTAGTAACAAGCTCATGAATTGCGGTGTCGGGAGGGAGATACAACTTCATGTTATCAGAACTCCTAGACACATGATGATAAAATTCATTTATTCCACAAACACATTTTAGGGATTAAACAGGATGGCAGGCACTGCTGAACAACTCAAATTTCAGGGAAAGACAACGTCCCACAAAATGCCAGTCCCAGAAAGTCTGAGATATGAGCTCGGCAAAATGGGAGAGAACCAGGACTGTAGGTCCAGCTGAGGAGGTCCATCTTAGCAGGGTGGAACATGAAGAGGACAGGAGTCAGAGTCAGACATGACCTCAGGGAGCAGGGAAGAGCCACCAAAGTCAGAGGTAAGGACCAGAGGCAGATGATAGATGGCACAGTGAGGCAGGTACAGAGGGCAGCAGGGACAGCCAATAACTGAGAGTGTGTATCTTACCTGGGGGAATCAAGAAAAGTAACAGAAGAAGGGGCCTGGAGGCAGGTGGGCAATCCAGTTCGGTTCTGCCAGAAGGCACCCCCCAGGCCCTGCACTGCATGCATGGCTGCATACCAAAGCTGGACTCTGAGACAGGAAACCCACAAAGCCAATATGAAAGGGAACATGTAAGACCCACAACAAATGACCAAATAACCACAGGTCAGTGAACAGGCATAGCAAAGGGGTTTTGCTAGTAAAACCAGATGTCTCAATATGAAAACATAACACAGGGGAGATTCAAGATGGCACGCGTGAGAGGTGAGACAGGAAACTCCTCCCAAAACCACAGATAGTGCAAAAATATAGTTAATACAACTAACCCTAAAACAGCAACAGGAAAGAAGGCTGCACCAGACTGCGTAAAGACCTCACAAACAGAGCAGACCCCACGAAACAGGGTAACATATGAAAGCCTTGATATGGTGGGACCAAAGGCCTTCCCCCACCCCAGCTCACCGGCAGGAGGAAGAGAAATGGAGCAGGGAGGGGGTGGAAGCCTGTGACTGCTGAACACCTAGCCCTGGAGATCTGCTTTGCAAGCAGAAACCTGCACTGTGTGGTGCTCTGGAGGATGGGGAGCTGAGACAGGAGGAGTGCTTGAGAAACAGATTCCAGCTGATTCTGGAGGAAGGGATCCACACCCGGCCACTCAGGGACTAAGGAAAGGCGGGAGATCTGACAGGCTTCCTAGCACTGAAAGGGCTGCTGAAGGGGCAGAGTTTGCACTGAGCTGGCTGTGCAGGAGAAAGGATAGGGGGACAAGGTTGTCGGGGCATGCTCTGGCCAGAAGATTGGTAACTATGAAGAGCTTCAGGCGCTCCATACCCCTGGCTGGCTACTCAGCTCCAAGGCCCCGCACTGTGACACGCAGCCTGCCAAGCCTTCCTACTGGCCTGCAGGCACCTGCTCGCAAACCGGAAGTCACTGTGCTGGCGTCAGGCTAGTCAGAGGGAGGCTCCGCCTACAACAGCTAGAGATGCAGAACAGAGGCTTACACCTGTGTGCTCGGCCCACTGGCTCTGATACAGGAGACAGGCACTGCAGACGGGATTCAGGAAATTGCTCTTTCCTCAACCCAAGCAGCAGCTCTGCTCCCCTACAACCCCCAACCTCACTCTAGGGGCTGAGCAGCTCCAGAGACTGGAGCTTCTGGGCACTAGAGGGCACCACACAGAATTGTGAAACATCGAAACAACATGGTTCAGACCAAAATCTCACAAACCCCAGAAAAAGGGCCAAATGAAACTGAACTCACCAATCTTCCTAAAAGAGAGTTCAAAATAAAAATCATAAACATGCTTATGGAGGTACAGAAAAATATTCAAGAACTAAGGAACGAATTTAATACAGATATTCAATTATTAAGAAATTCCATATCTGAAATGAAACATATAATGGAGGGATTTAAAAGAAGATTAGATGTAGTATAAGACACGGTAAATGGAATAGAAATTAGAGAGGAGGAATACAAAGAAGCTGAGGCACAGAGAGAAAAAAGAATCGGAAAAATATTCACATAATAGGGGTACCAGAAGAAGAAGAGAGAGAAAAGGGATAGAAAGTGTTATTGAGGAAGTACTTGCTGAGAACTTCCCCAGTCTGGGGAAGGAGATAGTCTCTCAAGCCATGGAGATGCAAAGATCTCCCAACACAAGGGACCCAAGGAAGACAACATCAAGACATATAATAATTAAAATGGCAAAAATCAAGGATAAAGACAGATTTTTAAAAGCAGCTAGAGAGAGAAAAAACATCACATACAAAGGAAAACCCATCAGGCTATCATCAGACTTCTCAACGGAAACCTTACAGGCCAGAAGGGAGTGGCATGATATATTTAATGCAATGAAGCAGAAGGGCCTCGAACCAAGAATACTCCACCCAGCAAGGTTATCATTTACATTTGAAGGAGGGATTAAACAATTTTCAGATAAGCAAAATCTGAGAGAATTTACCTCCCACAAACCACCTCTCCAGTGCATTTTGGGGGGACTCCTATAGATAGAAGTATTCCTAAGACTAAATAGATGTCACCCAAGGGATAGACAAAGAGTACAGAATATGATTCATAACATATGAATAATAGAGGAGAAAGAAAAAGGAGGAAAAAAAAGGAATATTTAGGTTGTGTTTGTAATAGCATAGGAAGTGAGTTAAATTAGACTAGTACGGGAATTACGCTTGAACCTTTGGTAGCCACGAATCTAAAGCCTGCAATGGCAATAAGTACATACCTATTGATAATCGCCTGACATGTAACTGGTCTGAATGCACCAATCAAAAGATGTAGAGTCACTGAATGGATAAAAAACAAGACCCATGTACATGCTGCCTACAAGAGACTCACTTCAAACCCAAAGACATACACAGACTGAAAGTGAAGGGATGGAAAAAGATATTTCATGCAACTAATAGGGAGAAAAAATCAGTAGTTGCAGAACTTGTATCAGACAAAATAGACTTCAAAACAAAGAGAGTAACAACAGACAAAGAAGGACACTACATAAAAATAAAGGGGTCAGTCAAACAAGAGGATATAACTATTATAAATATCTATGCACCCAAACCAGGATCACCTACATATGTGAAACAAAAATTAACAGAATTAAATGGGGAAATAGAATGCAAGGTATTCATTTTGGGAGACTTCAACACACCACTCACTCCAAAGGACAGGTCAACCAGACAGAAAATAAATAAAGAGACAGAGGCACAGAACAACGTATTAGAGCAGATGGACCAAACAGACATGTACAGAACACTCCATCCAAAAGCAACAGGATACACATTCTTCTCAAGTGCATATGGAACATTTTCAAGAACAGATCATAGACTAGGCCACAAAAAAAACCTCAGTAAATTCAAAAAGATTGAAATTGTACCAACCAACTTCTCAGATCACAAAGGTATAAAATGAGAAATAAATTTCTCAAAGAAAATGAAAAAGCCCACAACACATGGAGGCTCAATAACATGCTCCTAAATAATCAGTGGATCAATGACCAAATAAAAACAGAGATCAGGCAATATATGGAGACAAATGACAACAGTAATTCAACAATGCAAAATCTGTGGGACACAGCGAGGCCGTGCTAAGAGGGAAATTTATTGTAATACAGGCCTACCTCAGAAAGAAGAACAATCCGAAATGAACAGTCTAAATTCACCATTAATGAAATTTGAAAAGAAAGAACAAATGAGGCCCAAAGTCAGTAGAAGGAGGGGACATAATAAAGATTAAAGCAGAAATTAATAAAATTGAGAAGAATAAAACAATAGAAAGAATCAATGAAAGGAGCTGGTTCTTCGAGAAAATAAACAAAATAGATAAACTGCTAGCCAGACTTATCAAGAAAAAAAGAGAGTCTACACACATAAACAGAATCAGAAATGAGAAAGGAAAAATCACTTCTGACACCACAGAAATACAAAGAATTATGAGAGAATACTACAGAAAATTATATGGTAACAAACTGGAAAGCCCAGAAGAAATGGACAACTTTCTAGAAAAATACAACCTTCCAAGGCTGACCCAGGAAGAAACAAAATCTGAATAGACCACTTACCAGCAAAGAAATTGAATTGGTAATCAAAAAACTACCTAAGAACAAAATCCTGGACCACATGGTTTCACTGCTGAATTTTATGAAACATTTAGTGAAGACCTAACACCCATGCTCCTTAAATTTTTCCAAAAAGCAGAAGAGGAGGGAATACTCCCAAACACATTCTATGAGGCTAACATCACTCTAATACCAAAACCAGGCAAAGATACCACAAAAAAAGAAAATTAAGGACCAATATCCCTGATGAGCATAGATGCAAAAATACTCAGCAAAATATTAGCAAACCGAATTCAAAAATACATCAAAAAGATCATCCATCATGATCAAGTGGGATTGATCCCAGGGATGCAAGGATGGTACAGCATTCGAAAATCCATCATCACCCACTACATTAACAAAAAGGACAAAAACCACACGATCATCTCCATAGATTCTGAAAAAGCATTCGACAAAACTCAACATCCACTCATGATAAAAATTCTCAACAAAATGGGTATAGAGGGCAAGTACCTCAACATAATAAAGGCCATATATGACAAAACCACAGCCAACATTATACTTAACAGTGAGAAGCTGAAAGCTTTTCATCTAAAATCCGGAACAAGACAGGGATGCCCACTCTCACCACTTTTATTCAACATAGTGCTAGAGGTCCTAGCCACAGCAATCAGACAAAACAAAGAAATAAAAGGCATCCAGACTGGCAAGGAAGAAGTCAAACTGTCCTTGTTTGCAGATGATATCGTATTGTACATAAAAAACCCTAAAGAATCCACTCCAAAACTATTAGATCTAATATCTGAATTCAGCAAAGTTGTGAGTTCCAAAATTAATACACAGAAATCTTTTGCATTCCTATACACTAACGATGAACTAGCAGAATGAGAAATCAGGAAAACAATTCCATTCACAATTGCATCAAAAAGAATAAACTACCTAGGAATAAACCTAACCAAGGAAGTGCAAGACCTATACTCTGAAAACTACAAGACACTCATGAGAGAAATTAAAGAAGATACCAATAAATGGAAATACATCCCATGAACATGGATAGGAAGAATTAATATTGTGAAAATGGCCATCCTGCCTAAAGCAATCTACAGATTCAGTGCAATCCCTTTCAAAATACCAACAGCATTCTTCAATGAACTAGAGCAAATAGTTCTAAAATTCATATGGAACCACAAGACCCCAAATAGCCAAAGCAATCCTGAGAAGGAAGAATAAAGTGGGGGGATTTACGCTCCCTGACTTCAAGATCTACTACAAAGTCACAGTAATCAAGACAATTTGATACTGGCACAAGAAAAGACCCAAAGACCAATGGAACATACTACAGAGCCCAGATATAAACCCAAGCATATATGGTCAATTAATATACGACAAAGGAGCCATGGATATTCAATGGGGAAATGACAGCCTCTTCAACAGCTGGTGTTGGCAAAACTGGACAGCTACATGTAATAGAATGAAACTGGATTATTGTCTAACCCTATACACAAAAATAAACTCAAAATGGATCAATGACCTGAATGTAAGTCATGAAATCATAAAACTCTTAGAAAAAAATATAGGCAAAAATCTCTTGGACATAAACACAAGCAACTTCTTCATGAACATATCTCCCTGGGCAAGGGAAACAAAAGCAAAAAGGAACAAGTGGGACTATATCAAACTAGAAAGCTTCTGTGCAGCAAAGGACACCATCAGTAGAACAAAAAGACATCCTACAGTATGGGAGAATATATTCATAAATGACATATCCGATAAGGGGTTGACATCCAAATTATATAAAGACCTCAACAAACAAAAAGCAAACAGGTCAATTAAAAAATGGGCAGAGGAGCTGAACAGACACTTCTCCAAAGAAGAAATTCAGAAGGCCAGCAGGCACATGAAAAGATGCTCCACTTCTCTAATCATCAGAGAAATGCAATTTAAAACCACAATGAGACATCACCTCACACCAGTTAGGATGGCTGCCATTGAAAAGACAAACAACAACAAATGTTGGTGAGGATGTGGAGAAGGAGGAACCCTCCTACACTGCTGGTGGGAATGTAAATTAGTTCAACTATTGTGGAAAGCAGTATGGAGGTTCCTCAAAAAACTAAAAATAGAAATACCATTTGACCCAGTAATTCCACTCCTAGGAATTTACCCTAAAAATGCAGGAGCCCAGTTTGAAAAAGACATGCACCCCTAAGTTTATCGCAGCACTAATTACAATAGCCAAGAAATGGAAGCAACCTAAGTGTCCATCAGTAGATGAATGGATAAAGAAGATGTGGTACATATACACAATGGACTATTATTCAGCCATATGAAGAAAACAAATCCTACCATTTGCAACAACATGGATGGAGCTAGAGGGTATAATGCTCAGTGAAATAAGCCAGGTGGAGAAAGACAAGTATCAAATAATTTCACTCATCCGTGGAGTATAAGAACAAAGAAAAAACTGAAGGAACAAAACAGCAGCAGACTCACAGAACCGAAGAATCAACTAACAGTTACCAAAGGGAAAGGGACTGGGGAAGATGGGTTGAAAGGGAGGGATAAGGGGGAAAAAGGGCTATTACAATTAACACACATAATATAGCAGGTGGGGGGATATGGGGAAGGCAGTATAACACAGAGAAGACAAGTAGTGATTCTATAGCATCTTACTACTCTGATGCACAGTGACTGTAATGGGTTATGTGGTTGGGACTTGATAATAGCGGGAGTCTAGTAACCATAATGTTGCTCATGTAATTGTACATTAATAATACCAAAAAAAAAATACTACCAGGCTTTTTTCTAAAGCACCAAAGAACCAAGTGGAAGCCTAACAAGACACTGAATCTGCTGTCACTAAATAGTTCAAGGACAGCCCAACCTAGCACAACTGTAGGACAGAAGGCTGGGATGGACTTCTTAAATCTATCTTTAGATACTTTAAAATTTGCACAAAAGCTGCTTCATTACCATTTGTTTTGAACATTAAACATTCTGATCCTAAATCCCACAAATGCCCAAAGACTACTTAGAATGGAAGGCTTTTTTTGCTTAGTTCTTGTGTCACACAGATTATGGAGATGAGATGTAGTTATCTAGGGTAAGCCTAAGATACTTTCCCTAGATCTGAGAAAGGGAGTCATCTCCTTGGGAAACATGGGGAGTTTTCCACTCTTCTGAAGCAAATTAAGTCTTATTTCTTCCAACAACTTAGCAAGACAGAATGCCATAGCACTGGTAATTCCATTTCTCAGTTTCTGTTGCTTATGTCCTCACTGTCACTAAAAGTTTGCTAATAAATTATCTTTTGTATTACAAGAATAACACTGTATAACAATGGCTTCAGTAATTTAATTCAAACAGAATTACCCAAGAACGGCTCTAAGTGTCATCCTCAATTATGCCACCCCAAGTACAGTAAGGATTATGGTATTCTAGACTTGCTCATTAGCTTTCTTTTTCCAAAAATATTTTCTAAAACAGTTCTCTATAATAACTTACCTAAGTACATGAGATTTGTTCGTTTACCTTTATAAAGACTATTTTTCCAAATATGACCCCATACTGCCTGTTTAAGAAAAGGGAACCACAGACTTCGAGTTAATGTAAAACTAAGAGGTGATGCTAGGGGACAACTGAAGAACCAACCACCCAGCAAATGAACCCTGAAAACCCAGTTTTGGCAGTGACAGCAACTGCTGCTAGAACACTTAGACGCACCAGGCACAAAGTGTCTTGCAGTCTTACTTCACCAAGTCCTCACAACCACCGTGGGAGGCTAATATTATTGGTGCCCCCATTTTACAGATGAGAAACCAAAGGCACAGAGAACAAAGCCAGTAAACGTTAAGAGTTACAACTCAGAGGCAGGCGGCGCGACTCTAGAGCCTACCCTCTCCATTCTGTTCGCCAGCCTCTTGGCAAGACAGCTGACTAGACAAAGTGCAGGCACTGAGACGGCCTGGCCCCTATTCATTCCCTGACCAAGCTTCTGCGGGCCATCAAGTCTGCGCCCAGGACGCTTTATGGATGCGTCTCCTTACTTTATAGTCACACTTCCGATCAAATCTCTTTTCTCTCCCCACGGCGAGGAGAAGCACACCTTGCTCGCGGTGAAAGAGGAGCGGCTGACCAGGAACCACCTGCTGTTTAGAGACACGAAACGCACAGGGTTCAATTCTCCTCACTGGCTTCAAAGACAAATCTCCCATTGTCTGCACCAGGGGAGGAACACGAAGCCTTGAAATTGTACGTGTCTGCAGAGGTCATTGGAGGTTTGGTTAAACAAGGCAGTGGAGGGCTGGGAGCAGGAGGTGGGGGCGCCGCATTTTTGCCGATGAGGGTTGCGCAGCACACACCGCAGCTGCTAGTGGGAGCAGCACGTAACACCGCCTCAGCTGCCGTGGCTTCGCAGCCGGCTGAGCGTTTTAAAATAAAAGACGTCCTGACCCCAGGGACTGACGGCCCTTGGCACTGGACTCACTGCCTCCGCCCACACCACTCCCACGACTGGGAAGCCACCGAGGGGACTGCAGCTCCGGGAAGGCGACCCAGCGCGCCTCGCCGCAGAGCCCAGGTCCGCGCCCAGCGCCCGCACTCAGACCCACCTTCGGCCGGGCACGCTCACACTCACACACCCACATCCTCCCTCAGGCCGGGCACGCTCACACTCACACCCACATCCACCCTCGGCCGGGCACGCTCACACTCACACACCCACATCCTCCCTCAGACCGGGCACGTTCACACTCACACCCACATCCTCCCTCAGGCCGGGCACACTCACACTCTCCCTCAGGCTGGGCACACTCAAATCCACCCTCGGCCGGGCACGCTCACACTCACCCACATCCACCCTCGGCCGGGCACGCTCGCACCCTCCCTAAGACTGGGCACGCTCACACTCACACCCACCCTCAGCCGGGGTACACCCACCCTCGGCCGGGCCCCCACACCCAGCTCACATCCTGCCCCGGGCACAGCCTTGGCCACGCGCCCCGGCGCCCCGCCCAGCGGGACCCTGCACACCGCGCCTCCTTCCCGGCCTAGCAGCAGCCCGGCCGCCCCTCCGTAGCCGCGGACCCGGATCCTCGCGAGGCCTGGCGGGGACCGCAGCGCCGGCCTCTCCGCCATCTTCCCGGCCCGCGCCGCCCACCTCCCGCGCTCTCACCGGCCGGCTGCCCACGGTCCGCGCCGCCACAGCCCCTCATCCCGAGAGGGCGCGAGCTATCCAAGGCTCGCCGCCGCTGCTGCCCTCAGTCCGCGTCTTCCGACGCTGCCGCCGCCGGCCCAACGCCGCGGCCCGCGTCCTCCCGTCACCAGCGCAACCCCCCGCCTCCGGCCCCGCCCCGCCCCCGCCCCGCGCCCGCCGCCAGGGGGCGCCGCCAGGACCCCGGTGCGCGTGCGCTTGCGCCCGGTGCGCCGGGTGCCGGGAGCCGGGGGTGGGGTGCGCCTGGCCCCACCCACGTGGCGAGCGCGGGCGGCCACGGGCGCCCTGCCCACGTCACGGCGACGCCCCGCCCCGACGCCCCTGCCTGGGAGCCGCCAGGTTCTTCCGTCCATGCGGTGCTGTGTGGCTGACGTCCGTGCCCGCCCTGTGGGCTTGGTGTAATTTGCCGACTCCAACTGTAGTGGACCTGCTGAATCTCAAACTCTCTCCAGCATTCTCGGGGGGAATAGGGAGGTTGTCAGCCATTATCTCTTAAAATCTTGGCTCTCATTCCCGTCGTGTCCGCTGTGACTTGTTAGATAAACTGGACGGTCTGTGTGTCCTCCGTGTCTCTGCTATTTTCTTTTTGCCCTGTCATCTCAACTCTTGGTAACTGGCTCTCTGCATTTTCTAATCTGTGTTTAGGCTGTTCTTAAAGCTTTTTAAAATTACTACCTGTATTGGTTTCTAAAAATTGTATTTCTGGCAAAAAGGAAGCTAAGCAACCTGACGCTCCCCCACCACAGGACACAGACACCCACACCGCCCAGTCCGTGGCCGCACCCTGGATCCCATCGTCACAGAAGCTGCACAGGGCTGAAAGCTCAGTTTCAAGTCGGACTGCGTTCCACTCCCTGCCCTGCAGCTCACTCCTTCCGTGCTCCCTGCTGGAAGGAGCTCTTCTCGCCACCCTCGCGCCCCCTTTTGGCCCATCCTCACACCCCACACCCGTACACATGGACTCTGTGCTCTCTCCTCTCTAGCTTCCTCTCCATTGTGAGCATCTGAGAAACCCAACCTGGATGAACCCAACCTTTCTCCTTCATGGTGACTACTGCAAAAACAACACAAAAGCAGAATGGTTGGCTTCACTTTTAACTTAAAATGAACACTACACATGTAATGTTGGGGGGGCACGGGGAGGGCTGTACAGCTCAGAGAAGACAAGTAGTGATTCTATAGCATCTCACTACGCTGATGGACAGTGACTGTAATGGGGTTGGTGGGGGGGACCTGATGAAGGGGTAGTTCAATAACCATAAATATTGCACATGTATTTGTAGATTAATGATAATAAAATAAATTATATTAAAAAAAAGAAAAAGAAAAAAAAATGAACACTACACACACCCTGGCGATCTTGTGGTTTTTCTCTTGGAGGATAAATCTCCCCTCTCTAACATGACCATGTGAGTTTCTCAGGCCTCTCTAATTGAGCCTCCGAGATGAGACCAAAACTTCTCTTACTACCGAACCGAAAGGCCCACACATGTACACCCCTGCCTTCACCTCTGAAAACGTGCAGCCCTGTTACCAGGCTCCTGCCTAAGGCAGTCCTTCCTCTAGTAAACTGGAACTCACTCCCTCTTGCATCCTCAAAGATTTTGCTCTCTCTCCTGCTTCATCTATCCTTCTCTCTTTAATTTTTGTCCATGAACATACAAACACTCCAGTGTTTCTCATCGTAAGTACAAAAGGCCTTCTGAATTCTGCGTCCCCATCCCAGGCCCACTCAGTTCCCCTGGTGACTTCGCTTCTTAAAATATTACCTACACCTCACCACCATATTGTTTTTATCTCACTCTTTCCTCCTCCTCCAATTGCATGGAAAATGTTCCTGTTTGGAGTACCTGGTACTGAATCGACGTGGTTTCTCCTATTACCATCTGGTACCGTCACGGACTGCCAACGTCTTGAGTCTGAATTGCCTTTATTGATGGGAGCGCTGATGTGCAAGTCCAGGTCTCAGAATGTAACTGAGTGAAAAAGTTTGGCATCTCTGCCTCCATACTGTTGTTTCCTTCGCTGCCTTAACCTTTGGGCCAAAGGGGAAAAAAAACTGATCCTGAAGTCCCGCACACAGGCTTGTTGATCATCAAAAGAAATTGTGCTCACAGTCTGAGGTTTCTGCAAATAAGCTCCTTACCCAAAGCTCGCCTCCTCCAGGAGATAAGGAAATATGTATGAAAATAATGATTGCCTTGTCACAGAGCGTTAGGAACATCATGAGCAGACCTAGGTCAGTGAGAGTCAACTAACCATGGACACAGAGTTTCTCAGCTCTCCTCGGACGCTGGCACCCAGATGTCTGCAGCCTTCAGTCACCCCCTAAGTTCCCCTTCCTGCTCCCCCTTCCCTGGCATAAAAGAAGTGTGCAACCAACCCTGAGTTAAGATGGGGCTTTAGGACATGAGTCCACCATCTTCTCGGTCTTCTGGGTTCCAAATAAAGTTGGTTTCCTGGCCCCAACACCTGTCTTTCCACTTACTGGCATGTTATGTGATGAGTTTGGACTCAGTAACAAGAGGATATGCCTTTGTGTGTCATCTACTTGTAACAGGATATCAGTGTTTTGACTGAAGACAGCAGGTGTTACATGTCCACACATTCTAGAAAGTTGCCAAACATATATTCAGGTCTTTCAGGAGGCGGCCAAAGACTGTGCTGTAACCCTTTCGCTTTCTAGGTAAGCTAGGTAACCTAGGTAAATGAGTGGATGAGGTTTTCCTTGAAAAATGATGGAGACCTACTAGTATGAATATTTTTCCACTTCCATTCTCCTTCCCCACCCCCTGCCAAACATAGGTGAGAGCATTTATATAATGGAAAAAAGCTAAAGTATGGAAAAAAATGTGTTAGGGGGAAATCCAAAATAAAACCAAGATGGATATTTTAATATCCAGATAAAATAGAATACAAATGAAAAACATTACCAAGGCCCAGAGAAAATTACATGCTGTTAAGCAAGAGACTACAGATAATATGGTTAATATTAAAAATAAAACTAAGTTATTTTACTAGCAAAATAGGTTTATTCAGGAACAGCAGAGAATTGCAAATTGGGTCAAGCAAACCATGGAAAACAAGGAGAGGAGATGCTCTTACAGAAGAAAAGGGTTTTTATAAACCAAAAGTCCATTGGTGGAAACTGCAGTTCAGTGCCATGGCTGCTCATTGGCTGAGATGCAGCAGCACATTGCCTCTCCCTGAGGGCCTCTGGTCTCCACTTCGGTGTGGATTTCTTTATTTGGTTTCACAATATATTATTATATGCATTAAAAATATACCTTAATATGTAAAAACAGATCTACAGGGAAATAGACAAATCAACAATTGCAGATAGAGAAATTAACAGCTTTTTGATAAGACAGAAAGAAAAATATCAAGACACAGAATACTTGGATGACCTGGTTAACAGACTTGAACTACTAGATATAGGAATAGCTTTATATCTAAAAAATAAAAAAACAAAAACCAAACAGGAACGCATGGAACACTCACAAAAAAGGAACTCAATGCATTTCAGGGAATCAACATTGAGACTATGATCTCCAGTCAAAATGGAATAACATTCTAAACATTTACATCTTTCTCTTTGTGTAAAACTCAGTTCTAATTTTAGAACCATCTAGGATCATGACTTACATCAACAGCAAAAAAAAAAAAAAATCCTGTATATACTTCAAACAAACCCCCACCATAAAACACTAACTCTTCAGTTAAGGAGGAAATAATAAGGAAAACATTTAAAATAATTAGGACTGAAGAACAATTAACAACAAAACTTCGTGGATAGTTGAAGCAACAGATGAAATTTTAAATAGGTTTTTCAGAATGTAGGGACAATAGAAAAATTTAAGCTAAGTGTTTAACTCCAGAAGTTAGAAAATAGAAAAACAGGGCAATCCAAATAAAGAAGAAGGAAATAAAAAAGCTAAGGGCAAAAATCAGTAAATGAACGACAAAACAGAGTATCAGCAAACCAAAGCCAATTGTTAGAAAAGCTTAAGAACAGACTGAGAACATCATCTTATTGGATCCAGTGGTTGAGTCTCGACTTGTGATCTCATCTTTTTGGAGCTATTGTAAGCATTTGTCACCACTAACCATCTCTCCTATCTGAGACACTTTCTCCACTTGGGATTCCAGGAAACACCTGTTTTCCCCATAGTCTTCTCTCCCTGTTCCCTCTCGATATTCTCTCCTGGTTCCTCATCTTCATTATTTCTCAATGTTAAAGTGGCCCAGAGGCTCAGTCCTTGGACCTTGTTTCTCGTTCAGCTATACTCACTCCTTTAATGACCTCATATATGTCTGTTAACTTGAAAAAAACTGTTATTGTTCAACCAGACAGAAAATAAGTAGAGACAGAGGCACTGAACAACATATGAGAAAAAATGGACCTAACAGACATCTACAGAACACTCCATCCAAAAGCAACAGGATACGCATTCTTCTTAAGTGCACATGGAATACTTTCAAGAATAGATCATATACTAGGCCACAAAAAGAACCTCAGTAAATTCAAAAAGATTGAAATTGTACCAACCAGCTTCTCAGATGACAAAGGTATGAAACTAGAAATAAATTACAAAAAGAAAAAGAAAAATCCCACAAATACATGGAGGCTTAATAACACACTCCTAAATAATCAATGGATCAATGACCAAATAAAAACAGAGATCAAGCAATATATGAAGATAAATGACAAGAATAATTCAACACCACAAATCTGTGGGATGCAGCAAAGGCTGGGCTAAGAGGGAAATATATTGCAATACAGGCTTACCTCAGGACAGAACAATCCCAAATGAACAGTCTAAACTCACAATTAATGACCCTAGAAAAGGAAAAACAAATGAGGCCCAAAGTCAGTAGAATGAGGGACATAATAAAGATTAAAGTAGAAATAAATCAAATTGAGAAGAATAAAACAATAGAAAGAATCAATGAAAGCAGGATCTGGATCTTTGAGAAAATAAACAAAATAGATACAGCCATAGCCAGACTTATCAAGAAAAAAAGAGGGTCAACTCACATAAACAGAATCAGAAATGAGAAAGGAAAAATCACTATGGACACCACAGAAATACAAAGGATCATGAGAGAATACTATGAAAAATCATATGGTAACAAATGGGATAACCTAGAAGAAATGGACAACTTTCAAGAAAATTACAATCTTCCAAGGCTGACCCAGGAAGAAACAGAAAATCTGAATAGACCAATTACCAGCAAGGAAATTGAACTGGTAATCAAAAAACAACCTAAGTGCTCCTATATAATCAATGGATCAATGACCAAATGAAAACAGAGATCAAGCAATATATGGAGACAAATGACAACAATAATTCAACACCACAAAATCTGTGGGATGCAGTGAAAGCTGTGCTAAGAGGGAAATATATTGTAATACAGGCCTACCTCACGAAAGAAAAATCCCAAATGAACAGTCTAAACTCACAATTAATGAAACTAGAAAAGGAAGAACAAATGAGGCCCAAACTCAATAGAAGGAGGGAAATAATAAAGATTAAAGCAGAAATAAGTAAAATTGAAAATAATAAAACAATAGAAAGAATCACTGAAAGCAGGAGCTCGTTCTTTGAGAAAACAAACAAAATAGATAAACCCTTAGCAACACTTATCAAGAAAACAAGAGAATCTACACACATAAACAGAATCAGAAATGAGAAAGGAAAAATCATTACGGATACCACAGAAATACAAAGAATTATGAGAGAGAGAACACTATGAATAATTATATGCTAACAAACTGGATAACCTAGAAGAATTGAACAGCTTTCTAGAAAAATACAACCTTCCAAGGTTGACCCAGGAAGAAAAAGAAAATCTGAATAGACCAATTACCAGCAAAGAAATTGAATTGGTATCAAAAAACTACCTAAGAACAAAATGCCTGGACCAGATGGTTTATCACTGAATTTTATCAAATATTTAGTGAAGACCTAATACCCATCCTCCTTAAATTTTTCCAAAAAGTAGAAGAAGAGGGAATACTCCCAAACTAACTCTACGAGGCCAACATAACTCTAATACCAAAACCAGGCAAAGACACCACAAAAAAGGAAAATTACACACCAATATCCCTGATAAACAGACGCAACAATACTCAACAAAATATTAGCAAACCGAATTCAAAAATACATCAAAAAGATCTTCCATCATGATCAAGTGAGATTCATCCAACGGATACAAGGATGGTACAACATTAGAAAACCCATCAACATGATCCACTACATCAATAAAAAGGAAAAAAACCACACTATCATCTCCATAAGTGCTGAAAAAGCATTTGACAAAATTCAATATCCATTCATAATAAAAACTCTCAACAAAATGAGTATAGAGGGCAAGTACCTCAACATAATACAGGCCATACATGACAAACCCAGAGCCAACATTATATTTAACAGCAAGAAGCTGAAAGCTTTTCCTTTAAGATTGGGAACAAGACAAGGATGCCCGCTCTCCCAACTTTTATTCAACATAGTACTGGAGGTCCTAGCCACGGCAGTCAGACAACACAAAGAAATAATAGGCATCCAGATTGGCAAGGAAGAACTCAAACTGTCCCTGTTTGCAAATGACATGATATTGTTCATAAATTACCAAACAGTATTCTTCAATGAACTAGAGCAAATAGTTCTAAAATTCATATGGAACCACAAAAAACCCCAATAGCCAAAGCAATCCTGAGAAGGAAGAATAAAGCAGGAGGAACTATGCTCCCTGACTTCAGGCTATACTACAAAGCCACAGTAATCAAAACAATTTGGTCCTGGCACAAGAACAGACCCGTAGACCAATGGAACACACTAGAGAGCCCAGAAATAAACACAAGCATATATGTTCAACTAATTTACGATAAAGGAGCCACGGATATAAATTGGGAAAATGACAGCCTCTTCAACAGCTGGTGTTGGCACAGCTGGACAGCTACATGTAAGAGAATGAAACTGGATTACTGTCTAACTCTAAACACCAAACTCAAAATGGATCAAAGACCTGAATGTAAGTCATGAAACCATAAAACTCTTAGAAAAAAACATAGGCAAAAATCTCTTAGACATAAACATGAGCAACTTCTTCATGAACATGTCTTCCTGGGCAAGGGAAACAAAAGCAAAAATGAAAGAATGGGACAATATCAAATTACAGAGCTTCTGTACAGCAAAGGATACCATCCGTAGAACAAAAAGACTTCCTACAGTATGGGAGAATATATTCATAAATGACATATCTGATAAGGGGTTGACATCAAAATTATATAAAGAGCTCATAGACCTCAACAAACAAAAAGGAAATAGGCCAATTAAAAAATGGGAAGAGGAGCGGAACAGACACTTCCCCAAAGAAGAAATTCAGATGGCCAACAGGCACATGAAAACATGCTCCACATCACTAGTGATCAGAGAAATGAAAATAAAAACCATAAAGAGATATCACCTCACACCAGTTAGCATGGCCGCAATCCAAAAGACAAACAACAACAAATGTTGGCGAGGATGTGGAGAAAGGGGAACCCTCCTACACTGCTGGTGGGAATGTAAATTAGTACAACCACTGTGGAAAGCATTATGGAGGTTCCTCAAAAAACTCAAAATAGAAGCACCATTTGACCCAGGAATTCCACTCCTAGGTATATTCCCTAAGAATGCAGCAGCCCAATTTGAAAAAGACATATGCACCCCTATGTTTATCGCAGCACTATTTACAATAGGCAAGAAATGGAAGCAACCTAAGTGTCCATCAGTAAATGAATGGATAAAGAAGATGTGGTACATATACACAATGGAATATTATTCAGCCGTAAGAAGAAAACAAATCCTACCATTTGCAACTACATGGATGGAGCTAGAGGGTATTAATTATGCTCAGAGAAATAAGCCAAGCCGAAAAAGACAAGTATCAAATGATTTCACTCATATGTGGAGTATAAGAACAAAGAAAAAAACTGAAGGAACAAAACAGCAGCAGACTCACAGAACCCAAGAACGGACTAATAGTTACCAAAGGGAAAGGGACTGGGGAGGATGAGTGGGAAGGGAGGGACAAGGGGGAAAAGGGGGCATTACGATTAGCAGATGTAATGTTGGGGGGCACGGGGAGGGCTGTACAACTCAGAGAAGAAAAGTAGTGATTCCATAGCATCTCATGACACTGGAGGACAGTGACGTTAATGGGGTTGCTGGGGGGGACTTGATGAAGGGGTAGTTTAATAATCATAATATTGCACATGTAACTGTAGATTAATGATACCAAAATAAATTTTTAAAAATTATAAATAAATAAAATAAAAAAATAGAAAGAGAAAAAAAATAGGAGATGTGGTATATATACACAGTGGACTATTATTCAGCCATAAGAAGAAAACAAATCCTACCATTTTCAACAACATGGATGGAGCTAGAGGGTATTATGCTCAGTGAAATACCGCAGGCGGAGAAAGACAAGTATCAAATGATTTCACTCATATGTGGAGTATAAGAACAAAGGAAAAACTGAAGGAACACAACAGCAACAGATTCACAGAGTCCAAGAATGGACTAACAGTTACCAAACGGTAAGGGACTGGGGAAGATGGGTGGGAAGGGAGGGATAAGGGGAAGAAGGGCTATTACAATTATCACACATAATGTAGCTGGTGTGGGGATGGGGTCGGGGATACAGAGAAGGCAGTACAACACAGAGAAGACAAGTAGTGATTCTATAACATCCTTTGACGCTGATGGACAGTGACTGTAATGGGGTATGTGGTGGGGACTTGATAATAGGGGGAGTCTAGTAACCATAATGTTTCTCATGTAATTGTATATTAATAATAGCAAAAAAAAAACCTACCTAAGAACAAAACCCCTTGAACAGATGGTTTCACTACTGAATTTTATAAAACATTTAGTGAAGACCTAATACCCATCCTCCTTAAATGTTTCCAAGAAGTAGAAGAGGAGGGAACACACACAAACTCATTCTACTAGGCCAACATCACTCTAATACCAAAACCAGGGAAGGACACCACAAAAAAAGAAAATTACAGACCGATATTGCTGGTAAACATAGATGCAAAAATACTCAACAAAATATTAGCAAACTGAAATCAAAAATACATCAAAAAGATCATCTATCATGATCAAATAGGATTCATCCCAGGGATGCAAGGATGGTACAACATTAGAAAATCTATCAACATCATCCGCTATATCAACAAAAAAATGACAAAAACCACATGATCATCTCCATAGATGCTGAAAAAGCATGTGACAAAATTCAACATTCATTCACGATAAAAACCCTCAGCAAAATGGGTATAGAGAGCAACCAACACAAGATAATAAAGGCCATACATGACAAACCCACAGCCAACACTATACTTAGCAACGAGAAGCTGAAAGCTTTACCTTTAAGATCGGGAACAAGACAAGGGTGCCCACTCTCCCCAGTTTTATTCAGCATAGTTCTGGAGGTCCTAGCCACAGCAATCAGACAAAACAAAGAAATAAAAGGCATCCAGATTGGCAAGGAGGAAGTCAAACTGTCCCTGTTGGCAGATGATATCACATTGTACATAAAAAACCCTAAGAATCCACTCCAAAACTACTAGATCTAGTATCTGAATTCAGCAAAGTTGCAGGATAAAAAATTAATACACAGATATCTGTTGCATTCCTATACGCTAATGATGAGCTAGCACAAGAGAAATCAGGAAATCAATCCATTCACAATCGCATCCAAATGAATAAAATACCTAGGAATAAACCAAACCAGGGAAGTGAAAGACCTATACCCTGAAAACTATAAGACACTCCTAGGAGAAATTAAAGAGGACACTAATAAATGGAAATTCATCCCATGCTCTTGGCTAGGAAGAATAAATATTGTCAAAATGGCCATCCTGCCTAAAGCAATCTACAGAATCAATGCAATCCCTATCAAATTTTCAACAGCATTCTTCAATGAACTAGAGCAAATAGTTCTAAAATTCATACGGAACCACAGAAGCCCCTGAATAGCCAAAGCAATCCTGAGAAGGAGAAAGAAAACAGGGGAATTACACTCCCTGACTTCAAGCTCTACTACAAAACCACAGTAATCAAGACAATTTGGTATTGGCACAAAAACAGACCACTGGAACAGAATACAAAACCCAAACATTAACCCAAACATATACAGTCAATTAATATTTGATAAAGGAGCCTTGGATATACAATGGGGAGATGACAGCCTCTTCAGCAGGTAGTGTTGGAAAAACTGGACAGCTACATGTAAGAGAATGAAACTGGACTGCCGTCTAACCCCATACACAAAGGTAAACTCAAGGTGGATCAAAGACCTGAATGTAAGTCATGAAATCATAAAACTCTTAGAAAAAATCATAGGCAAAAATCTCTTGGACATAAGCATGTGCGACTTCTTCATGAACATATCTCCCCGGGCAAGGGAAACAAAAGCAAAAATGAACAAGTGGGACTATATCAAACTAAAAAGCTTCTGTACAGCAAAGGACACCATCAGTAGAACAAAAAGACATGGTACAGAAGGGGAGAATATATTCATAAATGACATATCCAATAAGGGGTTGACATCCAAAATATATAAAGAGCTCACACACCTCAACAAACAAAAAGCAAATAATCCAATTAAGAAATGGGCAGAGGACATGAACAGACACTTCTCCAAAGAAGAAATTCAGATGGCCAACAGGCACATGAAAAGATGCTCCCCATTGCTAATCATCAGAGAAATGCAGATTAAAACCACAATGAGATATCATCTCACACCAGTTAGGATGGCCAACATCCAAAACACAAACAACAACAAATGTTGGCGAGGATGTGGAGTAAAGGGAACCCTCCTACACTGCTGGTGGGAATGCCAATTAGTTCAACCATTGTGGAAAGCAGGTTCCTCAAAGAACTCAAAATAGAAATACCATTTGACCCAGGAATTCCACTCCTAGGAATTTACCCTAAGAATGCAGCAGCCCAGTTTGAAAAACACATATGCATCCCTATGTTTATTGCAGCACTATTTACAATAGCCAAGAAATGGAAACAACCTAAGTGTGCATCATTAGATGAATGGATAAAGAAGATGTGGTACATATACACAATGGAATATTATTCAGCCATAAGAAGAAAACAAATCCTACCATTTGCAACAACATGGATAGAGCTAGAGGGTATTATGCTCAGTGAAATAAGCCAAGCCAAAAAAGACAAGTATCAAGTGATTTCACTCATACGTGGAGTATAAGAACAAAGAAAAAACGAAGGAACAAAACAGCAGTGGACTCACAGAACCCAGGAACGGACTAATAGTTACCAAAGGGAAAGGGACTGGGGAGGATGGGTGGGAAGGGAGGGACAAGGGGAAAACCGGGGCATTATGATTAGCAGATGTAATGTTGGGGGGGCATGGGGAGGGCTGTACAACTCAGAGAAGGCAAGTAGTGATTCTATAGCATCTCACAACGCTGATGGACAGTGACTGTAATGGCGTTGGTGGGGGGAACCTGATGAAGGGGGTAGTTTAATCACCATAATATTGCACATGTAATTGTAGATTAATGATACCAAAATAAATTATTTCAGAAATCAGTATAATAGCCAAGAAATGAAACAACCTACGTGTCCATCAGTAGATGAATGGATAAAGAAGATGTGGTACATATACACAATGGAATATTATTCAGCCATAAGAAGAAAACAAATCCTACCTTTGGCAACAACATGGATGGAGCTAGAGGGTATTATGCTCAGTGAAATAAGCCAAGCCAAAAAACACAAGTATGAAATGATTTTCCTCATATGTGGAGTATAAGAACAAAGAAAAAAAAAAACTGAAGGAACAAAACAGCAGTGGACTCACAGAACCCAAGAACGGACTAATAGTTAACAAAGGGAAAGGGACTGGGGAAGATGGGTGGGAAGGGAAGGATAAGGGGGAAAAAGGGGCATTATGATTAGCACGTATAATGTAGTGTGAGGGACACGGGAAGGCAGTATAACACAGAGAAGACAGGTAGTGATTGTATCTTACTATGCCAATAGACAGTGACTGTAAAGGGGTATGTGGTGGGGACTTGATGACAGGGGCAGTCTAGTAACCATAACGTTGTTCATGTAATTGTACATTAACAATAGCAAAATAAAAAATAAAAAGGAACTTTATAACAGATAAAATAATAAGGAGCAATGGAAAAATAAAAAAAGAAGAAATCTGCCTTATGTATTCTTCGGCCACTCAAATCTTGATTCTTAAATTGGATAACCTCAGTTTAGGAAAGAAAAATATTATAGGCTCATTTTATTTAAAAACATAGATGTGAAGTTCCCACATACAATATTAACTGAATGCAAACATAGAAATATACAGAATGCTTAAGAATATACAAAAATGTATGAATGACATCAGAAAAATCTATAAGTACAGTTCACCCTATCATTGGAATAAGGATTAAAAATCACATTCTTCTCTCCATTGTTGGTAAAAGTCAACATCTCTTTATGATAAAACATTTTAAACTGCGAATACAAAAGTAATTTTATTAATTAATAAAGGCTATATAACAAAACTCCATACAAATTATTTTCAAGCAATAATATTTGGATGCAAACCTTTTCAGGAGCAAGAAAGGATGCTAACAAATGGCAGTGGGGCAGGGGGTGATCACTCAATGATATAAGGCAAGGAAAAAAAAATGTCTAGGGATTAGATGAGAATAACCTCCAGTCTCAAAAACTGAAGATAATATGAATCTCTATACAGAAAATATATGGAATCAACAAACTATAAGAATCAGTAAGTTCGGGGCTCTCTTGTCCCCTCCTGGCATGAGCCAGGAGCTCTTTCCTCTCACTGTATTTCTAAATAAAAGCGTGTACCTTGCTCTCTTAAAAAAAAAAAGAATCAGTAAGTTCAATAAAATCAATTTACAACCTCAACAATGGTCCTCTACAATCGAAAAAACCAACGAGAAAGTACGACTGAAAGTAAGATACCCTTCACAACATCAACAGGAGCTATAAACAGTGTAGGAATTAAGTTGATGAAAAATATACGTTTTCAAATAACCCTGTATAAAGAACACTTAAAAACTGTATGAACGGCATTGTGCAAGGAAGATTTCAGAGTTAATCTTCAGGTTGTCTAGGAATGTGGAGTACACGGGAGTCTTTTTTTTTTTCCAGCATGCTTTTCCAATAAAAATTAGGAGGATTTTAATTTCCAAATCTTTTTGAGAAAGCTAAATTAATGCAATGCAAATCAGAACACATAATCACTGAAATAAACAACAAATCAAAGTACTTTTGTTACATAAATCAACCCGCTTATTATTGTCCAGCAATGCTTCACATTATGGTGCTTGTCCTGGCCTCTCAGTTCCCTCAGTATTCTGATGCCTTCTTACCATGGGGCAGAAGTGGTGCTGCAGGTCCAGGCAGCACCAGCTGCTGCTTTTATGCAGGCCCCACACAGCCAGAACCACAGCTTGTCGCATCTTGATATTGCCTCAAAAGGAACAGGTGTGCTTGGCCTGCTGGCTGATTTCAATAACAGTACCGTATTTACTGACAATTCCAACCTTCTTAGTGCTTCTAAGGCCATGTCTCATCCAACTAGGTGAACAAGGGGGTCTTAAAGGAGCTCTGTGTGGCTCATCTCACCTGTCATCCAGGTGTATGTGGATAAAATGAGAGTTCGTGTGGCCAGGATTCTCACCTGGCCCTGGTTGACTAGCTCACTGCACACCTGTGGGCAATACATGGCTGTTGACTCTATATAAAGAGCTCCGCCCAGTGCTCTGGGCGTGACACGGTGGCATGGCTGCAAGGGTGCAGGAGGGCAGAGCAGAGGACAGAGGCCCAGAGGATGGTTGTGTGGGACAACGGTGCAGAAAGGCCCAGAGGACAGCTGTGTGGGACGGCTGTGCAGGCAGAGAGGCCCAGAGGACAGCTCTGCGGACAGAAGGGTCCAGAGGATGGCTATGCAGACAGAGAGGTCCAGAGGCAGAGACTGGCTTGCTGAATGCAGGCTCACTCTGAGTGAATGGGATTTTAGTGACTGACCTGCCACCTGGAAATAAAGTTGGATATAACCCTTTCACCCCAAGAATGTATTGCTGTCAATTTCTTTGGTCACATTGAATCCATAGCGAACTTGCCCGGGGCTGAAACCCATTGGCAAGACAGTGTAATATGGAGGTTTCTGTTCCTCAGAGATTGCAGATCAGTTTCATTACCCAAACTTCACACTTCCCTTCCCTCATGTAAGAATTGAGGGTAAAGATCTTATACAGGTTGTGGCTGAATGGGGTCCATGTCTGCTCAGAGGCATGGTGGAAGGCTATCCAGGGACATGGTCACCACCCAGTCTGCTCCTCAGCTTTACAGACTCTGATTTTCCCTTGTGTTGAGATGTCATCTGAGCTCCAGGAAGTGCACATAGAGGACCAGAGAGCTAGGGCACAAAGGGGAGCCCTGTGCGGGCCTGTTGGGTGTTAGAGAGGTCCCAGTGTTGCATTCCTTTTGGACACAAGTTTCAAGGGAAGCTGGGGGATCAGGGAATGAGAACATGGGAAGTGGGTCTTGGGACTCAAATTTCAGTGGCTCCATCCCCAAAGCAGGAATCAGATCACACATTCAGTTACTGCTGCTGGCTCTCTCCAGCCACAGCTGCGTGGGGACAGTGCCTGGATGGTGTCTGTGCATGTCTGGCTCTTTTCACGTCCATTTTCTTTTCTAGAAGGCTTGGGGTCTAAGCTGAATGTAGATTTGGTCACAGTTTCTCTGAAGAGTGATCAGGTTTCTGCTCACTGAATTAAAATCCCATTCTCTTGCCCTCCTGGGCAGTAAGTTTAGAGTTGACAGAGGATTAAAGTGACTCCAAACTATTCAATAACACACCTATAGTCTCTTGTTGTGTCCCCACAGATAGCCAACCACACCCATTATAAAAGTCTGGATCTAAGTCCAGGGAGAGGAAATCCCAGGGCAAAAAACTCTAAAACCGAAATTAGTCAAAGAGAGAAATAAAGTTTAAAACCTGTTTATTGCTTACAAACGGCAGTCTGGGGCCATCTCTCTTTCCTGCTACAGCCAAAGTGAGTCAGCACTCCCCCTCACCTCTCAGGTTCAGATAAGCCCTCAGCTGCCCAGGTAATAATTACCCAGTGATATGGAGATGAACTTTTCTCCACCCTTGAGGAATGCCTATTGATATGCAAATACACTAAGCCACACTTCTCTCTACCCCTGATGATGCAGATACACTAAGGGCAGGCAAGATATTCTGGAAATATTACAATATTACCCACACTGGGGAGACAATGAGGATGGGTTTTGGGGTGGGACAGACAGGTCTGGGTTCACTTATGTGATCATAGAAAATTCCTGGACCCCCCAACGTTATTCTTCTTACCATTAAATAATTATGTTAATACCTACCTGGGGCATGTGGCGCACGTGGCACAACCTGGCATGGGTTCTCAATGAAGAGCAGCTAATATCACACCACAAAATGGATTTTGCAAAGTTGATGTCCAAAGGGCAACATTATCTTTGTGAACTCTGAGTGCTAAGGAGGGAACTGCTTCCTTAAGTTACTGACGAGAACCAGATTCTGACATGTAGATTCAGGGCTCATACTGTGTGTGGGTAAAATTGTAACATTTCCAGACTATCTTGCCTGGCTTTAGTGCATTTGCATATCCTTAGGGGTAGAGAGAAGTTATCTCCATGTCAGTGGGTAATTACCTGGGCAACCAGGGGCATGATTAAACCTGAGAGTTTAAAGGGAGGGACTGGCTTGCTTGCTTGCTTCCTCAGGAGCAGAGGAGAGAGACAGCCCTGGACTGCAGTTTGTAAGCAATAAACAGATTTTAAATTTTATTTCTACCTTTGACACATTTTTTTAATATAATTTATTTGGTATCATTAATCTACAATTACATGTTCAATATGGTTATTAAACTACCCTCTTCATCAGGTCCCCCCCAACAACCTCATTACAGTCACTGTCCATCAGCGTTGTGAGATGCTATAGAATCACTACTTGTCTTCTCGGAGTTGTACAGCCCTCCCCGTGCCCCCCCAACATTACATCTGCTAATCATAATGCTCCTTTTTCCCCCTTATCCTTCCCTTTCCACCCATCTTCCCCAGTCCCTTTCCCTTTGGTAACTATTAGTCCATTCTTGGGTTCTGTGAGTCGGCTGCTGCTTTGTTCCTTTAGCTTTTTTTCTTTGTTCTTATACTCCACATATGAGTGAAATCATTTGATACTTATCTTTTTTGGCTTGGCTTATTTCACTGAGCATAATACGCTCTAGCTCCGTCCATGTTGTTGCAAATGGTATGATTTGTTTTCTTTTTTTTTTATGGTATCACTTTTTCTTAAGTTTATTTTGGTATCATTAATCTACAATTACATGCGCAATATTATGGTGATTAAACTACCCCCTTCATCAGGTCCCCCCCACCAACCCCATTACACTCACTGTCCATCAGCATAGTGAGATGCTATAGACTCACTACTTGTCTTCTCTGAGTTGTACAGCCCTCTGCATGCCCCCCCAACATTACATCTGCTAATCGCAATGCCCCTTTTCCCCCCTTGTCCCTCCCTTCCCACCCATCCTCCCCAGTCCCTTTCCCTTTGGTAACTATTAGTCCGTTCTTGGGTTCTGTGAGTCTGCTGCTGTTTTGTTACTTCAGTTTTTTTCTTAGCTCTTATACTCCACATATGAGTGAAATCATTTGGTACTTGTCTTTTTCGGCTTGCCTTAATTCACTGAGCATAATACCTTCTAGCTCCATCCATGTTGTTGCAAATGGTAGGATTTGTTTTCTTCTTGTGGCTGAATAATATTCCATTGTGTATATGTACCACATCTTCTTTATCCATTCATCTACTGATGGACACTTAGGTTGTTTCCATTTCTTGGCTATTGTAAATAGTGCTGCGATAAACATAGGGGTGCATCTGTCTTTTTCAAACTGGGCTGCTGCATTCTTAGGGTAAATTCCTAGGAGTGGAATTCCTGGGTCAAATGGTGCTTCTATTTTGAGTTTTTTGAGGAACCTCCATACTGCTTTCCACAATGGTTAAACTAATTGGCATTCCCACCAGCAGTGTAGGAGGGTTCCCTTTTCTCCACATCCTCGCCAACATTTGTTGTTCTTTGTGTTTTGGATGTTGGCCATCCTCACAGGTCTGAGGTGATATCTCATTGTGGTTTTAACCTGCATTTCTCTGATGATTAGCAATGGGGAGCATATTTCCATGTGCCTGTTGGCCATCTGAATTTCTTCTTTGGAGAAGTGTCTATTCATGTCCTCTGCCCATTTCTTAATTGGATTATTTTCTTTTTGTTTGTTAAGGGGTGTGAGTTCTTTATATATTTTGGATATCAACCCCTTATCACATATGTGATTTATGAATATATTCTCCCATACTGTAGGAGGTCTTTTTGTTCTACTGATGGTGTCCTTTGCTGTACAGAAGCTCTTCACCTTGATATAGTCCCACTTGTTCATTTTTGCTTTTGTTTCCCTTGCCCGGGCAGATATGTTCATGAAGAAGTTGCTCAAGTTTATGTCCAAGAGATTTTTGCCTATGTTTTTTTCTAAGAGCTTTATGGTTTCATGACTTACATTCAGGTCTTTGATCCACCTTGAGTTTACCTTTGTGTATGGGGTTAGACAGTAGTCCAGTTTCATTCTCTTACATGTAGCTGTCCAGTTTTTCCAACACCAGCTGATGAAGAGGCTGTCATCTCCCCATTGTATATCCAAGGCACTTTTATCAAATATTAATTGACTGTATATGTTTGGATTAATGTTTGGATTTTCTATTCTGTTCCACTGGTCTGTGGGTCTGTTTTTGTGCCAATACCAAATTGTCTTGATTACTGTGGCTTTGTAGTAGAGCTTGAAGTCAGGGAGCATAATTCCCCATTTTATACCTCCTTCTCAGGATTGCTTTGGCTGTTCAGGGTCTTTTGTGGTTCCTTATGAATTTCAGAATTATTTGTTCCAGTTCATTGAAGAAAGCTGTTGGTATTTTGATAGGGATTGCGTTGAATCTGTAGATTGCTTTAGGTAGTATAGCCACATTGACAATATTTATTCTTCCTAGCCAAGAGCATGGCATGCATTTCCATTTGTTAGTGTCCTCTTTAATTTCTCTTAGGAGTGTCTTGCAGTTTTCAGAGTACAGGTCTTTCACTTCCTTCGTTAGGTTTATTCCTAGGTATTTTATTCTTTTTGATGCAATTGTGAATGGAATTGTTTTTCTGATTTCTCTTTCTGTTAGTTCATCGTCAGTGTATAGGAAAGCAACAGATTTCTGTGAGTTAATTTTGTATCCTGCAACTTTGCTGAATTCAGATATTAGTTCTAGTTGTTTTGGAATGGAGTCTTTAGGGTTTTTTATGTACAATATCATGTCATCTGCAAATAGTGACAATTTGACTTCTTCTTTACCAATCTGGATGCCTTGTATGTCTTTGTTTTGTCTGATTGCCATGGCTAGGACTTCCAGCACTATGTTGAATAACAGTGGAGAGAGTGGGCATCCCTGTCTTGGTCCTGATCTTAGATGAAAAGCTTTCAGCTTCTCGCTGTTAAGTATGATGTTAGCTGTGCGTTTGTCATATATAGCCTTTATGATGTTGAGGTACTTGCCCTCTATACCCATTTTGTTGAGAGTTTTAATCAGGAATGGATGCTGAATTTTGTCAAATGCTTTTTCAGCATCTATGGAGATGATCATGTGGTTTTTGTTCTTCTTTTTGTTGATATGGTGGATGATGTTGATGGATTTTCGAATGCTGTACCATCCTTGCATCCCTGGAGTGAATCCACTTTGATCATGGTGTATGATCCTCTTGATGTATTTTTGAATTTGGTTTGCTAATATTTTGTTGAGTATTTTTGCATCTACATTCAACAGGGATATTGGTCTGTAATTTCCTTTTTGGTGAGGTCTTTGCCTGGTTTTGGTATTAGAGTGATGCTGGCTTCATAGAATGAGTTTGGAAGTATTCCCTCCTCTTCCATTTTTTGAAAAACTTTAAGGAGAATGGGTGTTATTTCTTCTCTATATGTCTGGTAGAATTCAGAGGTGATTCCATCTGATCTGGGCGTTTTGTTCTTGGGTAGTTTTTTGATTACTGATTCAGTTTCATTGCTGGTGATTGGTCTGTTTAGGTTTTCTGTTTCTTGCTTGGTCAGCCTTGGAAGGTTGTATTTTTCTAAGAAGTTGTCCATTTCTTCTAGGTTTTGCAGCTTGTTAGCATATAGATTCTCATAATATTCTCTTATAATTCTTTGTATTTCTGTGGGGTCTGTTGTGATTTTTCCTTTCTCATTTCTGATTCTGTTTGTGTGTGTAGATTCTTTTTCTCTTAAGGCGTCTGGCTAGGGGTTTATCTGTTTTATTTATTTTTTCAAAGAACCAGCTCTTGGTTTCATTGATTTTTTTCCTGTGGTTTTATTCTTCTCAATTTTATTTATTTTTTCTCTGATCTTTATTATGTCCCTCCTTCTGGTAACTTTGGGTCTCATTTGTTCTTCTTTTACCAATTTCAGTAATTGTGTCTTTAGACTATTCCTTTGGGAATGTTCTTCTCTCTTTAAATAGGCCTGGAATGCAATACACTTTCCTCTTATACTGCCTTTGCTGCGTCCCACAGAAGTTGTGGCTTTGTGTTGTTGTTGTCCTAAGTCTCCATATATTCTTTGACTTCTGTTTTGATTTGGTCATTAACCCATTGATCAATTAGGAGAATGTTGTTAAGTCTCCATGTATTTGTGAGCCTTTTTGATTTCTTTCTAAAATTTATTTCTAGTTTTATACCTTTATGATCTGAGAAGTTGGTTGGTAGAATTTCAATATTTTTGAATTTATTGAGGTTCTTTCTGTGGCCTTATATGTGGTCTATTCTGGAAAATGTTCCATGTGCACTTGAGAAGAATGTGCATTCTGTTGCTTTTGGATGTATAGTTGTGTAGATGTCTGTTAGGTCCATCTGTTCTAGTGTGTTGTTCAGTGCCTCTGTGTCTTTACTTTTTCTCTGTCTGGTTGATGTGTCCTTTGGAGTGAGTGGTGTGTTTAAGTCTCCTAAAATGAATGCATTGCTGTCTATTTCCTCCTTTAATTCTGTTAGTATTTGTTTCACATATGCTGGTGCTCCTATGTTGGGTGCATATATATTTATAATGGTTATATCTTGTTGGACTGACTCCTTTATCATTATGTAATGTCCTTCTTTATCTCTTGCTATGTTTTTCGTCTTGAAGTCTATTTTGTCTGATACAAGTAGTGGAACATCTGCTTTTTTCTCCTTGTTGTTTGCATGAAATATCTTTTTCCATCCCTTCACTTTTAGTCTGTGTATATCTTTGGGTTTGAGGTGAGTCTCTTGTAAGCAGCCTATAGATGGGTCTTTCTTTTTTATCCATTCTATTACTTTGTGTCTTTTGATTGGTGCATTCAGTCCATTTACATTTAATGCGATTATCGATAGATATGTACTTATTGCCATTGCTGGCTCTAGATTAGTGGTTACCAAAGGTTCAAGGGTTGCTTCTTTACTATCCAACAATCTAACTTAACTTTGTTGTTGTTATTGTAAACACAGTCTGATGTTTCTTTATTTCTCTCCCTTCTTAATCTTCCTCCTCCATTCTTTATATACTAGGTGTTTTATTCTTTGCCTTTAGTAAGTATTTGGATGGTCTGCTTTCTTTGCTATGATTTTATTTTCTCTGGTGACATCTTTTTAGCCTTAGGGTTGCTTCACTCTAGGGCAGTCCGTTTAAGATATCCTGTAGAGGTGGTTTATGAGAGACAAAGTCTCTCAACTTTCGCTTGTCTGGAACCTTTGACTGATTTCTATTTTAATAGGGATATTGCCCTGGGATTTCCTCTCCCCAGAGTTACACCTGGTGGCAGTCGGCAGGGTGCCTCTGAACCCCAAATCTGTCATAATATGTGTGACCTTTGGGACGACTGCTCCTGTGGATGGTGGGGAGGCCCCAGCGGATGCAGCGGCAGAGGGTGCCCCCTCACCTGTTATTATTCCCCCAGCTGTGGGGCTTCCAAGTTGGGAATCCCTACTGGGGAATTGGTCTACGGTAAAGTGCCTCCTAGAGGGGTGGGACCTTCCCCAGAACTGGAAAGGGTGGAAACACCGGAAGCTGCATAATTAGTCCTCTGTGAGTTGGAAGACTGTTTGGAGACCTTAGGGGGCTGTGTAGCGGCTGGCATTATAGGATCTCTTTACATCCAGATAGGGGAAAATGTTATACAGGAGAGAGAGATGATTATCGAGGGATTTAGGCAGGAGAGAGACACACTTCAGCATTACTTGGAGGAGCTGGGCAATAACCTATGGGATGTTGTTCAAGAAGGGAGACAGTCACGGAAAAGGCAGGTATACTCCTAGATTTCTTAGCAGTGGAGAGGGGGCAGATGGCAGGAAAAGTTGCGTTACAGGAGGCCGTGGGTAAGGGGGAGGAAAGAGTAGTGCCTTCAGCCCTGGAAGTGGTAGAGGAGGAGCCGTTGTTGGAGGAGCCGGAGGGAGAAGAGGACTAGGCGGGTCCACTGGCAAATCTGCTACCCAGGCCACCGCCAGAGGTACCATCTTCTCCTGTTTTAAAGGCCCACCCGGTTGCAATTAAGAAAATAAAAATGAAACAACCATGGGATCCACAGGGAGAGGAGCCACCCCCTCTCCAGGTTGTGTAGCACTCCATGCTCCGCCACTATACCCAGGATGAGCTGGTGGACATGAGCATCCTGTACAGGCAGAGGCCATTAGAATCTCTGTGTACATGGCTTTTATGTCTCTGGGATATGTGGGTGGAAAACATTGTGTCAGGTACTGAGGTGGGTAGAATGGCTTCCCTGATGACTCACCCTTCCTCCCAGCAGCGGTTGCAAAATGCCCATCACATCTCAGGGAATCACACACTCCTGGAATGCCTGACAGCTGCCATCAGGGCAGTTTGGCCTAATCAGGGTGATTTACCATATATTCCCAGTAGTTGGAAAATGTATGCAGCGCTCCAACAGGTACTGCAGGAATTGGGTATGAAAAACATTATCTATAATATGGACCCCCCAGCCCTGATGAGGAGGTGTTCACTATAGGAATGAGAATCTGGTGCTGCATACAGCTCCCCCATCTCTCTTTGGGTCCCTAGTGAATACTCTTGCCCCCTGCACAGGGCAACCCATAGGTGAGGCTACTTGTACTTTAGCAGATCAGGGGCAGGGTGAAACAATAAGGGCACGGAGGGCAGTATGGGCCACGACTGAAAGGAGAAGTGAAAAAGGCCCTGTGAAGGTCTCAAGGACCTAGATGTGGGTTGATTTGATAAAGGCCGGGCAGTGAAATAAAAGCTCAATGGGCAGCCCAAGAGACTATCGTTAGAACTGTGGCACCAATGAAAGACAGAGTAGCAGTTCCAGCCGCTGAGGTCTGGGACATGGAAACCAGAGTCAAGGCCTCATGCCTGGCCTGTGTCCCTGCAAAATTTCATGGGAGACAGTACTCAGGATTCACCTGGGCCCTCTCCCCCAGAGGAGGACGATTGGGCATTGCAGTTTAACTGAGGCTGGGGGTGTCAAAATCCCCACCTTGGGGGACATGGTGGGGACCAAAGGCCACATGTAGAATTAGCAATTCATTGGTCCCTGTGAATGTACAGCATGTTCTGGCGACAGGAGCTGAGTGTTCTCTGATTCATGGCAACCCTGAGTGGTTTCCTAGGACCCCTGCTGTGATAGATGGCAATGGGGATAAGGCAATTAGAGTGAAAAAAGCCCAATTCCATTGGGGATAGGGCATTTACCCCCAAAGGAGTATACTGTGTAAATTTCTCCTATCACTGAATGTATTTTGGGGGTAGATATCCTGCAGGGCCTGTGGTTACAGACCACCACAGGTGAGTTCAGACTGAGGATACATGTGGTAAAGGCAGTTCTGAGGGGACATGCTAAGCACCCACCTGTAGCTTTGCCTGTACCTCAGTGGATGACAAATATTAAGCAGTATAAATTGCCTAGGGGGCACAAGGAAATTGGAGAAAGTCTATAGGACTTGGAGAGGGTGGGCATCATAAAGCCCATTAATAGTCCTTTTAATTCCCCAGTGTGGCCAATAAAAAAGCCAGATTGCTCCTGGCATATGACTGTGGACTACAGGGATTTTTCGGCCCATGGTAACTGAGACTCCTTATCGGGAGGGAAAAGACCCTATACCTGAAGATGCTTGGTACACAGATGGCTCCAGTCGTGGGCAGCCCCAAAGTGAAAGGCAGTGGCTTTCTATCCTAAAACTGAGACAGTATGAATGGATATGTGGAGTTGTGGGCAGTATGGCTCGTGATCACACAGGAGCCTTCCCCCATGGTTGTCAGCACTGACAGCTGGGCTGTCTATCGGGGTTTGACCCTGTGGCTACCGACATGGTATCATGCCAATTGGATGGTTGGTCACCAGTACTTTTGGGTGCAAGAGTTGCGGCAAGACTTATGAGCCTGGGGTCAGACTAAGACTGTTACCGTATATCATGTGACTGGCCATTTGCCTTTGGCATCCCCAGGGAATGATGAAGCAGACACATTGGCCCCGGTGCACTGGCTAGAAGGAAAGCCTGCCTCTGATGTGGCCCAATGGCTGCACCAGGGTTTGTTGTACACCGGGGCAAAGACAATGTGGGCAGTAGCCCATAGGCGGGGTTTGCCGTTTACCTTTGAAGACGTCAGCAGAGCCCGGAAGGAGTGCCTTGTGTGCTCTAAGAGGGACTTACACGGAGCTCCACAGCAACATGGGACAATAGTAGGGGGACAATACCCCTTGTCAGGTGGCATATAGACTATATTGGGCCTCTGCCAATATCAGAAAGATATTGATATTCCATGACTTGTGTGGACACAGCTACAGGACTATTGGTTTCTTTTCCTGCACGTTGTGCAGATCAGCAAACCACCAAGAGGGGCCTGGAGCATCTCTTTACAGCCTATGGTCGGCCGCAGGCGACTGAAAGCAATGAAGGTACCCACTTTACTGGACATGCATTACAAGAATGGGTGCAGCAATTAGGAATAAAGTAGAAATTTCATGTACCATATAATCCTACTGGGGCAGGCATGATAGAGAGGTACAACAGTTTGTTGAATCTGGCCTGAAGTAGGACACCAATAGTCTACAGGGTTGGTCAGTTCACCTATGGACAGTGCTACGGCATTTGAATGTGAAGCCATGTTAAGGAGCTTTGAGCCCTGTGGATTTGCTCACACACCTTGCTGCCTCTCCTATACAATTGTACATCCAAACTTCAAGACGAGTTATTGAAGCCAGGATATGGCCAGCAGAGCAACACCCTGCTGCCAGCCCCACCGCATTAAACCCTGGAGACACTGTTGAATGGAGCTGGCCCTGGACATTTTGACACATGGACCAGGGATGGCTGTCCCTTCTGGCACCTTGGGGGAAAGGCCTGGAAGCTGACTGCCTGTGTATTCCTGGAATAACAGCTGAATGGCCCCCAAACGTCACGGTAGTGTACCCAAAACGTCCAGGAGGTAAGAGCATCTTCCAGGGAAGTTTTGTTTTATATTTATGGCCAGTGCATGTACCTCCCGTAACCCTATATACTGACCCATCTGTAACTCCCACAGGGATTGTGGTGAAAGTCTGGTATACTAGAGCAGGACCAGATTCCATTCCTGCCACTGTTTTATCACAAGACCACTCTCTTGCATGTATCCTACCTGATGAACAAGATTTGCCTACCTGGTGCCCTTAAAACATGTATCTTATCGCCCTTAAGGTTATTTTCTCCTACTGTCCTTGTGGCCTGAATGCGCCCCCTGGCTGCGGCTGCCGCCTCATGATTGCTGTGAACCCTCAGCTACTGCCTGCCTGTGGAATAGAGGAGCTATGGACTTAATCTCTGTAAGACTTTGAACCTAGCTGAAGCCTCCAGCTTGGGGATTGTCATATTTTATTGCTGTTGCTTTTCTAATGTCATTAGTCTGGTCACAATGCTCCAGTTTTCTCACCAGGAACCATTGCAGAAGAGGGGAATGAGTAGATTATAAGGTGAAATTTCTGGATGGGTGGCCTGTGGGTAAAATTGTGACATTTCCAGAGTATCTCAGATGGCTTTAGTACATCTGCATATCCTCATGGGTGGAGAGAAGTTCATCTCCAGGTCAATGGGTAATTATCTGGGCAACCTAGGGCGTGTCTGAACCTGAGGGTTTAAAGGGAGAGGCTTGCTTGCTTGCTTTTTCAGGAGCAGGGGAGAGAGATGGCCCTGGACTGCAGTTTGTAAGCAATAAACGGGTTTTAAACTTTATTTCTCCCTTTGACTGATTTCGGTTTTTAGACATATTTTGCCCCGGGATTTCCTCTCCCCGGACTTACACTGTGACTATTACCTTTAACCACAGCCACCTAGAAGCACTCATCTACATTGGGGTCCCCTGGGCCTCACTCCACGAGGGTTTCTACGGAACCCAGCCCCATGGGCCCTAATGCCCTTACCACCAAGGACCACCCCAGCAGTTGTCAGTCCCCAAGATGTCACTGTCCTCTTCAACTTCCCAGGCCTCTTTATGTGACCACAAGCAGCAGCCCCACTGGCACCAGTGCCGCTCCTCGATCAACAGTCTTTCTGGGTCTCCGTGACCATCCACACACCCAATACTGTTCACGCAGTCCAGGCTGTCCTACCACAGTCGGCGGCATCTCCTGAGATGGTCCACAGGCATTTCCCAGTCAGGCTGCGCTCCTCAGCCTCCTGCCTCGCCTGTTTCTTTCCTCGCTACGAGTTTTCTCTCAGAGCCATCTGGGCCAACTTGCTCGTCGTGAAGTCTGAGGGCTTGCTGACTTCTCTGCAGCCTTCGTCGCCAACAGCCAGGCCTGCCTGGCTGCCTCTGCAGAACTTCTTCGTCCCCTCTTCCGGCCCGGTCCCGCTGCCGAGGCCGCCGCTCTCACAGCTCGGTGCCCGCCGCTCGCCGACGCCAGGCGCGGCCTTCCGACACCCAACCCGCGGTATCACCACGTCCGTCCCGCGTCCACAGCACGTTCTCGGTGCCCGTGAATGGAACCGCCATCTTCCGGAGTTCGGCCGCCACCGCACTGCAGCAGGGGGATCGGTTACCGTCCGCGAGGAAGGGCCATGGCCGATCTGCTGGCCCTGTGCCCCAGAACCCCCTTTGCCAGGCCAAGAGCACCTCGCCCTCAAAACCGGAAACGCGGCCAGCGCACCAACCCCTGCGCCTCGCAGAGCGCTCGGCTTTCCCACGAGGCGCGCCAAGGTAGGGGCCGCGGCAATCACCGAGTCGCGGTCTTCCCTGTGCCCCAGAGCGGCCCGAAGGCACGCGGACCCATCCCGGGGGCCGCTTCCGGTGGCGCAGGGCCTCGGGCTCGGCCCTATCCGGGAGTCTTGCGGGCGCCGAGCGGCTGCCGGTCACCGCCTCAGGCTGCCACGGCCTGGGAACGGGGACTGCCGCCGACAGCCAGAGACTGAGCAGCTGCCGGTGGGAGCTCCGGCACTGAAGCCCCTAGAGACAGAGACTGGATCGGAACGTGAGAACCTGCTTCTGTAGGTCCACCTGCCCAGGGAGCGACGAGCTTTCCGGGGCGGTACTTGGACGCGAATCCCCGGCTCCGCTATCCGGTTGAGACGCAAGTGACGTGGGGCATCCCCTGTCCAGTTAAGAGTAGGATACGGGCCCATGGAAAAGGGCAAAACCTTGCTAAGGCTTCAGGAATGTAAAGGAAAATAGAATGCAATGTTTAAACAATGTAACAATGTATAGGGAAACTCCTCCCGAAACCCAGTGTTATGGAACAGTTTGCTGATCAGTCACATGACCTACGAGTTTAAAATAAAAGTGACCTTTAATGTAATTAAGTAAAACAGCATCCTGGAGTGAACCACAGATAGCTTATCTCCCTCGCCGATGCAACAGGCATAAAACCCCTAGATCCGAGCTCATAAGCAGCAGCCTTGCCCCTCCTGGCGTGGCTGGGAGTTCCGAACTTTGAGTAAAAACCTTTCCTCTTGCTTGCCTATCTTAGCCTTCGCGAAGTTCATACTTCCTCCTCCAACAAGAGCCCCGGTACCACCATGGCAGCTGCCGCCGGTGGGTGATGGCATCCCCCTGACCGCCAAGGCCCTCGAGCATCCTTCCAAGTGCATGCTGGCCATTTGACCGTCTTTGCAGAAATATCTATCCAAATCTCTCGCCGATTGTTTATCTTTTTATTGAATTGTAAGTTATTTATATGTTCTGGATAAAAGTCCTTTATTTCAGATGTGTGGCTTGCAAATATTTCCACCCTCCCGTGGGCTGTCTTTTGACAGTATCATTTCAGCACAGAATTCTTAATTTTGATGTGGTGCAATGTTTCTATTTTTGTTTTGTCACTTGTTCTTTTGGTATCCTTTTCAAAGAATCTGCTTTTGGTCTTATTCATCCATACTATTCTTACCTTTTTCCAAAGTTCACTTTTTCCTCTTTTATTATTTCCACTTTCTTTAATGTTTTTTGTCTAGCTCTTTGAACACATAGCTTTCTAACATAGTAATTCTGATTTGTAATTATTAAGACAGTAAATTATTTGCAAAAGTGTAGAAATTAATAGAGTGAAGACTGGACCTAGTAATAGACTGGTGTTTCAAGCTTTTGGGTAACAAGTTGAAGAAGGTAGTAAGGTAAAGGGGGAAAGAATGGGCACTGTAATGTATGGGAGGGAAATGGGACAAAAAGAACAATTCAGGACAAATGGAAACAAAAGGCAACCCTTTTGTCCTCAAACTTCAAGGAATTCAGTAAGTATGAGAGCAGAAGCAGGTTTTGTAGTCTGTCTCTAGGCACCTTCTGCATGTCAATTTTTCTTGGTTTGGAAAGGATATTTGTTATATTTTTAAGTTTTCTTTAAAATTTTTATCCCAAAATCATTTTAAACTTACAGGAAAGCCGCAAAAATGCAGAGAACTCCCAAATAACTTTTAATTCAGATTCCACCAGTTTCTAACTTTTGCCACATTTATTTCTTTCTTTTCCTGAACCATTTGAAGGAGATGGAATATGTGACTTGGAAATACGGCTCTTTCTTCAATTCCCTTCTTGGCATTTGATCTCTCATTATATGTTTTTTATTTCTTTCTTGGGGTTGTGGGGTGGCTACGGGTGTGTGTGTGTGTCCATTTTCATTCTTAGTTTTGCAAGATCTGATTTTAGGTGTTTTCAATTATCTCCAAATGTTTGAGAATATTTACTTCAGTTTGGGGTATTAGTTTTTTTCTGCTCCCTTTGGATTCTAGCCGCCTTGGTCTCCCTGGGTTCCCGACTCCATCTCCTCAACTCGTGGAGACTGCTCACCATCTCTACACAAGCAGATGGATTTCTTTCCTAGTTTGTCTTTACAAAGACAGTATAGGCCTCTGGAGCTCCAGCTTGGGACAGGGGCCTGGGTTCCCACTATCATCTTAGAGTCACACAGGCCTCATCTGTCACCTCCATAGAGGCTGTAAATAGGCCAAGGCCCCCAGAGCTGCCATAGCATCAGTTCCCAAGTTTGAATGTAACACTGTAACACTTTCACTTCTCTCCCTTCATCTTTAGCCCCTGGAGTATCCCTTCTCTCTCTCAGTGCCTAACCATGAATTTTCCTGCTAACGTTCTCGTCCCACACTGCATAACAGGCAAAGGCAGGGGGTCAGAGCCCCCCAAGCTCCGCTGCACTGGTGAGTGCTCCCACCAGGCACAGACAGGAGATTTGGGCCTTTCAAAGGGAATGTCACAATGGGGCCCTCCAGCAAGCTCAGGAGGGAGAGTAGTTGTAATTCACCTGGTGTGCTTCACAAACAAGATGCAAGCAGGTGTCCTGCATCAGTGTCCCACACTTATATACTGCCTTCAGATGACAAAATGCTTCCATGACAGTTTTTCTTTCTTCCATCCTGTTCCTCCTTCCCCTCTCTCCTTCCCTACTTCCCAGATATGTTCCCAGCACCTATCTGTAACACATGCTGGAGATACAACTGTGCATAAGACAGAATCTGTGACAGCAAAGAGCTCTGGTGTAAGTAGGAGAACCAGGCAGACAGAGTAAAACAAAACAGGAGCTGTGGAATGGGTGGGTATGAAGATGATGCTGTGGGATACAAAAGTAGAAGAGTTGCTTTTTTTCTTTTTTTAGAATTTAATAAAGTTAACTCATTATATATTTACAACTTCATGTGTATATGTATACTTGGGATCTGCTCTGGGCTGTCTATGGCACCATCATCAAATAAAACTCAGGGTGTGGATAGAAATGCTTCGTATCTGCATTTTCCAATGTGGTAGTTATTAGCCACATATGGTAGTAGTTAGAGCACTTAAGGTGAAGAGTTGCTTTTTCTGAAAGATATACATTAAAAGGGGCAAGTATGGTCTTCTCCCCTTATCCCCAAGTGGATGCCTGAAACTGGATAGTACCAAATCCTATACATACTGTTTTTTCCTTCACACACATACATATGATAAATTTATAAATTAGGCACAATAAGTGATTAACAGTAACTGATAATAAAATAGAATGATTATAACAATATAAGCGAAGTTATATGAATATGGTTGCTCTCTTAAAATATCTTACTGTGCTGTACTCAACCTTCTCTTGTGATGATGTGAGATAACATGCTCACATGAAGAAAGGAAATGGGTGAATGATGTAGACGTGTGTTGTAGTGGGAGGCCACTGCTGACCTTCTGATGCTAAGTCAGGAGGATCATTTGTCTATAGACCGCTGACAGCAGGTAACTGAAACCAAGGAAACCAACACTGTGGATAAAGTGGGACCACTGTATTTTTATCCCTATTTTAGAGATGAGGAAAAATACCCAGAAAGAAGAAATGCTTTACCAAAGTCACAGGGTAATGCCGAAGGCAGAAGGGGACTATAACACAGGGCTTCAAAGTCTGGAATAGTTCACAGAGACCACACTGGGGCTGTCCAAACCCACACTTAGAAAAGGTTCTGTGCTTAAGAATTCCAGTAATATTATAGGAGACACAAAACATGAGCAGGTGGACAGGTCAAGCAAACCACAAAACAAGTATCAATCAAAATGCAGAAGTGGCCCCAAATTCCCTAAAAGAAACAGTAAGGATAGGAGCAGAGAGTAACTGAGGAAGGTTCATTGAAGGGGTAATATCTGCATTGGGCCAAAAGGAAATAAAGACTGGATTAGAAAGAAAATTCCTCCAGGTGAGGTCTCAGAGTTGAAAGTCAGCCTGTTGACAAACCCGCAGCCAACATTACATGTAACAGCGAAAAGCTGAAAGCTTTTCCTTTAAGACTAGAAACAAGACAAGGATGCCCACTCTCCCCACTTTTATTCAAGATAGTACTGGAGGTCCTAGCCATCACAAGCAGACAACACAAAGAAATAAAAGGCATCCAGATTGGTCAGGAAAAAGTTAAACTGTCACTGTTTGCAGATGACATAATATTGTACATAAAAACCCTAAAGAATCCACCCCAAAACTACTAGAACTAATAAATGAATTCAGCAAAGTTGCAGGATACAAAATTAATACACAGAAATCTGTTGTATTCCTATATACTAATGATGAACTAGCAGAAAAAGAAATCAGGAAAACAATTCCATTCACAATTGCATCTAAAAAAATAAAATACCTAGGAATAAACCTAACCAAGGAGGTGAAAGACCAATACCCTGAAAACTACAAGAAACTCATATGCGATAAATTAAAGAAGACACCAATAAATGGAAATACACCCCATGCTCATGGATAAGAAGAATTAGTATTGTCAAAATGGCTATCCTGCCTAAAGCAATCTACAGATTCAATGCATTTCCTATCAAAATACCAACAGCATTCCTCAATGAACTAGAGCAAATAGTTCTAAAATTCATATGGAACCACAAGACCCCGAATAGCCAAAGCAATCCGGAGAAGGAAGAATAAAGCTGGGGCAATTACGCTCTGCAACTTCAACCTCTACTACAAAGTCACAGTAATCAAGACAATTTGGTACTGGCACAAGAACATACCCATAGACCAATGCAACAGACTAGAGAACCCTGATATAAACCCAAGCATATATGGTCAATTAATATACGATAAAGGAGCCATGGACATACACTGGGGAAATGACAGCCTCTTCAACAGCTGGTGTTGCCAAAACTGGACATCTACATGTAAGACAATGAAACTGGATTATTGTCTAACCCCATACACACAAGTAAACTCAAAATGGATCAAAGTCCTGAATGTAAGTCATGAAACCATAAAACTCCTAGAAGAAAACATAGGCAAAAATCTCTTGAATATAAACATGAGCAACTTTTCCTGAATGTACCTCTTCGGGCAAGGGAAACAAAAGCAAAAATGAACAAACGGGACTACATTATACTAAAAAGATTCTGTACAGCAAAGGACACCATCAACAGAACAAAAAGGCATCCTACACTATGGGAGAATATATTTGTAAACGACATATCCGACAAGGGGTTAACATCCAAAATATACAAAGAGCTTACATGCCTCAACAACCAAAAAACAAATAAGCCAATTAAAAAATGGACAGAGGAGCTGAACAGACACTTCTCCAAACAGACATACTGCTGGCAGGGATGTAAATTAGTTCAACCATTGTGGAAAGTAATATGGAGGTTCCTCAAAAAACGAAAAATACAAATACCATTTGACCCAGGAATTCCACTCTTAGCAATTTACCTCAACAAAACAAGATCAGATTCAAAAAGACATATGCACCCGTATGTTTACTGCAGTACTATTTACAATAGCCAAGAAATGGAAGCAACCTAAGTGTCCATCAGTAGATGAATAAAGGAAATGTGGTACATATACACAATGGATTATTATTCAGCCATAAGAAGAAAACAAATCCTACCATTTGCAACAATATGGATGGAGCTAGAGGGTATTATGCTCAGTAAAATAAGCCAGGAAGAAAAAGACAAGTGCCAAATGATTTCACTAATTTGTGAAGTATAACAACGAAGCAAAACTGAAGGAACAAAACAGCAGCAGACTCACAGACTCCAAGAAGGGACTAGCAGTTACCAAAGGGGAGGGGTGGGGGAGAGCAGATGGGGAGGGAGGGAGAAGGGGATTGCTGGTTATCATGATTAGCACACATGGTGTCAGGGTGTCATCGGGAAGACTGTATAGCACGGGGAAGATAAGTAGTGACTCTGTAGCATCCTACGATGCTGAATGACAGTGACTATAAAGGGGTGGTGGTGGGGACTTGATAATATGGGTGAATGTAGTAACCACAATGTTTTTCATGTGAAACCTTCATAAGAGTGTTTATCAATGATACCTTAAAAGAAAAGTCGGCCTGTCAGCCTGTCAGGGTTGTCAGGGTGTAGAGTTAATGAGTCCAGTTTTTCAGACATCCCAGTGAAACTCTCTAAATAGAAGCTTATTGCTCAAGTCATAGTCAACAGGGGAATGCAGATTAAAACCATGGATGCCATCACATCCCCACTAATATGGCTAATAAAACCTGATTCTGTTGAGTTCTGGCTAGGACTCAGAGCAAGTGAACTCTCATACATTCCCGTGGGAATGTAAAATGGTACAGCTACTCTGAAAAACAATTCAGTAGTTCCTTAAAGAGTTAAACATAAGGAAGAGGGCGGCGAGAGCAGGGCGGCAGAAATCTCCTCCCAACACTATATTTATCTACAAAAATACAGCAAATACATCTTTTCCTAAAAGAGAGACCAGAATACACAGAAAAGCGCACAGCGTGCAGCTACACCCGAGAGGACACGGCACCCTGCAAGGCGGGTAAGATACGGAGCCACGACCCGGTGGGACCCGAGCCCTCCCCCACCCCAGCGCACCGGCGGGAGGAGAGGATTCAGAGCCGGGAAGGAGTGTAAGTACACCCCACGAAGTAGCCAGCTCCGGTGATCTGCACAGGGAGCGCTGACCCACATCGGGCGGTGTAGCGGAGAACGGAGAGACAGAGGAGCAGGATCTGAGCGGGGAACGTGCCAGGATGCTTGCCGCGGGCACCCAGGAAGGAAAAAAAAAAGCGCGCGCTTTCTTCAGCGGTCTTAAAGAGACAGGAGCCCAGGGGAGGAGCCGGATCTCCCTGGCACATGCAGCCGAGCACGCTGGGAGTCCTGGGGAGTTTCAGACGCCTCATCGGGCGACTGGGGAAGCGCGGCGGTACTTACACTTCTGAGATCAACAGCCTCCCATTTGTTCCCACCCCGGCCAGAGCGATAAAGGGCCCTGCGGAGCGGCGTGGCCAGGGCTGCGGAATAGTGGGGCAACAGCACCACCTACAGCATTCCCACAGAATCTACTCGCAGTGGGCGTTTTTTTTTGTTTTTTGTTTTTTTCTTCTCTTTGGTTTTCTTTTTAGTTTTTAATTTCTTTCTTTTTTCGATTTTTTCTTTCTTTCTTTTACTTTTTTTCTCTTTTTAAAGTCTTAAAGAGCCCAGCTGACATACGTGGCAACTACCAGCGACCACTTCTATACCCATGAAAAGACAGAGGAATATGGTTCAGACCAAAATCAACCACACAACCCCAGAGAGGGAGCCTGAAGGGATGGAAATGCACAGGCTTCCTGAAAAAGAATTCAGAATAAAAGTCATAACCATGCTGATGGACCTACAGACAAATGTGCAAGAGCTGAGGGAGGAAGTGAGGGAACTGAGGAAAGACAATCCAGAAATCAGACAAGTGATCAACGGGCTTAACAGCAGACTGGATGAGATGCAAGAGACTGTTAATGGAATAGGAATCAGAGAACAGGAATACAGAGAAGCTGAGGCAGAGAGAGATAAAAGGATCTCTAGGAATGAAAGAATATTAAGAGAACTGTGTGACCAATCCAAATGGAACAATATTCGCATTGTAGGAGTACCAGAGGAAGAAGAGAGAAAAAAAGGGATAGAAAGTGTCTTTGAAGAAATAATTGCTGAAAACTTTCCCTCGCTGGGGAAGGAAATAGTCTCGCAGTCCACATAAGCCCACAGATCTCCAAACACAAGGGACCAAGGAAGACAACACCAAGACACATAATAATTAAGATGGCAAAGATCAAAGATAAAGACAGAGTATTAAAGGCAGCTAGAGAGAGAAAAAAGATCACCTATGAAGGAAAACCCATCAGACTATCATCAGACTTCTCAACAGAAACCTTACAGGCCAGAAGAGAATGGCATGATATATTTAACGTTATGAAACAGAAGGGCCTCGAACCAAGAATATTGTATCTAGCACGATTATCATTTAAATATGATGGAGGGATTAAACAATTTCCAGACAAACGAAAGTTGAGAGAGTTTGCCTTTCATAAACCACCACTACAGGATATCTTAAATGGACTGCTCTAGATGGAAGCACACTTAAGGCTAAAAAGATGTCACCAGAGAAAATAAAATCATAGCAAAGAAAGCACCATACAAATACTTACTAAAGGCAAAGAATAAAACACCTAGTATATAAAGAATGGAGGAGGAAGAATAAGAAGGGAGAAAAATAAAGAAACATCAGACTGTGTTTACAATTACTTAACAAGAAAGTTAAGTAAGATTGTTAGATAGTAAAGAAGCAATCCTTGATCCTTTGGTAACCACGAATCTAAACCCAGCAATGGCAATAAGCACATATCTATCGATAATCACCCTAAATGTAAATGGACTGAATGCACCAATCAAAAGACACAGATAACAGAATGGATAAAAAAGCAAGACCCATCTATATGCTGCTTACAAGAGACTCACCTCAAACCCAAAGATATACACAGACTAAAATTGAAGGGATGGAAAAAGCTATTTCATGCAAACAACAAAGAGAAAAAAGCAGGTGTTCCACTACTTGTATCAGACAAAACAGACTTCAAAACGAAGAAAGTAGCAAGAGATAAAGAAGGACATTACATAATGATAAAGGGGTCAGTCCAACAAGAAGATATAACCATTATAAATATATATGCACCCAACACAGGAGCGCCAGCATATGTGAAACAAATACTAACAGAATTAAAGGAGGAAGTAGACAGCAATGCATTCATTTTAGGAAACTTAAACACACCACTCACTCCAAAGGACAGATCAACGAGACAGAAAATAAGTAAAGACACAGAGGCACTAAACACAATAGAACAGATGGACCTAACAGACATCTACACAACTCTACACCCAAAAGCAACAGGATACACATTCTTCTCAAGTGCACATGGAACATTTTCCAGAATAGACCACATATTAGGCCACAAAAAGAACCTCAGTAATTTCAAAAATATTGAAATTCTACCAACCAACTTCTCAGATCACCAAGGTATAAAATTAGAAATAAATTTTAGAAAGAAATCAAAAAGGCTCACAAATACATGGAGACTTAACAACACTCTCCTAATTAATCAATGGGTTAACGACCAAATCAAAGAATATATGGAGACTAATGACAACAACAACACAAAGCCACAACTTCTGTGGGATGCAGCAAAGGCAGTTCTAAGAGGAAAGTATATTGCAATCCAGGCCTATTTAAAGATGGAAGAACATTCCCAAATGAATAGTCTAAAGACACAATTACTGAAATTGGAAAAAGAAGAACAAATGAGGCCCAAAGTCACCAGACGGAGGGACATAATAAAGATTAGAGAAGAAATAAATAAAATTGAGAAGAATAAAACAATAGAAAAAAATCAATGAAACCAAGAGCTGGTTCTTTGAAAAAATTAACAAAATAGATAAACCCCTAGCCAGACTCATTAAGAGAAAAAGAGAATCTACACAAAGAAACAGAATCAGAAATGAGAAAGGAAAAATCACAACAGACCCCAAAGAAATACAAAGAATTATAACAGAATATTATGAGAATCTATATGCTAACAAGCTGGAAAACATAGAAGAAATGGACAACTTCTTAGAAAAATACAACCTTCCAAAACTGACCAAACAAGAAACAGAAAAACTAAACAGACCAATCACCATCAAACGAAATTGAATCCGTTATCAAAAAACTACCCAAGAAGAAAACCCCCGGACCTGATGGATTCACCTCTGAATTCTACCAGACATATAGAGAAGAAATAACACCCATTCTCCTGAAAGTTTTCCAGAAAATAGAAGAGAAGGGAATACTTCCAAACTCATTCTATGAAGCCAGCATCAATCTAATACCAAAACCGGGCAAAGACCTCACCAAAAAAGAAAATTACAGAACAATATATCCCTGATGAACATAGATCCAAAAATACTCAACAAAATATTAGCAAACCGAATTCAAAAGTACATCAAGAGGATCATACACCATGATCAAGTGGGATTCATCCCAGGGATGCAAGGATGGTACAACATTCGAAAATCCATCAACATCATCCACCACATCAACAAAAAGAACAACAAAAATCACATGATCATCTCCATAGATGCTGAAAAAGCATTTGGCAAAATTCAGCATCCATTCCGATTAAAACTCTCAACAAAATGGGTATAGATGGCAAGTACCTCAACATCATAAAGGCTATATATGACAAACCCACAGCTAACATCATACTTAACAGTGAGAAGCTGAAAGCTTTTCATCTAAGATCGGGAACAAGACAGGGATGCCCACTCTCTCCACTGTTATTCAATATAGTACTGGAGGTCCTAGCCACAGCAATCAGACAAAACAAAGACATACAAGGCATCCAGATTGGTAAAGAAGAAGTCAAATTGTCACTATCTGCAGATGACATGATACTGTACATAAAAAACCCTAAAGACTCTATTCCAAAACTACTAGAACTAATATCTGAACTCAGCAAAGTTGCAGGATACAAAATTAACACACAGAAATCCATTGCATTCCTATACACTAATTATGAACTAACAGAAAGAGAAATCAGAAAAACAATTCCATTCACAATTGCATCAAAAAGAATAAAATACCTAGGAATAAACCTAATGAAGGAAGTGAAAGACCTGTACTCTGAAAACTACAAGACACTCCTAAGAGAAATTAAAGAGGACACTAACAAATGGAAATGCATCCCATGCTCTTGGCTAGGAAGAATAAATATTGTCAAAATGGCTATACTACCTAAAGCAATCTACAGATTCAATGCAATCCCTATCAAACTACCAACAGCTTTCTTCAATGAACTGGAACAAATAATTCTAAAATTCATATGGAACCACAAAAGACCCCGAATAGCCACAGCAATCCTGAGAAGACGGAATGAAACAGGGGGAATTATGCTCCCTGACTTCAAGCTCTACTACAAAGCCACAGTAATCAAGACAATTTGGTATTGGCACAAAACAGACCCACAGACCAGTGGAACAGAATAGAAAATCCAAACATTAACCCAAACATATACAGTCAATTAATATTTGATAAAGGAGCCTTGTATATGCAATGGGGAGATGACAGCTTCTTCAGCAGCTAGTGTTGGAAAAACTGGACAGCTACATGTAAGAGAATGAAACTGGACTACTGTCTAGCCCCATACACAAAGGTAAAGTCAAGGTGGATCAAAGACCTGAATGTAAGTCATGAAACCATAAAACTCTTAGAAAAAAACATAGGGAAAAATCTCTTGGGCATAAACATGAGCAACTTCTTGAACATATCTCCCCGAGCAAGGGAAACAAAAGCAAAAATGAACAAGTGGGACTATATCAAGCTGAAAAGCGTCTGTACAGGAAAGGACACCATCAGTAGTACAAAAAGACATCCTACAGTATGGGAGAATATATTCATAAATAACGTATCTGATAAAGGGTTGACATCCAAAATATATAAAGAACTCACACACCTTAACAAACAAAAAGCAAATAATCCAATTAAGAAATGGGCCGAGGACATGAATAGACACTTCTCTAAAGAAGAAATTCAGATGGCCAACAGGCACATGAAAAGATGCTCCACATCGCTAATCATCAGAGAAATGCAGATTAAAACCACAATGAGATATCACCTCACACCAGTGAGGATGGCCAACATCCAAAACACAAACAACAACAAATGTTGGCGAGGATGTGGAGAAAAGGGAACCCTCCTACACTGCTGGTGGGAATGCAAATTAGTTCAACCATTGTGGAAAGCAGTATGGAGGTTCCTCAAAAAACTCAAAATAGAAATACCATTTGACCCAGGAATTCCACTCCTAGGAATTTACCCTAAGAATGCAGCAGCCCAATTTGAAAAGGACAGATGCACCCCTATGTTTATTGCAGCACTATTTACAATAGCCAAGAAATGGAAGCAACCTAAGTGTCCATCAGTAGATGAATGGATAAAGAAGATGTGGTACATAAACACAATGGAATATTATTCAGCCATAAGAAGAAAACAAATCCTACCATTTGCAACAACATGGATGGAGCTAGAGGGTATTATGCTCAGTGAAATAAGCCAAGCCGAAAAAGACAAGTATCAAATGATTTCACTCATATGTGGAGTATAAGAACAAAGAAAAAATACTGAAGGAACAAAACAGCAGCAGACTCACAGAACCCAAGAACGGACTAATAGTTACCAAAGGGAAAGGGACTGGGGAAAATGGGTGGGAAGGGAGGGATAAGAGGGAAAAAGGGGCATTACGATTAGCAGATGTAATGTTGGGGGGGCACGGGGAGGGCAGTACAACTCAGAGAAGACAAGCAGTGATTCTATAGCATCTCACTACGCTGATGGACAGTGACTGTAATGGGGTTGGTGGGGGGGACCTGATGAAGGGGGTAGTTTAATAACCATAATATTGCACATGTAATTGTAGATTAATGATACCAAAATAAATTATATTAAAAAAAAAGTTAAACATAAGCTTCCCATACAACCCAGTCTACTGTTCCTGGCTATTTACCCAAGAGAACTGAAAGATTAGGTTCAGAAAATAGCCTGTTTTAAATGTTTACAGCAGCTTTATTCATAGTTACCCCAAACTGGAAACCATCCAAATCCCTTCCCTGGGTGAATGGGTGAACAAACTGCTATATCCATACAACGGAATGCTACTTGGCAGTCAACTATTGATAGTGCAACGTCATGGATGAATCTCCAATACACTGTCATGTGAAAGATGTCAGATTCAAAAGGCCAAGCATGGAGCGATTTTGATATGTCAAACTAGAAGGTGAGAAAACCAGTGGCTTTCAGGCACTCAGAGTGAGGAGGGCTTGACTAGAAGGGGATTTTAGGATGACTATATGTTTTGGTCAGAACTCACAGGGCTGTACACTAAAAAGAGTGGACTTCATGGTACATGCACTATACCTTAATAAGCCTGACATCAATAATTACAGTTTTCAAAAGGAGAGCTACTTGGCAGCCCCCTGAGGTACTTTCCTTGGCTGAACTGTAGAGCTCTTGGCTGAACTGTAGAGTGAAAAAAATAAGCTTTCATTTAACAAATGCAAACACTGGCACTCTTAAGGGAAGGATTCCTACTTGCAGTTATGCTGTAGGCTGGTGGCAGAGATGACAGACCATCTTGATGGTGGAATGTAAGGTCTGAACTTGCCCAATGGGCAAGATTCTCTGCACACACCTAAAGGCACATGTAAAGGTCTGAAACTAAATAATCTCAGCTAGAAGCCTGGGCTTAGATAGAAGGCAAACATGAGACAAAATATACCAGTGGGATGGACACAGAACTGAGCAAGCTCACGTTTCATATCGTCCATTTGTTCACCTTGAGTATCTGGTGGTGACCTCAGGACACAGGTCACCTTCTAGCACAACGGCAACCTCTGCAAAATTTATTTTCCAGAATGAACCCTATTATGTTTACTTACAAACTTAATGACTTAATAGTGACCCAAACTGTTTTGCTAGTTAATATTCAGACCTTCTTACTTGACTTTCATTATGAGATCCTACCCAACATAAAATGAACTGCCAAACTGTTTCCCACAGTAATCATATTAAAAATGCCTTTCTTGGAAAGTATTTTGGATATGAACAAATATCTTTCAGATTCATCATTTAAAGGGGGTTTCTCTCCCACCTGCGTCTGCTGATGCAGTGCAAGCTATGAACTCCAGCTGAAGGCTTTCCCATGCAAAGGGCAATGCAGTCTCTCCCCAGTAAGAGCTACCTGATGTTCATTAAGGGCTGAACCTTGACTGAAGCCTTTCCCACATTCCTGACGCTTATAGGGCTTCCCCCAGCATGGATTTTCTGATGTTCAGTGGGTTGTAAGGTGGGACCAAAGGTTTCCCACATTCATCACACCGAACGGGTTTCTCACCAGTGTGAATCATCTAGTGCAGAATAAGGTTTGTGCCGTGGCTGAAGGCTCTGCCACGTCCATTACACACAGGGCTGTTCTCTCCAGTGTGACTCTGTCCAAATGGCCTAAGGCTGGAGCCATGAGCAAAGCCTGGACCACGTTGTCTGCACACATGTAGCTTCTCCCCTGTGTGGACCCTCTGATGTTGACTGAGAGTTGACCTCCGGCTGAAGGCCTTCCCACACTCACCACACTCATAGGGCTTCTCTCCTGTGTGAACTTGTTGGTGCAAGGCAAGCTGTGAGCTCTGACTAAAGGCTTTTCCACACTCGATGCACTGATAGGGTTTCTCTCCAGTGTGAACTCTTCGATGCTGAACAAGAGTTGAACTCCGACTAAAGGCTTTGCCACACTCATTACACATATAGGGTTTTTCTCCAGTGTGAATCCTTACATGTTCAGTAAGGTGAGAGTTAAAACCAAAGGCTCTGCCACATTCATTACATACATAGGGCTTTTCTCCTGTGTGGACCCTGTGATGGAGAAAAAGGCTTGAGCTCTGGCTAAAGGTCTTCCCACACTGATCACATTTATGGGGCTTCTCACCTGTGTGGATTCTCTGATGCTGAGTTAACTGTGAGCTCTGGCTAAAGGCCTTCCCACATTCACTACATTTGTAAGGCTTCTCCCCTGTATGAATTATACGATGTTGAATAAGAGTTGAGCTTCGACTGAAAGCCTTCCCACACTCACTACACCCAAAAGGCTTTTCTCCAGTATGAATTCTTTGATGGAGAAGGAGGTGGGAATTGAGACCAAAGGTCTTCCCACATTCATTACATTTAAATGGCTTATTTCCAGTGTGAACTCTACGGTGCATAACAAGGCTCAAGCTGTGAGTAAAGGCCCGCCCACACTGACCACATTCATAAGGTTTATCCCCATTGTGACTTCTTTGATGTCTAGTTAGATCTGAATTAGATTTGAAGGTTTTGCTGCATATATCACATTGAAATACTCTCTCTCTTGTTTTATTTCTTTGAAGTCTAGCAACATTGTGGTTCAGACTCAAGTTTCCATCAATTGTGCGACACTCCTGGGTTTTTTGTCCTGGAAGTCTTTCCCTACACAAGACAGGTTCATTCCTAAAGACTCTCTTGTGAAGACGGGGTTTCTTCAGACTCTGCTGAACCGAATTTCCCAGGTGCCCTAGCTCACTGTCATGGTCCCAAGCTTCCTGCAACTCAGGTGTCTGTAGATTACCCCTTGAGAATCCTCTTGATATCAGTTGTGGGGTTTTTACTTCTTTAAAACACTTCTGGTTTAGAATGGATAGTTCCTTCTCAGTCCCAATCTCAGAATCTGTTACACAAAACAAAGGAATTGCTAGAGACAACCATCCATCAAAGACAATACCTACACTGTGTTAAAAGCACCTATAAATTGTTACACAAAAGTAGACGTTCCAATAGAAAAATAAGTGACAGGCAGAATTCAGAAGTAAAGACGGCCAACCAACTGGATGAAAACTCTTAAGTTCATCAGTAATCAAAGACATAAAAATTAAAACTTACTAAAAAATAATTTTTCACCATAGAATTGGCAAATTAATCCATTCAACCGATATTCTGAAGGCCAGGCAAGCATGTGCTAGGTAAAGTATACCAGAGTTAGGAAGACAAATACAGTCTCTTTCCTCATGAAGCCTACATTCTATTCAAGCAGATAGATAACAAAGCAAGTAAACTTTCAACAAGGATAATAAGTCATGAGATATGAAACCTATAAGGAAACTTGTGGGAATACATCATGGGCTCCAAGCTAGTCTATATGGTCAGAGAAGAAAGGTTCTTCCCCAGACAGAAGCAAGGTTTAAGCTAAAACCTGAAGACGATGTATTTAGTGGCAGACACCAAGGCCTCGAGGACGTAAGACAGAATCAGTCACATGAAGAGTTAAAAGAATCTCAGCATGGCGCTGCAGGAGAAGGGGCAGGAAACAGACTGTGAAGGCACTACAAACAGCTCAGAGACTTTAGACTTTAAAAAGCAGAAATAATCACACCCAGTGTTGATGAGAATGGAAACTGTCTTCTACTGTTGGTGGAACTATAAGCATAACTTTGAAAAGGGAAAGCTGGAAACATGTACGAAAAAACTGACATATTACCTATCTTTTGCCCCCAAATTACTCTTGTAGGAATTTACCCTAAGTGGCTAGACATATGCAGAAATGACAACTATGACAATCACTGAAGAGCTCTTTATAACTCTGGGGAAACAAGAAATAACCCAGGTGTCCAAAAGATAAGAGGACTGTTCAACCAATTAGACCACTCATGTAGTGGAGTATCATCCTGCCATTAAAATTATGTCTTAGAAAATATAATTTAAAAGTCCACGATCTATTATAAAGTAAAAAATCATGTTCTCAAACTGTATGTATAGCATAAACCAACTTTTATTGAAAACATGTATGTGAAATACCTTCCTTACATGGTTAATCCAAGCTACTGAAGTCATCTGGGCTTGGCATTTCCTCTGAGGAAGGATTTTAATTACTGAGTTGTTTTCCTTCACATTTATAGGATTATGTGGTTAACCTTTTCTTGCATCAATTTTGATAAAGCGTATCTTTCTAGGATATTTATATATTTTAGCTCAATGATAAAAATTTGGGGGTTCAGTGTGTTCTAGATACTTTTTATTAGATGCCTGTAGTTTGTGTGTTGATGGCTCCTTTCTTCATTTAGTTATTTCTTCCTTTTCCTTTTTATTCTTGATCAGTTACATCCAGAAAATAGAAAAAGGTGATACATGCTCCAATTCCATTTGTGAGCATAATTCAACTTTGATAACAAAACTGACAACAACAGTATGAGACAGGAAAACGTCAGGTCAACCTCAGTTATAGACACAAAAACCCTAAATTAAACCTTAACAATCCAAAGCCAGTGATATATAACAAGGATAAAAAGCTCTAGGAATGCAAGGTTATTATATCATGAGAAAACTCAATCATGTCACTCACTACACTTACAGAAAAGGAGAGGAAAATCATATGAAGAAAGAATTTTTTGATAAGATCCAATACCCATTTCAGATTTTAAAAACTCCAAACTCTTAGAGGACTAGGACCAGAAGGAAACTTCCTTAATATGACATGGGATTGGTATGGTGATATAATGAGTCATAAGAAATACTTATTTGGTCATTCATATGACAAGATACATATTTCCCAGGTGTATTTGGTCTTCATTCAGCTCCTGAAGACACTTCAGAGCCTTAAAGGTGAAATGTGTGTCTTGTCATGTTAATGAGAGACTTTTTGGACCACTACACAAGGGTAGGGGCTGGAGGTTGAATCAGCCAATGGCCAATAATTTAGTCAATCATGACTATACAGTGAAGCCCTCACAAAACCCATTAGAAGAGCACAGTTCTCTCGAGTCCAGCCTCTCCATCAGAGAGCTTCTACACTTGGGGCACCAGAATGCTCCCACGTGCCACAGAGCCAGGCCCCACACTCCACAAGGATAGAAGCTCCTTTATAAGGGACCTTGCCCTATATATCTCTTCATCTGGCTGTTAAATTGCATCCTTTATTAGTAAGTGTTTTCCTGAGTTCTGTGAGCTGCTCTAGCAAATTAATCAAACCTAAGGGGTAGGTTGTTGAAACCTCCAATCTATAGTCGGTAGGTCAGAAGCACAGTTAACTGCTTGGGGCTTGCCTCTGGCATCTGGAGTGGGGGGTAGAGGGCAGTCTTATAGGATGGCCCCTAACCTGGGGAGTCTGGTGCTGTCTCCAGGCAGATATAGTGTCAGATTTGAGTTGAGTTCCCATACACCCTGCTGGTGTTTGAGAATTGCTTGGTATTATGTGTGTGGGAATACGCGCCCTCCCCTCAACACACATGGGAATCATGTCTGGGAACCCGAAAGTAGTTGTAATACTGTTGTTTGAAAAAACGCAGGTATCTACAAAAACACTATGCTGTCAAACAATGGAAGGTTCCATATTAAGGTGGATATGCCATCACTTCCTACTCAGCATTGTCTGGACCAAAGCAGTAAGACAAAGAAATACAATGGATAAGGATTAAAAAGGAAAAAAAATGAAACCATCATTCACAAAAAATGAAAAACCATCTACAGGTAAATTACCAGAAATAATAATACATTATCAAGTTTGCTGAATAAAAAACCCAAGTTATTACTTACATTTCTAAGTACAAAAAGTTAGAAATAAATAGCTAGAAAGTCGCAATTAAAAGACATAATTCAAGCCCAAATAGGAAACCACCCAAATGCCCATCAGTAGGAGAATGGATGAGTAAGGCATGGCCCAGCTGTGCAGCCCAACAGGAGCCGCACTGCACACAGCCCATGGCGGATCTCACAGACATGACTGAGCAAAAGAACTCAGAAAAAAGTGAAAATACACCGTATTTTCCATTTACATCAGGTTCAAAACCAAGCAAAACTTGGTGGCTACTTCTGGGGAGAGGAGCATAAAGGGGACTTTTGTGGTGCTGGTAATGTTTTGTTTCATAATCTGGTGGTTACAGGGCCTGGTGGGGTATGTGAAAATTCAATAAGTGATATAGTTTCAAGTAGTAAGATTTTATGCATGTACATTTCAATAAAAAGTGTTTTTAAAGGAAAAAAAAATGATATATTGCCCTAGCTATAACATAAAGGGGAAATTAGTTTACCACTCCCCCTGCCCAAAACAAAAAGAGAGAGAGAGATACCATCTATCTACACTAGCACTGAAAAGATATCAAACACCCAGGAATAAATCTAACCAAAGATATCAAAAACCTCACGGAAAATTACAACTCATTATTGAGTGAAATTAAAGGAGACACAGATAAATGAAGAGATATAACATGTTCATGACTTGGAGTATTCAGATTGTAAAGATACCCATTTCTCCTCAAATTGATTTAACGAAACCATGATCAAAAGCCCAACATTTTATTTAAACATTATTAAATTTATATAGAAATGCAAAGGATCGAAACAACAAATGCTGGCGAGGAGGAGGGCAAAAGGGAACCCTCCTACACTGTTGGTGGAATGTAAATTAGTTCAACTATTGTGGAAAGCAATATGGAGGTTCCTCAAAAAACTAAAAACAGAAATACCATTTGACCCAGTAATTCCAGTCCCAGGAATTTACCTGAAGAAAACAAGATCGCTGATTCAAAAAGACATATACACCCCTATGTTTATTGCAGCACTATTTACAATACCCAAGATACAGAGGCAACCTAGGTGTCCATCAGCAGATGAATGGATAAAGAAGATGTGGGTACATATACACAATGGAGTACTGTTCAGCCGTAAAAATAAAAGAAATACTCCCATTTGCAACAACGTGGATGGATCTAGAGGGTATTAAACTCAGTGAAATAAGCCAGGTGGAGAAAGACAAATACCAAATGACTTCACTCATTTACAGAGTATAAAAATAAAGCAAAACAGAAGGAACAAAACAGCAGTAGACCCACAAACTCTGAGAAGGGACTAGCAGTTATTAAAGGGGAGGGGTTGGGGAGGGAGGGAAAAGGGGATTAAGGGGCATTATAATTAGTACTCACAATATAGGTAGGTCAGGGGGAAGGCAGTATAGCATGGAGAAGACAAGTAATGACTCTACAGCATCTTACTCATTGCAGTGAGGACTTGATAATATCAGTGAATGTTGAAACCACTGTGTTGTTTATGTGAGACCGTCATAAGATTGTATATCATTGATACTAAAAAAAAAAAAAAGAAATGCAAAGTATCAATAGGCAAAACACTGCTGCGGAAACAGATAAGGAAGCAGGAAGACTTGCTGTGGGGAAAATGAAAGTTCCTATGTTCAGGGTCCTCACCTGACCTTAAACTACTTGATGATGTAATTGGCCTACTGCTAGGCTAATGCTCCCACACACAGGCAATAAGCTATTTTTGACTGAGTCACTATATAAAGAGCTCTGCCCAGTGCTCTGGGGGGAGGCAGAGACGGAGGAGGATTACAGACCTGCAGACGCTGGATGCTGGTTCTAGTGCTCGACCGACCTCCGGGAGAAAAACACTGGGTATAAACCACTTTACCCCAAGAACATTCTGTTGTCATTTCTCGGTCTCACTGAATCCATAGTGAACGTGCCTGGGGCTGAAACCCTCAGGCAAGACACCTGCCCCCCTGGATTCCTGGATATCAAGACTGGTGAATCGCGGACAAAGCACCAGAGAGAAAACTACTCCCACAGCCAATGTGGACTCACCTAAAAAGGCACCCCACCTCAGGGCAGGCTTGTCAAGACCCTGGACTGTGAGATCAGGTCCAGTCAGCACAAATGCCCAGCCACTTTAAGCCACACTTTTCCAGAAATAGGTGATAATAGTTTTCGTTAAATATGTAAATAGGATTTGAAATTTTTGATATGAAATTTAAAAAATACAGTATAAGAAGATGAGTAAATGCATAATTCTCAGTTTGAAAGTCATTATCTGAAACACCAGACTAAAATAAAAAAAATGTCTATGGAAAATTAAATGCTCTTAAAGGGACTTTGTTTTTTATGCCCATAGTAATGGCACCATTACCAGACAGTATGAAAATGAAATATACACATGGCACTTTTTAATCCATGTGACTTTTATACCAAAACAGTTAAAATTGTTTGTATTTTTTAAACTGGGTTTAATCACAATAACAAAGTGACCGTTCTCAGACTTGCAAGATGATGGCGTGAGAGGTGAGACGGAGAGCTCCTCCCAAAACCACGAATTGTACAAAAATATAGTTAATTAATACAACTAACCTTAAAACAGCAACAAGAAAGAAGGCTGAACCAGACTGCAAACAGAGCTCATGAACAGAGCAGACCTCACAAAACAGGGTAACGTAGGAAAACCTTAATCTGGCAGGACCTGAGCCCTTCCCCTACCCCAGCTCTCTGGCAGGAGGAAGAGAAACGGAGCAGGGAGGCAGTGGAAGCCTGGGATTGCTGAACACCTAGCCCTGGAGATCTGCTTTGTGAGCAGAATCCTATAGTGTGTGGTGCTCTGTTCGCTGGGGAGCTTGGATAGGCAGAGTGCTTGAGAAATTGACATTACAGGCGTTTGTGGAGGAGGGGATCCACACCCGGCCGTGTCAGAGGAAAGGCAGGCAGCCTGAGAGGCTTCCTAGCAGCCAGAGGACTGGTGAAGGGGTGGGATTTGCATGGACCTTCCTGTGCGGGAGAAGGGAGAGCTGGACTAGGTTGCCTTGGTGCGATCAGCAAAGCTGGTTGGGAACTTTGGGGAGCGTCAAATGCTACATCCCCCTGGCCGCCTACTAAGCTCCGAGGCCCCCCACTTTGAAACACAGCCTGCAAAACCTTACTACTGGCCTGAAGGCACAGGCTCGCGAACTGCCAGTCACTGTGCAGGCATCAGGCCAGCCAGAGGGAGGCCCCACCTACAACAGCTAGAGACACAGAGCACAGAAGTTTACACGTGTGGCCTTGGCCCACTGGCTCGAACACTGGAGACAGGCACCACAGATGGGAAGCAGGAAACAGACCTTTCCTCCCCCCAGGTACCAGCTCTGCTCCCCTATGACACCCAACCTCAGTCTAGAGACTGAGCAGCTCCAGAGACTGGAGTTTCTGCGCACTAGTGGGCACCACACAGAATTATGAAACAACAAAAGAACTTGGTTCAGACCAAAATCTCACAAACCCCAGAAAGCGGACCAAATGAAACCAAACTCACCAATCTTCCTGAAAGAGAGTTCAAACTAAAAATTATAAACATGCTTGTGGAGGTACAGAAACATATTCAAGAACTCAAGAATGAATTTAAGTTAGAGATTCAATCATTAAGAAATTCCAGGACATGAATTCTGGGAAGATGGCGACGTGAGCAGGGCGGCGGAAATCTCCCCAAACCATATGTATTTATGAAAATACAAGTACAAAACTACTCCTAAAAAAGAGACCAGAAGATACAGGACAGCACATAGCCTGCAGCCAGACCTGGGAGGACTCGGCACTCTGCGAAGTGGGTAAGATACAGAGCCGCGACCCAGCGAGACCCAAACACTCCCCCACCCCAGCGCACTGGCGGGAGGAGAGGATTCAGAGCCGGGAGGGAGTGAAGTAGAGGACCACGAAATAACCAGCCGTTGTGATCTGCGCCATGTACACTGACACACATCACGTGATGTAGCAGAGACTGGAGAGACAGAGGGTACACGATCTGAGCAGGCAACACACCCAGATCCTCGCAACCAGCTCTGGGAAGAAAAGTGCGCAATTTTTTCAGCAGTCTAAAAGAGACAGGAGCCCAGCAGAGGAGCCAGATCGTCCCGGCACACTCAGCCCAGCAGGCTGGGAGTCCTGGGGAGTTTCGGACCCCTTAGCTGGAGACTGAGAAAGGGTGGCCGCACATCAACTTCCCACAGATCAACAGCCTCCCATTCGTTCCCACCCCGGCCAGAGATATAAAGGGCCCTGTGGAGTGGTGCCGCTGGGGCTATGGAATAGTAGTGCAACAGCGCCACCTACAGCATCCCCACACAAACTACTCCCAGTGGGCTTTTTTTTGTTTTGTCTTGTTTTTTCTTTTTTCTTCTCTTTCTTTACTCTTTTTTTTCTTTTCTTTTTAAAGTCTTAAAAAGCCCAGCTGACATACATAGCACCTACCAGTGACCACTTCTATAGCCATGAAAAGACAGCAATATGGTACAGACTAAGATCAATCAGACAACCCCAGAGAGGGAGCCTGAAGGGATGGAAATGCACAATCTTCCTGAAAAGAATTAAGAATAAAAGTCATAACCATACTGATGGATCAACAGACAAATGTGAAAGAGCTGAGGGAGGAAAGTGAGGGAAGGGAGGAAGGACAATGCAGAAATCAGACAAGCGATAGAAGGGCTTAACAGCAGACTGGATGAGATGCAAGAGACTGTTAATGGAATACAAATCAGAGAACAGGAATACAGAGAAGCTGAGGCAGAGAGAGATAAAAGGATCTCTAGGAATGAAAGAATATTAATAGAACTGTGTGACCGATCCAAACGGAACAATATTCGCATTATAGGAGTACCAGAGGAAGAAGAGAGAGAAAAAGGGATAGAAAGTGTCTTCGAAGAAATAACTGCTGAAACCTTCCCCATGTTGGGGAAGGAAATACTCTCGCAGTCCACGGAAGCACACAGATCTCCCAACACAAGGGACCCAAGGAAGACAATGCCAAGACACATAATAATTAAAATGGCAAAGATCAAAGATAAAGACAGGGTATTAAAGGCAGCTAGAGAGAGAAAAAAGATCACCTACAAAGGAAAACCATCAGACTATCATCAGACTTCTCAACAGAAACCTTACAGGCCAGAAGAGAATGGCATGATATATTTAACGTTATGAAACAGAAGGCCCTCGAACCAAGAATACTATATCCAGCACGATTATCATTTAAATATGACGGAGGGATTAAACAATTTCCAGACAAACGAAAGTTGAGAGAGTTTGCCTCTCATAAACCACCACTACAGGATATCTTAAACGGACTGCCCTAGAGGGAAGCACCCTAATGCTAAAAAGATGTCACCAGAGAAAATAAAATCATAGAAAGAAAGCAGACCATCCAAATACTAACTAAAGGCAAAGAATAAAACACCGAGTATATAAAGAATGGAGGAGGAAGAATAAGAAGGGAGAGAAATAAAGAAACATCAGACGGTGTTTACAATAACTTAACAAGAAAGTTAAGTTAGATTGTTAGATAGTAAAGAAGCAACCCTTGAACATTTGGTACCCACGAATCCAAAGCCAGCAATCCCAATAAGTACATATCTATCGATAATCACCCTAAATGTAAATGAACTGAATGCACCAATCAAAAGACACAGAGTAACACAATGGCTAAAAAAGCAAGACCCATCTATATCCTGCTTAAAATAAGAGACTCACCTCAAACCCAAAGATATACACAGACTAAAAGTGAAGGGATGGAAAAAGATATTTCATACAAACAACAAAGAGAAAAAAGCAGAGGTTGCAGGACTTGTATGAGACAAAATAGACTTGAAAACGAAGAAAGTAGCAAGAGATAAAGAAGGACATTACATAATGATAAAGGGGTCAGTCCAACAAGAAGATATAACCATTAGAAATATATACACACCCAACACAAGAGTGCCAGCATATGTGAAAAAAATACTAACAGAATTAAAGGAGGAAATAGACAGCAATGCATTCATTTTAGGAGACTTCAACACACCACTCACTCCAAAGGACAGATCAACCAGACAGAGAATAAGTAAAGACACAGAGGCACTGAACAACACACTAGAACAGACGGACCTAACAGACATCTACAGAACTCTACACCCAAAAGCAACAGGATACACATTCTCCTCAAGTGCACATGGAACATTTTCCAGAACAGACCACATATTTGGCCACAAAAAGAACCTCAGCGAATTCAAAAATATTGAAATCCTACCAACCAACTTCTCAGATCACCAAGGTATAAAACTAGAAATAAATTTTAGAAAGAAATCAAAAAGGCTCACAAATACATGGAGACTTAACAACATTCTCCTAATTAATCAATGGGTTAATGATCAAATCAAAACAGAAATCAAAGAATATATGGAGACTAAAGACAACACAACACAAAGCCACAACTTCTGTGGGACGCAGCAAAGGCAGTTCTAAGAGGAAAGTTTATTCCCATCCAGGCCTATATAAAGAAGGAAGAACATTCCCAAATGAATAGTCTAAAGACACAATTACTGAAATTGGAAAAAGAAGAACAAATGAGACCCAAAGTCACCAAAGGAGGGACATAATAAAGATCAGAGATGAAATAAATAAAATTGAGAAGAATAAAACGAAAGAAAAAAAAATCAATGAAACCAAGAGCTGGTTCTTTGAAAAAATAAACGAAATAGATAAACCCCTAGCCAGACTTATTAAGAGAAAAAGAGACTATACACACATAAACATAATCAGAAATGAGAAAGGAAAAATAACGATGAACCCCCACAGAAATATAAAGAATTATAAGAGAATATTATGAGAATCTATATGCTAACAAGCTGGAAAACCTAGAAGAAATGGTCAATTTCTTAGATAAATACAACCTTTCAAAAGTGACCAAACAAGAAACAGAAAAACTAAACAGACCAATCACCAGCAACGAAATTGAATCGGTAATCAAAAAACGACCCAAGAACAAAACGCCTAGACCAGATGGATTCACCTCTGAATTCTACCAGACATATAGAGAAGAAATAACACCCATTCTCATTAAAGTTTTTCAAAAAATAGAAGAGTAGGGAATACTTCCAAACTCATTCTATGAAGCCGGCATCACTCTAATACCAAAACTGGGCAAAGACCTCACCAAAGAAGAAAATTACAGACCAATATCCCTCATGAACATAGATGCAAAAATACTCAACAAAATATTAGCAAACCAAATTCAAAAATACATCAAGAGGATCATACACCATGATCAAATGGGATCCATCCCAGGGATGCAAGGATGGTACAACATTCGAAAATTCATCAACATCATCCACCACATCAATAAAAAGAACAACAAAAACCACATGATGATCTCCATAGATGCTGAAAAAGCATTTGACAAAATTCAGCATCCATTCCTGATTAAAACTCTCAACAAAATGGCTATAGAAGGCAAGTACCTCAACATCATAAAGGCCATATATGACAAACCCACAGCTAACATCATACTTAATGGCGAGATGCTGAAAGCTTTTCATCTAAGATCAGGAACAAGACACGGATGCCCACTCTCTCCACTGTTATTCAACATAGTACTGGAGGTCCAAGCCACGGCAATCAGACAAAACAAAGACATACAAGGCATCCAGATTGGTAAAGAAGAAGTCAAATTCTCACTATTTGCAGATGACATGATATTGCACATTAAAAACCCTAAAGACTCTATTCCAAAACTACTAGAACTAATATCTGAATTCAGCAAAGTTGCAGGATACAAAATTAACACACAGAAATCTGTTGCTTTCCTATACACTCACGATGAACTAACAGAAAGAAATCAGAAAAACAATTCCATTCACAATTGCATCAAAAAGAATAAAATACCTAGGAATAAACCTAACAGGAAGTGAAAGACCTGTACTCTGAAAACTACAAGACACTCCTAAGAGAAATTAAAGAGGACACTAACAAATGGAAATGCATGTCATGCTCTTAGCTAGGAAGAATCAATATTGTCAAAATGGCTATACTACCTAAAGCAATCTACAGATTCAACGCAATCCCTATCAAACTACCAACAGCTTTCTTCAATGAACTGGAATAAATAATTCTAAAATTCATATGGAACCACAAAAGACCCCGAATAGCCAAAGCAATCCTGAGAAGGAGGAATAAAACAGGGGGAATTATGCTGCCTGACTTCAAGCTCTACTACAAACCCACAGTAATCAAGACAATTTGGTATTGGCACAAAAACAGACCCACAGACCAGTGGAACAGATTACAAATTCCAAACATTAACCCAAACATATACAGTCAATTAGTATTTGATAAAAGAGCCTTGGATATACAATGGGGAGATGACAGCCTCTTCAGAAGCTGGTGTTGGAAAAACTGGACAGCTACATGTAAGAGAATGAAACTGGACTACTGTCTAGCCCCATACACAAAGGTAAACTCAAGGTGGATCAAAGACCTGAATGTAAGTCATGAAACCATAAAACTCTTAGAAAAAAACATAGGGAAAAATCTCTTGGACATAAACATGAGCGACTTCTTCATGAACATATCTCCCCGAGCAAGGGAAACAAAAGCAAAAATGAACAAGTGGGACTATATCAAGGTGAAGAGCTTCTGTACAGCTAAGGACACCATCAGTAGAACAAAAAGACCTCCTACAGTATGGGAGAATATATTCATAAAACACATATCAAATAAGGGGTTGACATCTAAAATATATAAGGAACTCATGCACCTTAACAAACAAAAAGCAAATAATCCAATTAAGAAATGGGCAGAGGACATGAATAGACACTTCCCTAAAGAAGAAATTCAGATGGCCAACAGGCACATGAAAAGATACTCCACATCGCTAATCATCAGAGAAATGCAGATTAAAACCACAATGAGATTTCATCTCACACCAGTGAGGAGAGCCAACGTCCAAAACACAAACAACAACAAATATTGGCGAGGATGTGGAGAAAAGCGAACCCTCCTACACTGCTGGTGGGAATGCAAATTAGTTCAACCATTGTGGAAACAGTATGGATGTTCCTCAAAGAACTCAAAATAGAAATACCATTTGACCCAGGAATTCCACTCCTAGGAATTTACCCTAAGAATGCAGCAGCCCAGTTTGAAAAAGACATATGCACCCCTATGTTTATCGCAGCACTATTTACAATAGCCAAGAAATGGAAGCAACCTAAGTGTCCATCAGTAGATGAGTGGATAAAGAAGATGTGGTACCTATACACAATGGAATATTATTCAGCTATAAAAAGAAAACAAATCCTACCATTTGCAACAACATGGATGGAATTAGAGGGTATTATGCTCAGTGAAATAAGCCAACCCGAAAAAGACAAGTATCAAATTATTTCACTCATATGTGGAATTTAAGAACAAAGAAAAAAACTGAAGGAACAAAACAGCAGCAGACTCACAGAGCCCAAGAACGGACTAATAGTTACCAAAGGGAAAGGGACTGAGGAAGATGGGTGAGAAGGGAGGGATAAGGGGGAAAAAGGGGCATTATGATTAGCAGATGTAAAGTTGGGAGGGCACGGGGTGGGCTGTACATCTGAGAAGACAAGTAGTGATTCTATAGCATCTCACTACATTGATGGACAGTGACTGTAATGGGGTTGGTGGGGGGGATCTGATGAAGGGGGTCGTTTAATAAGCATAATATTGCACATTTAATTGTAGATTGATGATACCAAAATAAATTATTAAAAAAAAAAGAAATTCCGTATCTAAAATGCAACATACAATATAGGGATTTAAAAGCAGATTAGATGTAGTAGGAGAGACAGTAAATGGCTTAGAAATTAGAGAAGAAGAATACAAAGAAGCTGAGGCACAGAAAGAAAAAAGAATCTCTAAGAATGAAGGAATATTGAGAGAACTCTGTGACCAATCCAAACAGAATATTTGCATTATAGGGGTACCGGACGAAGAAGAGAGAGAAAAACGGATAGAAAATGTCATTGAGGAGGTAATTGGTGAAAACTTCCCCAATGTGGGGAAGGAGATAGTCTCTCAAGCCATGGAGGTGCACAGATCTCCCAACACAAGGGACCCACGGAAGACAACATCAAGACATATAATTAAAATGGCAAAGATCAAGGATCAAGACAGATTTTTAAAACCAGCTAGAGAGGGAAAAAACATCACATACAAAGGAAAACCCATCAGGCTATCATTGGACTTCTCAAAGGAAACCTTACAGGCCAGAAGGGAGTGGCATGATATATTTAATGCAATGAAGCAGAAGGGCCTTGAACCAAGAATACTTTACCTGGCAAGGTTATCATTTAAATTTGAAGGTGGGATTAAACAAGTTTCAGATAAGCAAAAGCTGAGAGAATTTACCTTCCACAAACCACTTCTACACTGCATTTTGGAGGGACTCCTATAGATGGAAGTATTCCTAAGGCTAAAAAGATGTCATCCAAGGGAAGACAAAGAGTACAGAATATGATTCATAACATACAAAGAATGGAGGAGGAAGAAAAAGGAGGAAAAAATTAAAAAAAAGAAGAACCTTTACGTTGTGTTTGTAATAGTATACGAAGTACGTTAAATTACACTCTTAGATAGTAAGGGAATTGCCCTTGAATCTTTGGTAACCACGAATCCAAAGCCTGCAATGGCAATAAGTGGGTACCTATCGATAATCACCCTAAATGTAAATGGTCTAAATGCACCAATCAAAAGACATAGAGTTACTGAACGGATAAAAAAACAAGACCCATCTATATGCTGCCTACGAGAGACTCATTTCAAACCCAAAGATATACACAGACTGAAAGTGAAGGGATGGAAAAAGATATTTCATGCAACTAATAGGGAGAAAAAAGCAGGAGTTGCAACAACTGTATCAGACAAAATAGACTTCAATACAAAGAAAGTCACAAGAGACAAAGAAGGACATTACATAATGATAAAAGGGTCAATCTAACAAGAGCATATAACTATTATAAATATCTATGCACCCAATACAGGATCATCTACATATGTGAAACAAATACTAACAGAATTAAAGGGGGAAATAGAATGCAATGCATTCATTTTAGGAGACTTCAACACACCACTCACTTCAAAGGACAGATCAACCAGACAGAAAATAAGTAAAGAGACAGAGGCACTGAACAACATATTAGAACAGATGGATCTAACGGATATCTACAGAACATTCCATCCAAAAGCAACAGGATACACATTCTTCTCAAGTGCACATAGAACATTTTCAAGAATAGATCATATATTAGGCCACAAAAAGAACCTAAGTAAATTCAAAAAGACTGAAATTGTACCAACCAGCTTCTCAGATCACAAAGGTATGAAACTAGAAATTACACAAAGAAAACAAAAAAGCCCACAAACACATGGAGGCTTAATAACATGCTCCTAAACAATCAATGGATCAATGACCAAATAAAAACAGAGATCAAGCAATATATGGAGACAAATTACAACAGTAATTCAACACTGCAAAATCTGTGGGACGCAGTGAAGGCCGTGCTAAGAGGGAAATATATTGCAAAACACGCCTACCTCAGGAAAGAAGAACAATCCCAAATGAACAGTCTAAATGCCCAATTAATGTAACTAGAAAAGGAAGAACAAATAAGGCCCAAAGTCAGTATAAGGAGGGACATAATAAAGATTAAAGCAGAAATAAATAAAATTGAGAAGAATAAAACAATAGAAAGAATCAATGAAAGCAGGAGCTGGTTCTCAGAGAAAATAAACAAAATAGATAAACCCTTAGCCAGATGTATCAAGAAAAGAGTCTACACACATACACAGAATCAGAAATGAGAAAGGAACAATCACTACAGACACCACAGAAATACAAAGAATTATGAGAGAATACTATGAAAAATTATATGCTAACAAACTGGATAACCTAGAAGAAATGGAAAACTTTCGAGAAAGATACAACCTTCCAAGGTTGACCCAGGAAGAAACAGAAAATCTGAATAGACCAATTACCAGCAAAGAAATTGAACTGGTAATCAAAAAACTACCTAAGAACAAACCTGGACCAGATGGTTTCACTGCTGAGTTTTATCAAACATTTAGTGAAGACCTAATACCCATCCTCATTAAAGTTTTACAGAAAGTAGAAGAGGAGGGAATACTCCCAAACTCATTCTATGAGGCCAACATAACTCTAATATCAAAACCAGGCAAAGGCACAACAAAAAAAGAAAATTACAAACCAATATCCCTGATGAATATAGATGCAACAATACTAAACAAAATATTAGCAAACTGAATTCAAAAATACATAAAAAAGATCATCCATCATGATCAAGTGGGATTCATCCCAGGGATGCAAGGATGGTACAACATTCGAAAATCCATCAACATCATATAAGACATCAACAAAAAGAAGGACAAAAACCATATCATCATCTCCATAGCTGCTGAAAAAGCATTTGGCAAAATTCAACATCCATTCATGATAGAAACTCTCAACAAAATGGGTATAGAGGGCAAGTACCTCAACACAGAAAGGCCATACGTGACAAACCCACAGCCAACATTATACTTAACAGTGAGAAGCTGAAAGCTTTTGCTTTAAGATCCAGAAAAAGACAACGATGCCCACTCTCCCCACTTTTATTCAACATAGTTCTGGAGGTCCTAGCCATGGCAATCAGAAAACACAGAGAAATAAAAGGCTTCCAGATTAGCAAGGAAGAAGTTAAACTGTCCCTGTTTGCGGATGACATGATATTGTAAATAAAAAACCCTAAAAAATCCACTCCAAAACTACTAGATCTAATATCTGAATTCAGCAAAGCTGCAGGATACAAAATTAATACACAGAAATCTGTTGCATTTCTATACACTAACGATGAACTAGCAGCAAGAGAAATCAGGAAAATAATTCCATTCAGAATCATATCCAAACGAATAAAATACATAGGAGTAAACATAACCAAGGAAGGAAAAGACCTATACCCTGAAAACTACAAGACACTCTTAAGACAAATTAAAGAGGATACTAATAAATGGAAATCCATCCCATGATCTTGGCTAGGAAGAATTAATATTGTCAAAATGGCCATCCTGCCTTAAGCAATCTACAGATTCAATGCAATTCCTATCAAAATACCAACAGCATTCTTCAACAAACTGGAACAAATAGTTCTAAAATTCATATGGAACCACAAAAGACCCCGAATAGCCAAAGCAATCCTGAGAAGGAAGAATAAAGCAGGGGGGATCTTGTTTGTCAACTTCAAGCTCTACTACAAAGCCACAGTAATCAAGATAATGTGGTACTGGCACAAGAACAGACCCACAGACCAGTGGAACAGAATAGAGTCCAGATACTAAGCCAAGCATATATGGCCAATTAATATATGATAAAGGAGCCATGGATATACAATGTGGAAATGACAGCCTCTTCAACAGCTGCTGTTGGCAAAACTGGAAAGCTACATGTAAGAGAATGAAACTGGATTACTGTCTAAGCCCATACACAAAAGTAAACTCAAAATGGATCAAAGTCCTGAATTTAAGTCATGAAACCATAAAACTCTTAGAAAAAAATATAGGCAAAAATCTCTTGGACATAAACATGAGCAACTTATTCATGAACATATCTCCCTGGGAAAGGGAAACAAAAGCAAAAATGAACAAGTGGGGCTATATCAAACTAAAAAGCTTCTGTTACAGCAAAGGATACCATCAGTAGAACAAAAAGACACCCTACAGTATGGGAGAATATATTCATAAATGACATCTGATAAGGGGTTCACATCAAAATTATATAAAGAGCTCACGCACCTCAACAAACAAAAAGCAAATAGGCCAATTAAAAAGTGGGCAGAGGAGCTGAACAGACACTTCTCCAAAGAAGAAATTCAGATGGCCAACAGGCACATGAAAAGATGTTCCACATCACTAGTCATCAGAGAAATGCAAATTAAAACCACAATGAGATATCACCTCACACCAGTTAGGATGGCCAACATCCTAAAGACAAACAACAACAAATGTTGGTGAGGATGTGGAGAAAGGGGTACATGAATGGATAAAGAAGAGGTGGTACATACACACAATGGAGTATTATTCAGCCATAAAAAGTTAACAAATCCTACCATTTGCAACAACATGGATGGAGCTAGAGGGTATTATGCTCAGTGAAATAAGCCAGGTGAAGAAAGACAAGTACCAAATGACTTCACTCATTTGTGGAGTATAACAAAGCAAAACTGAAGGAACAAAACAGGAGACTCACAGACTCCAAGAAGGGACTAGTGGTTACCAAAGAGAAGGGGGTGGGAGTATTAAAGGGCATTATGGAGGGTCACAAGGGAGGCAGTACAGCACAGAAAAGACAAGTAATGACTCTATAACATCTTACTATGCTCATGGACAGTGATTGCAATGGGTTGGGGGATTGATAATATGGGTGAATGTTGAAACCAGAATGTTGCTCATGAGAACCTTCACAAGTTTGTATATCAATGATAATTTAAAGAAAATACTGGCTAAGTAACAGATAACATGTAAATAAAACAGACCACATGAAGATGATAATAGAGAAAACACTATGGAGCAATTACAAATTCAAGCATCTAGTGGAGAAAGGCATATAGATCCCTCTCCCCACCCCAATCTAGAAGGAAACATAAATTATAAATCTGGATTTCAGTATTAGGTCTCAGTAGGAACACGTTCAGTTCTAATTCTTCCCGTGTCTTCATGAAGCCATAAAGATCAACAGGAGGGCAGGAGGAAAGATCAACATGTCTGTGAGGCCAACAAAAGTCAGCACAGCTGCGTCGCTGTGAAGCAGATGAAGACTGTGACCTGACACAACAGAAACTAAAAACAAACAAAAATGTGAAGATATGAAGGAATCCAAAGCAGAAGTACCAGAACTCAAAGAAGGGGTGGGCACTCTTGGAGGTGATGGCCAGACAAGAGGCAGAAAATGGACTGACAGGCTTGGAGGGGAGAGAGAGGGACAAGAAAACAATTCTTAATGAAGGAACCCGGGAGAATACACACTACACAATACACAGAGATAAAGAAGTAAATTTTAAAATGGTTGGAGAGAAAATGATGGATGTAGAGGTGGACCAAAGAGATCCAATGCACACATAATTGGAGTCTTCAAAGGGTATAAATAAGCGAAACAACTAATAATTAACAGAAAGCCGTCATAAACCAGACGAACAACCAAACCTCCAATAATCAAACCTATGATTCAAGGGTGCTTTTCTGAAGTAAAATACCTGAATCTGCAGACTAGAAGGGCAAACTGATCCAGAGCATCACCAATGAGGGATGCCCTTGGAAATTTTGGGGCTATAAGATAAGGAATTTGGAGGGGGCATCCATGAGAAGAGGCCAATCACTTGTAAGGGAAAGAGAACAGGTTGGTGAGAGCTCTATCTGATGCCAGAAGACAGCGGAACAAGACCTACAAGTTATTCAAGGAAAGAAAACGTGAGTCAAGTCCTCAGGCATAAAGGCCGCACATCTGCTGCTCCTGCACATGGTGGACAACAGCATTGGGCCACAGCCCACCTGCAGGGAGGCCAGGGCACAACATGGAGGTGGCCATGCAAAGGCCCTGGAGTGAGCACAGGCTCACGTGGCTGGTGCAGAGCCACGCTCCCTTGGAGGGAGGCTGGCACACTAAGCCCCCTTCCCTTGGCTCTTAGCCTGATGCTGAGTGCAGTCTCACTGTTTGCAGAGGCAGGGGTACAGGTGGAGAAACACAGTGTTTCTGGCGTGGGGAAATGAGGACATTCTCAGACCTGAGGGGCCAGGCACTGTGAACTCTAAAGATAAGGGAGGATTCCTGGAAGGAAAGAGCAGAAAGGGGGGAGCCATCCACTCTTCACACCCATGTCTCTGGCTGACCTGAGCTACACGTGCACAGAACGCACTCAGAACAGACCAGCAAGAACAAAATGCCTAACGATGCCCCAGATGCTGCATAAGAAACTAAGTTTCTAGTTCAAGCCCAGCCATGCAAATTAGTTGTTAGGACAAAGAAAACATGCTCACCACAGAAGAACAGAATCTAGAATCACCACTTCAAAATTAGCCAATGTACAAAGAACCAAGAAAATGCCACACATTTTCATGAGAAATGAAAATCAACCATGTGGACCCTGAAGTGAACCAGACGTTGGAATTAACAGAGAAGAATTTGAAAGCAGCTATTACAATCATCCTCAAGGAAATAAAACATGAAAATATCAGGCAAGAGGGAAGTCTCAGCAGAGAAATATAATCAATAAAAACAAACCAGACTGGGAATTTTAGAAATCAAGAATACAATTTCTTTTTTTTAAATATATAATTTATTTTATTATCATTAATTTACAATTATATGTGCAATATTACGATTATTAAACTACCCCTTCATCAGGTCCCCCCACACCAACCCCATTACAGTCACTGTCCATCAGTGTAGTGAGATGCTATAGAATCACTACTTGTCTTCTCTGAGTTGTACTGCCCTCCCCGTGCCCCACAACAATACATCTGTTAATCCTAATGCCCCTTTTTCCCTCTTATCCCTCCCTTCCCGCCCATTTTCCCCAGTCCCTTTCCCTTTGGTAACTATTAGTCCGTTCTTGGGTTCTGTGAGTCTGCTGCTGTTTTGTTCCTTCAGTATTTTTTCTTTGTTCTTATACTCCACATATGAGTGAAATCATTTGATACTTGTCTTTTTCGGCTTGGCTTATTTCACTGAGCATAATACCCTCTAGCTCCATCCATGTTGTTGCAAATGGTAGGATTTGTTTTCTTCTTATGGCTGAATAATATTCCATTGTGTATATGTACCACATCTTCTTTATCCATTCATCTACTGATGGACACTTAGGTTGCTTCCATTTCTTGGCTATTGTAAATAGTGCTGCAATAAACATAGGGGTGCATCTGTCCTTTTCAAATTGGGCTGCTGCATTCTTAGGGTAAATTCCTAGGAGTGGAATACCTGGGTCAAATGGTATTTCTATTTTGAGTTTTTTGAGGAACCTCCATACTGCTTTCCACAATGGTTGAACTAATTTGCAGTCCCACCAGCAGTGTAGGAGGGTTCCCTTTTCTCCACATCCTCGCCAACATTTGTTGTTCTTTGTGTTTTGGATGTTGGCGATCCTCACTGGTGTGAGGTGATATCTCATTGTGGTTTTAATCTGCAGTTCTCTGATGATTAGCGATGTGGAGCATCTTTTCATGTGCCTGTTGGCCATCTGAATTTCTTCTTTGGAGAAGTGTCTATTCATGTCCTCTGCCCATTTCTTAATTGGATTATTTGCTTTCTGTTTGTTAAGGTGCATGAGTTCTTTATATATTTTGGATGTGAACCCTTTATCAGATACGTTTTTTATGAATATATTCTCCCATACTGTAGGATGTCTTTTTGCTCTACTGATGGTGTCCTTTGCTGTACAGAAGCTTTTCAGCTTGATATAGTCCCACTTGTTCATTTTTGCTTTTGTTTCCCTTGCCCGGGGAGATATGTTCATGAAGAAGTTGCTCATGTTTATGTCCAAAAGATTTTTGCCTATGTTTTTTTCTAAGAGTTTTATGGTTTCATGACTTACATTCAAGTCTTTGATTCACCTTGAGTTTACCTTTGTGTATGGGGCTAGACAGTAGTCCAGTTTCATTCTCTTACATGTAGCTGTCCAGTTTTTCCAACACCAGCTGCTGAAGAGGCTGTCATCTCCCCATTGTATATCCAAGGCACTTTTATCAAATATTAATTGACTGTATATGTTTGGGTTAATGTTTGGGTTTTCTATTCTGTTCCACTGGTCTGTGGGTCTGTTTTTGTGCCAATACCAAATTGTATTGATTACTGTGGCTTTGTAGTAGAGCTTGAAGTCAGGGAGTGTAATTCCCCCTGTTTTATTCCTCCTTCTCAGGATTGCTTTGGCTATTCGGGGTCTTTTGTGGTTCCATATGAATTTTAGAATTATTTGTTCCAGTTCATTGAAGAAAGCTGTTGGTAGTTTGATAGGGATTGCATTGAATCTGTAGATTGCTTTAGGTAGTATAGCCATTTTGACAATATTGATTCTTCCTAGCCAAGAGCATGGGATGCATTTCCATTTGTTAGGGTCCTCTTTAATTTCTCTTAGGAGTGTCTTGTAGTTTTCAGAGTACAGGTCTTTCACTTCCTTCGTTAGGTTTATTCCTAGGTATTTTATTCTTTTTGATGCAATTGTGAATGGAATTGTTTTTCTGATTTCTCTTTCTGTTAGTTCATCATTAGTGTATAGGAAAGCAACAGATTTCTGTGTGTTAATTTTGTATCCTGCAACTTTGCTGAATTCAGATACTAGTTCTAGTAGTTTTGGAATGGAATCTTTAGGGTTTTTTATGTAAAGTATCATGTCATCTGCAAATAGTGACAATTTGACTTCTTTGCCAATCTGGATGCCTTGTATGTCTTTGTTTTGTCTCATTGCTGTGGCTAGGACCTCCAGTACTATGTTGAATAACAGTGGGGAGAGTGGGCATCCCTGTCTTGTTCCCGATCTTAGATGAAAAGCTTTCAGCGTCTCGCCATTAAGTATGATGTTAGCTGTGGGTTTGTCATATATAGCCTTTATGATGTTGAGGTACTTGCCCTCTATACCCATTTTGTTGAGAGTTTTAATCAGGAATGGATGCTGAATTTTGTCAAATGCTTTTTCAGCATCTATGGAGATGATCATGTGGTTTTTGTTCTTCTTTTTGTTGATGTGGTGGATGATGTTGATGGATTTTCGAATGTTGTACCATCCTTGCATCCCTGGGATGAATCCCACTTGATCATGGTGTATGATCCTCTTGATGTATTTTTGAATTCGGTTTGCTAATATTTTGTTGAGTATTTTTGCATCTACGTTCATCAGGGATATTGGTCTGTAATTTTCTTTTTTGGTGAGGTCTTTGCCCGGTTTTGGTATTAGAGTGATGCTGGCTTCATAGAATGAGTTTGGAAGTATTCCCTCCTCTTCTATTTTTTGGAAAACTTTAAGGAGAATCGGTGTTATTTCTTCTCTATATGTCTGGTAGAATTCAGAGGTGAATCCATCAGGCCCAGGGGTTTTGTTCTTGGGTAGTTTTTTGATTACCAATTCGATTTCGTCACTGGTGATTGGTCTGTTTAGTTTTTCTGTTTCTTGCTTGGTCAGTCTTGGAAGGTTGTATTTTTCTAAGAAGTTGTCCATTTCTTCTATGTTTTCCAGCTTGTTAGCACATAGATTCTCATAATATTCTCTTATGATTCTTTGTATTTCTGTGGGGTCCGTCGTGATTTTTCCTTTCTCATTTCTGATTGTGTTTATGTGTGTAGATTCTCTTTTTCTCTTAATGAGTCTGGCTAGGGGTTTATCTATTTTGTTTATTTTTTCAAAGAACCAGCTCTTGGTTTTATTGATTTTTTCTATTGTTTCATTCTTCTCAATTTTATTTATTTCTTCTCTAATCTTTATTATGTCCCTCCTTCTGGTGAATTTGGGCCTCATTTGGTCTTCTTTTTCCAATTTCAGCAATTGTGTCTTTAGACTATTCATTTGGGAATGTTCTTCTTTCTTTAAATAGGCCTGGATTGCAATATACTTTCCTCTTAGAACTGCCTTTGCTGCGTCCCACAGAAGTTGTGGCTTTGTGTTGTTGTTGTCATTAGTCTCCATATATTCTTTGATTTCTGTTTTGATTTGGTCGTTAACCCATTGATTAATTAGGAGAGTGTTGTTAAGTCTCCATGTATTTGTGAGCCTTTTTGATTTCTTTCTAAAATTTATTTCTAGTTTTATACCTTGGTGATCTGAGAAGTTGGTTGGTAGGATTTCAATATTTTTGAAATTACTGAGGTTCTTTCTGTGGCCTAATATGTGGTCTATTCTGGAAAATGTTCCATGTGCACTTGAGAAGAATGTGTATCCTGTTGCTTTTGGGTGTAGAGTTTGTAGATGTCTTTTAGGTCCATCTAAAAGTGTGTTGTTCAGTGCCTCTGTGTCTTTATTTATTTTCTGTCTGGTTGATCTGTCCTCTGGAGTGAGTGGTGTGTTGAAGTCTCCTAAGATGAATGCATTGCTGTCTATTTCCTCCTTTAATTCTGTTAGTATTTGTCTCACATATGCTGGCGCTCCTGTGTTGGGTGCATATATATTTATAATGGTTATATCTTCTTGTTGGACTGACCCCTTTATCATTATGTAATGTCCTTCTTTATCTTTTGCTACTTTCTTCGTTTTGAAGTCTATTTTGTCTGATACAAGTACTGCAACACCTGCTTTTTTCTCTTTGTTGTTTGCATGAAATATCTTTTTCCATCCCTTCACTTTTAGTCTGTGTATATCTTTGGATTTGAGGTGAGTTTCTTGTAGGCAGCATATAGATGGGTCTTGCTTTTTTATCCATTCTGTTACTCTGTGTCTTTTGATTGGTGCATTCAGTCCATTTACATTTAGGGTGATTATTGATAGGTATGTACTTATTGCCATTGCTGGCTTTAGATTCGTGGTTACCAAGGGTTCAAGGGTTGCTTCTTTACTATCTAACAATCTAACTTAACTTTCTTGTTAAGTTATTGTAAACACAGTCTGATGTTTCTTTCTTTCTCTCCCTTCTTATTCCTCCTCCTCCATTCTTTCTATAATAGGTGTTTTATTCTTTGCCTTTAGTTAGTATTTGGATGGTCTGCTTTCTTTGCTATGATTTTATTTTCTCTGGTGACATCTTTTTAGCCTTAGGTGTGCTTCCATCTAGAGCAGTCCATTTAAGATATCCTGTAGTGGTGGTTTATGAGAGGCAAATTCTCTCAACTTTCGTTTGTCTGGAAATTGTTTAATCCCTCCATCATATTTAAATGATAATCGTGCTGGATACAATATTCTTGGTTCGAGGCCCTTCTGTTTCATAACGTTAAATATATCATGCCATTTTCTTCTGGCCTGTAAGGTTTCTGTTGAGAAGTCTGATGATAGTCTGATGGGTTTTCCTTTGTAGGTGATCTTTTTTCTCTCTCTAGCTGCCTTTAATACCCTGTCTTTATCTTTGATATTTGCCATCTTAATTATTATGTGTCTTGGTGTTGTCTTCCTTGGGTCCCTTGTGTTGGGAGTTCTATGAGCTTCAGTGGATTGCGAGACTACTTCCTTCCCCAGCGAGGGAAAGTTTTCAGCAATTATTTCTTTAAAGACACTTTCTATCCCTTTTTCTCTCTCTTCTTCCACTGGTACTCCTATGATGCGAATATTGTTCCGTTTGGATTGGTCACACAGTTCTCTTAATATTCTTTCATTCCTAGAATCTTTTTATCTCTGTCTGCCTCAGCTGCTCTGTACTCCTATTCTCTGTTTTCTCTTCCATTAACAGTCTCTTGCATCTCATCCATTCTGCTGTTAAGCCCGTCGATCGCTTGTCTGATTTCTGTATTGTCTTTCCTCAGTTCCCTCACTTCCTCCCTCAGCTCTTGCACATTTCTCTGTAGGTCCATCAGCATGGTTATGACTTTTATTCTGAATTCTTTTTCAGGAAGGCTGTGCATTTCCATCCCTTCAGACTCCCTCTCTGGGGTTGTCTGGTTGATTTTGGTGTGAACCATATTCCTCTGTCTTTTCATGGCTATAGAATTGGTCACTGATAGTTGCCACGTATGTCAGCTGGGCTCTTTAAGACTTTAAAAAGAGAAGGAAAAAAGAAAAAAAAAGAAAAAAAGAAAGAAAAGATAAAACAAAAACAAAACAAAACAAAAGAAACAAAAAAAATGCCCACCGGATGTAGATTCTGTGGGAATGCTCTAGGTGGCGCTATTGCCTCCCTATTCCACAGCTGTGACTCTGCTGCTCCGCAGGGCCCTTTATCGCTCTGGCAGGGGTGGGAACGAATAGGAGGCTGTTGATCTCAGTGAGAAGTGTAAGTATGGCTACGCTTCCTCAGTCGCCAGCTAAGGCATCTGAAACTCCCCAGGATTCCCAGCCTGCTAGGCTGAGTGTGCTGGGGCGATCTGGCTCCTCCGCTGGGCTCCTGTCTCTTTAAGACCGCTGAAGGAAGCGCGCGCTTTTTTTTTTTTCCTTCCCGGGAGCCGGCTGCAAGCACCCTGGCGCGTTCCCTGCTCAGATCCTGCCGCTCTGTCTCTCCAATCTCCGCTGTACTGCACAATGTGGGTCAGCGCTCCCCGCGCAGATCACCGGGGCTGGCTACTTCGCGGGGTGTACTTCCACTCCCTCCCGGCTCTGAATCCTCTCCTCCCGCCGGTGCGCTGGGGTGGGGGAGGGCTCGGGTCCCGCCCGGTCGCGGCTCCGTATCTTACCCGCCTCTTGGGGTGCTGAGTCCTCTCGGGTGTAGCTGCACGCTGTGCGCTTTTCTGTGTATTCTCGTCTCTCTTTTAGGAATAGATGTATTTTCTGTGTTTTCGTAGATAAATATAGTGTTGGGAGGAGATTTCTGCCGCCCTGCTCACACCGCCATCTTCCCGGAAGTCCTCAAGAATACAGTTTCTAAATTAAAAAATTCACTGATGGACCTGAGAGCCAAGTGGATATACCAAAGCAAGAGTAAATGAACTTGAATCTAGGTTAATAGAAATCATCTGAAGTAAAAAAGACAGATTTTAAAAACTTTAAAAAATAATAAACAAACGAACAAAAATAATAAACAGAGCCTTAGGGACCTGTTAGAGGTCACTGGAGGACATTAAGTAGTCAAACACACCTATAATTGGAATCCCATAAAGAGAACAGAGACAGTAGGGTACAGAAAGAAATTTGGGGAAATAAAGTCCAAAAATTTCCCATATTTCATTAAAAACAGATTTGCAGAACCCAGATGCTAACCATCACCAAGCAGAAGAATCACAGGGAAATGCTTACTGAGGCACATCAGTCAAACTGTTGAAAACCAAACCTAAAAAAGAACCTTTTTGTTTTGCTTACAGTCTTTTTTGAGATGTTACCTTATTATTGTTTGCTTAAAAACATTTTTATTGAAGTACATACAATAAAATGCACAAATCTTAGTATACATATGTACACACTCCTAAAGAGCAAATCTTGGAAGCTGGAGAATGACTTATTACGGAGAAACAGTGATACAACTGAGAGCTGAATCCTTATCTAAAGCCATGGAGGCCAAGAGAGGGTGGAACATCTCTCAAGTGCTAAATGGAACAAAGAAACCTCTATAAAACCAGATTTCTACATCCAGAGGAAATTATCACTCAAGAATGAAAGCAAAGGTACTTTTATGTAAAAGAAAACTAGAGAATTGGTGCAGTAGATGTTCACCACAGAAATGTTAAGGCCAGTCCCCCAGGTGAAGGGCCTCAATGAGAACAATATTGCACTGGATGCATTAGACTACTGCTTGGTCTTTCTCCTCTCAATATTTTGTACACTATATTTCTTTGTAAATGGTTTAAAACTAAACATAACATTTTCTTGTAGAGTTTTAAAAAATATATAGATGTGTCACATATAACAAGTATAACATAAAGGACGGGGGATGACTGCAAGATTTCTAAACTTCAAGTGAAGTAATTCATGATGGACTATAAATACAAACTTAAGTATGTATATTGTAATCCCAAGGAAAATCACTAAAAAAAAAATAAGAAGAAAAAGAAAAAGGATCACTTAAACAGCAAATAGGGAAGTTAAAAACGATTTCTAAAAAATGTTCAAAAATGAAAACAAAAACTCAACAACCCAAAATCTCTGGGAGGCAGCAAAGGTAGTTCTCAGAGAAGAGTACACAGCAATACAGGCTTCCCGCAAGAAAAAAGAACAACCCCAAATAAATAATCTAAACTAACAAAGAAACTAGAAAAAAAAAGAACAAATGAAGCCATAAGTCAGTAGGAGGCCCTCTTTCTAACATCTCAAATAGACAAAGCAAAACAAATAAAGCATAATAAAGATCAGAGTAGAAATAAATAAAATAGAGAAAAATAAAACAGAAAAAAAACCCCAATAAAACCAGGAGCTGCTTCTTCGAGAAAATAAACAAAATAGATAAACCCCTAGCCAGACTTTTCAAGAAAAAGAGGGCACACACATAAACAGAATCAGAAAAGAAGAATACTCACAATGGATACCACAGAAATACAAATACTTCTTAGAGAATACTATGGAAAATTATATGCCAATAAATTGGACAACCGAGAAGAAATGGACAACTTCCTAGAAAAATAAAACCTCCCAAGACTGACCAGGAAGAAACAAAAAATCTGGACAGACCAATTACCAGCAATGCAATCGAACTTGTCATCAAAAAACTCTCAAAAAACAAAATCCCAGCTGAATTCTACCAAACAGTTAAAGAAGAGCTAAAACCCATTCTTCTTAAAGCATTTCAAAAAGTAGAAGAGGAGGAAATACTTCCAAACTCATTCTATGAGGCAAGCATCACTCTAATACCAAAACTAGACAAAGACACCACAAAAAAAGAAAATTACAGACCAATATACCTGATGAACAAAGATGCAAAAATACTCAACAAAGTATTAGCAAACAGAATTCAAAAATACATCAAAAAGATCATCCATCATGATCAAGTAGGATTTATTCCAGGGATGCAAGGACGGTACACTATTCGAAAATCCATCTACATCATACACCACATCAATAAAAAGGACAAAAATCACATGATCATATCCATAGATACTGAAAAAGCATTTGACAAAATTCAACTTCCATTCATGATAAAAACTGTCAACAAAATGAGTATAGAGGGCATGTACCTCAACATAATAAAGGCCATATATAACAAACCCAAAGCCAACACCATACTTAACAGCAAAAAGCTGAAAGCTTTTCCTTAAAGATCAGGAACAAGACAGGATGCCCACTCTCCCCACTTTTATTCAACATAGTACTAGAGGTCTGAGCCATGGCAATCAGACAACACAAAGAAATAAAAGGCATCCAGATTGGTAAGAAAGAAGTTAACTCACTGTTTGCAGATGACATGATATTGTCCATAAAAAACCCTAAAGAATCCACCCCAAATCTACCAGAACTACTAACTGAATTCAGCAAAGTTGCAGGATACAAAATCAAAACAGAAATCTGTTGTATTCCTATATACTAACGATGACCTAGAAGAAAAAGAAATCAGGAAAACAATTCCACTCACAATTGCATCTAAAAGAATAAAATACCTATGAATAAACCTAACCAAGGACATGAAAGACCTATACCCTGAAAACCACAAGAAACTCATGAGAGAAATTAAAGAAGACATGAATAAATGGAAATACATCACGTGTTCATGGATAGGTAGAATACTGTCAAAATGGCCATCCTGCCTAAAGCTATCTACAGATTTAATGCAATCCCTATCAAAATACCAACAGCATTCTTCAATAAACTAGAACAAATAGTTCTAAAATTCATATGGAACCACAAAAGACCCTGAATAGCCAAGGCAATCCGGAGAAGGAAGACTAAAGCTGGGGGGATCTTGCTTCACAACTTCAAGCTCTACTACAAAGCCACAGTAATCAAGACAATTTGGTACTGGCACAAGAAGAGCCATAGATCAATGGAACAGAATAGAGAGTCCAGATATAAACCCATGCACATATGGCCAATTAATAAATGATAAAGGTGGGGAAATGACAGTGTCTTCAACAACTGGTGTTGGCAAAACTGGACAGCTACATGTATGAGAATGAAACTGGATTACTGTTTAACTCCATACACAAAAGTAAACTCAAATGGATCAAAGACTTCGATGTAATTCATGAAACCATAAAACACCTCAAAGAAAACATGGGCAAAAATATCTTGAATATAAGCATGAGCAACTTCTTCCTGGGCACATCTTTTCAGGCAAGGGAAACAAAACAGAAAATGAAAAAGTGGGACTACATCAAACTAAAAAGCTTCTATACAGCATAGGATACCATCAGCAGAACAAAAAGGCAACCTACAGTATGGGAGAATATATTCACAAATGATTTATCTGATAAGTGGTTAACATCCAAAATATATTAAAAAACTCATACACCTCAACACCCAAAAAACAAATAACCCAATTAAAAAATGGGCAGAGGACCTGAACAGGCACTTTTCCAAAGAAGAAATACAAATGGCCAACTGGCACATGAAAAGATGCTCCACATCGCTAATCATCAGAAAAATGTAAATTAAACAACAGTGAGATACCACCTCATACCAGTTGGAATGGCCACTATCCAAAAGAAACAACAAATGCTGGTGAGGATGCAGAGAAAGGAAAGCTTTCCTACACTGCTGGTGAGAATGTCACTTGGTGCAACTGCTGTGGAAAGCAGTATGAAGGTTCCTCAAAAAATTAAAAATAGAAAAATCATTTGATCTAGCAATTCCACTCCTAAGATTTTACCCAAAGAAACAAAATCCCTGATTCAAAAAGATATATGCACCCCTATGTTTATCACTGCACTATTTGCAATAGCCAAGATATGAAAGCAACCTAAGTGTCCATCAACAGATGAATGGATAAAGAAGACATGGTACGCATACACAATGGAATATTATTCAGCCATAAAAAGAAATCCTGCCATTTGCAACAACATGAATGGATCTAGAGGGTATTATAAGCCAGGCGGGGAAGACAAATATCATACGATTTTACTTATTTGTTGAATATAAAAACAAAGCAAAACAGAAGGAACAAAACAGCATTAGACTCATAGACACTGAGAAGTGACTAGTGGTCACCAAGAGGAGGGGTTGGGGCAGGTGGGGGGCGGGAAGGGGGAAAGGGACAGGGGGATTAAAGGGCACAATAATTCACAATCACAATATAAGATGATCAGGGGAACTGTGAACCACAGTGAAGTACATTTGAAACCAACATAAGATTGTGTATTAACAATACTTTAATAAATAAAAAATGTTCAAATAACCTAAATAAAGGAATGAAAGGAACAGAGGAACACAAAACAAAGGAGATATGTGTAAAATAACATATAAAATGTTATTCACAAATGCTTTCTCAACTATATCAACAGCTACATTAAATATTAATGGACTACCACAAAAGACCCCAAATAGCCAAAGCAATCCTGAGAAGGAAGAATAAAGCAGGGGGGATCTCACTTCCGAACTTCAAGCTCTACTACAAAGCCGCAGTAACCAAGACAATTTGGTACTGGCACAAGAACAGACCCATTGCCCAGTCGAACAGAATAGAGAGTGCAGATATTAACCCAACCTCATGGGGTCAGTTAAATACACAATAAAGGAGCCATGGATATACAATGGGGAAATGACAGCCTCTTCAACAGCTGGTGTTGGCAAAACTGGACAGCTCCATGTAAGAGAATGAAACTGGATAACTGCCTAACTCCATACACAAAACTAAATTCAAAATAGATCAAAGACCTGAATGTAAGTCATGAAACCATCAGAAGAAAACATAGGCAAACCTCTCTTGAATATAAACATGAACAACTTCTTCATGAACATATCTCCATAGGCAAGGGAAACAAAAGCAAAAATGAACAAATGAAACTGTATCAAACTAAAAAGCTTCTGTATAGCAAAGGACACCATCAGTAAAACAAAAAGGCATCCTACAGTATGGGAGAATATATTCATAAATGACATATCCGATAAGGGGTTGATATCCAAAATATAAAAGAGCTCATGCACCTCAACAAACAAAAAACAAATAACCCAATTGAAAAATGGGCAGAAGACCTGAATGGACACTTCTCCAAAGAAGAAAATCAGATGGCCAACAGGCACACAAAAAGATGCTCCACATCCCTAATCATCAGAGAAATGCAAATTAAAACCACAATGAGATATTACCTCACACCAGTTAAGATGGCCAACATCCAAAAGACAAACAACAACAAATGTTGGCGAGGATGTGGAGAAAGGGGAACCCTCCTACACTGCTGGTGGGAATGTAAATTAGTTCAACCATTGTTGAAAGCAGTATGGAGGTTCCTCAAAAAAACAAAAATAGAAATACCATTTGAGCCAGGAATTCCACTCCTAGGAATTTACCCTAAGAATTCAGCAGTCCAGTTTGAAAAAGACATATGCACCCCTATGTTTATCACAGCACTATTTACAATAGCCAAGAAATGGAAGCAACCTAAGTGTCCATCAGTAGAGAATGGATAAAGAAGAGGTGGTACATATACACAATGGAATATTATTCAGCCATAAGAAGAAAACAAATCCTACCATTTGCAACAACATGGATGGAGCTAGAGGGTATTATGCTCAGTGAAATAAGCCAAGCTGAAAAAGACAAGTACCAAATGATTTCACCCATCTGTGGAGTATAGGAACAAAGAAAAAACTGAAGGAACAGAACAGCAGCAGACCCACCGAACCGAAGAATGGACTAACAGTTACCAAAGGGAAAGGGACTGGGGAGGATGGATGTGAAGGGAGGGATAAGGGGAATAAGAGGCATTACGATTAGCACACATAATGTAACGGAGTGCACAGGGAAAGCAGTACAGCACAGAGAAGACAAGTAGTGACTCTATAGCATCTTACTATGCTGATGGACAGTGACTGTAATGGGGTACATGGTGGGGACTTGATAATGGGGGGAACCAGTAACCACAATGTTGCTCATGTAATTATATATTAATGATACCCCAAAAAAAGTATTAATAGACTAAACACTCCAATTAAGATGAAGGATATTTAAAAATGGATTAAAAAAAACAAGACCTTATGGCATGCTGTTTACAAGAGATTCTCTTTAAGTATAAAGACACAGCCAGGTTGAAATTAAATAGATGGAAAAAAGATATATCATGCTAACAGAAAGCATAAGAGGGCTAGTGTTGCTATGTTAGTAACAGATAAAATATCATTTCAAAACAAAATGTATTACCAGAGATAAAGAGGGACACTTTATAAAAATAATCATAAATGTGAATGAGCCCAATAACACAGCTTCAAAACACATGAAGCAAAAATAGAATAAATTAAAAGGAAGAAAAGATTCCACAGTTGTACCTGTATATTTTAACACCTCTCTCAGCAACTAAAAGAATACCTAGACAAAAAAAAAAAAAGAATACCTAGACAAAAAAAATCAGCAAAGACATAGAAGATGTGAACAATACCACCAACAGCCCCACTTAATTGATATTTATACAACTCCTTAACAGAAAATATCCATTCCCTTTAAGTTTACACGGTAGGTTCATTTAGCATGATACACCAAATTTTGGATCATAAAACAAGAGCAAATAAATGTAAAAAGAATGAAATCATAGATAATTTTTTGACCACAACAGAATTACAAATTAATAAGAATAAAATAAGTGGGAAAACATGAACTATTTGGAAATTAAACAACACATATCTAAATAATCATTTGGCCAAAGAAGAAATCACAAGGAAAATTCAATTTTTAATTAAATGCCAATGAAAATATAACATTAAAACTTTGTGATATATATCTAAAGCTGTGCTTAGAGAATTTATAACTTTAAGTGCTTATAAGAAGAAATAACTCACATCAATGATCAAAGACTCTAGAACTACCATAAACACTTCATACAACTAATTTTTTAAAGGTATTATTGATATACACTCTTACGAAGGTTTCACATGAAAAAACAATGTGGTTACTACATTCACCCATTATCGTGTCCCACCCACACCCCATTGTAGTCACATACCCATCAGTGTAGTAAGATGCCAGAGTCACTATTTGCCTTCTCTGTGCTACACTGTCTTCCCCCGACCCCCCCCCACCATGTGTGCCAATCATAATACCCCTGAATCCCCTTCTCCCTTCCTCCCCACCCGCCCTCCCCCACCCTTTGGTAACCACTACTCCCTTTTTGGAGTCTTGTGAGTCTGTTGCTGTTTCGTTCCTTCAGTTTTGCTTCGTTGTTATACTCAACAAATGAGGGAAATCATTTGGTACTTGTCTTTCTCCACCTGCCTTATTTCACTGCATAATATCCTCCAGCTCTATCCATGTTGTTGCAAATTGCAGAATTTGTTTCTTTCTTATGGCTGAGTAGTATTCCACTGTGTATATGTACTGCCTCTTCTTTATCCATTCATCTACTGAGGGACATTTAGTTGCTTCCTTATCTTGGCTATTGTAAATAGTGCTGCAATAAGCATATGGGTGCATATGTCTTTTTGAATCTGAGAAATTATATTCTTTGGGTAAATTCCTAGGTGCGGAATTCCTGGGTCAAATGGTATTTCTATTTTTAGTTTTTTGAGGAACCTCCATATTGCCTTCCACAATGGTTGAATTAGCTTACATTCCCACCAGCAGTGTCAGAGGGTCTCCCTTTCTCCACATTCTTGCCAGCATTTGTTGTTCTTGTACAACTAATATTTAATGTGCACAAATTTGGGGTATATTGTTCACAAGAGCCTTTTTTGAATAAACTAACTACTTTAAGATAAACCCCACCCAATCAAGAGATGATGGATAAAGTTTGGGTGAGAGGATGGAAACAATCAATGCACTTAACTGCAGGGCTAAGGCACTAGCAAAGGAGGGGATATGAGTGATGAAGTGGTACATGTTTTGACAATGTAGGAACAACAAATTGATCAAAATGGGAGGATAATGGGGAGAAAAGGTGGAAAGTAGAACAAAGTCACTGCTTGTCTTAGAAGCTGGAAGTGAAAGGTAACACTTCGAGTTGACAAGTCAAGTAGTAGAAGTATGTTCAATAGAACAAAGATAAACATTAAAGAAAAAAAAGGAATACTGTTGGGGGATGGAGAAAAAGGATAGAAGCTTATTTTACAAGTGAACATGGTAGAGAATCTACAGCTATTGTCTTAAGGGTGAAATAGGCATTATATAAATGGAACTCGGCTGTTATAAAGGTTTAACCATGGAGGTAATCACTGAAAAGAAAAGCAAACTTCCATAATGTACAGAAAAACTATATAGCTGACCATTGAACAGTGCAGGGTTAGGGGCACCAACCCTTAAACAGTCAAAATCTCATAATTTCTGACTCCCAAAACTTAACTACAAATAGCCTACCACTGACCAGAAGCCTTAACAATCACACAAACAGTCCTTGTATATTACATGTATTATATACTGTTTTTTAAATAAACTAGAGAAAATAAAATGTTTTTCTAAATTGTCACTAGTCTCCAAAAATGTTTACAATATATTTATTGAAAAAAAAAATCTGTGTATAAGTGGACCTGTGCAGCTCAAACCCACCTAGTTCAGACGAAGCAAACAAGCCAAGCTAGTAAAATAAGTCTCTAGGGCACTGTGTCTCAGACTGCTCCAGAGGCCCCTGGGGCCCCTTGAGGTGAGACTCATTACCAAACCAGCCTCCACTCTGAGCCTCCAAAGGCAGATGGGCTGCTGCTCCAGGCAAGCTGCCCAACCCACTCTCACCTGTCCAGCAGCTGCTCAAGGCCTCTGCTTCCTCAGCACTCAGAAGATCCAGGACCCACAGCTTTTCACCTTGCTCCAACTGGGAAATCAGCTCTGGCTTAGGGACAGGGAGTCCTGTCGAGGTGTGAGGGCCCTGTTGAGCTGGTGGCCTGCAGAGCCAGGGAAGGGCACTGCCCACTGGGTCTTCCAGGCTTTGTGAGGAGTATTGTGGGAGCCCCCTGGGCAGGTGGAAGGGGGCATGCATGGTGGGTGGGGGTACACAAAGTGTGTGCAGTGTTGGGGGACAGGAAGGGGTTGGTCAGGAGAGGCAGAGGCTGGCAGTGAGCACTGAGAGAATTCACTCATCAGTTCTCCTGCCCCTGGGGTACACAGGTGGGCATGGGCATCTCAGAGTGCAGCCTCTGAAACTGGGAGCAAGGCAGGGAATACGGATAGAGCAGACTGGTACCGGGGAACATAGGCAGGATCCTCTTGTTTGGGCTCCCGAGTGCGTAAGTGTTGCCCTCCACCCCCAGCTCCTAGAGGCCCCTAGGCCAGCGGGGTGGAGGACCTCACCCAGGGAGGCCATGAGCCCGTAGTTCTCCAGCATCACGTCCCTGTACAGTGCCCACTGGTCTGGGCCCAGCTGCTGCCCTTCTGCGCGAGAGAAGTACACAGCCACATTCTGGAAGGTCAGCGGCACCGCTTCCTGCAACGACAGGAAGCTGCTGCCCCGCTGCTGGGTCAGTCTGAGGCCCGGCGCCCTCCTGGGCCATGGGAACCAGCTGAGTCCCCAGGCCCCGCTCCCGGGGGAGGGCGAGCGTCCCATACACAGCCCTTCCTGTGAGTGCTCAGACTCCTGGCTTCTCCAGGCGCCGGACTCTCAGGTCAGGGAGGAAGGTCAGGAAGGTCAGGGAGGAAGGTGAGCTCACCTGGGGTGCTGTTGGCCCAAGTGTGGCTGCCATCCCGGCGGACCGCATCTGAGGGAAGATTCAAGAGCTGAGGGAGCTGCCCTGGTCTGGGCCTCCCCAGATCACCCTCGGGGGGACGGGACGCACACAGACCCATTCACTGTCATTAAGCCCTTCCATTAACTTCGAGGTGAAGGGCAGAATCGGGCTCCTGGAGTGGCCTGGAGCCATCAGTAAAGTCGCATATAAAAGTTGCTGGTCAGAGGCAGGTCACCCTGAAGCAGAAGCCAACGCGTGCCCTCTGCCCAGAGTGACACGGATACTCCCTAGAACCCGCAGAGTCCGAGCCCACGTGGGCCCGGGGCTGAGGAGTGAAAGCTGGTGCCCCTACAGCCAGGACACGAGGACTTCGGGACGGAGGCTAAACTAGCTACTGAGGGTGCAGCCATGAGCCTGAGTCTTCCTCACGCCTTCCCCCAGCCTCTCGATTGGCCACCCAAATCTTCGCCGTCCCTAAGGCCAAGCTGCCCTGGCGTCCTCGCTCTCCCTACAGTCCCTCCTCCCCACCCTGCCTCCCATCCCGTCCTCTCCTCACTGATACCTTTCAGGCCTCCTCCTGTCCCTGTGGCCTCAGTGGCTCCCCAGGGCCTCTCAGGGCTACAGGCACAGCCCGTCTCCTCTCCCGTGCCCCCAGGCGGGTCAGGGCCGACCCTCTGCCGGGAAGATCCCCCTAACCCATCGCTCGTCAACCCTGCTCATCGCGACCAAGGTGCTGCTTGGACGCGTCTGGGTCCACGACCAGCCCGGCCTCCTGTCCAGCCCACCCCTCCAGATTTTTCAAATCCGCAATCGCAACGCGGTGGCTCTCGCCCTGCAGCCCGCAACCCGCCCCGCCCACAAGCACCTGGCTGCCGGGGCCGCACACCCAGGAGCACATGGACGGCCCAGGCCAGCTGAGCTCAGATTGAAGGGGCGCGGACGAGGGCGGGCCAAGCTGCGCAGGCGCGGGACGCCCTGCCTCCTCCCACATCGGAGACTGAGGGACAGGAAGCCGCTACCCAGAGCGTCCTGGCACCTCCAGTGCTGCTCTAGGACCACAGGATGACCCAGATGTCTGTGGTCCGCGCCGCCAACTGATGTGGATGTTGTCTCATTGTGGATTTGATATGCATTCCCCTCATGATTAGTGCTGTTGAGCATTGCTTCAAATGCTTATTGGCCATCTGTATATCTTCTTTGGAATAATACTGCCGGGAGGAAGTCGGTTAGGAGAAGCAGGGAAGTCAAGAGTACAAGGTGAATTTATTAAAGTGAGAGTGTCAGGGAATGACAGGACAGAATGATAAAGGAAGTTCACTGAACAGCTACTCAGCATGGGGCACATCCCCTGCCAACTTCTTAAGCCAGTGTCACCTGGCGTCCAGTGTCTACTTGGATCTTTACTGGGTGAGAACTGAGTCCCTACCACCCCAGGATTTGGGGGAGCCGCAGAGCCCTGGGTGGAGTGAGATTATGTTCTGCGAACTTCCTAGAGGCAAAGAAAGGAGACATTCAGGCAGGCTACTAAAGAGCATGACTGTAAACTGCAGTTCCTTCTGGGTCACCCAGGCGACGGTAATTTGCAAGCCCAGGTCTGAGATCTCAGCAGTCTGTCCCTACTTATCTGAAATAGGACAGAGGCAGTGAAGGTTTGAGCTTTAATCCAGAGGATTAGAATGAAAAAGCAGAGTAACACAGACACTTACCACCGGAAAAGCGGAGACACAAAACGTTGTAAATTGAGCAGTGGGAAGTTTATTTCAGGCAAAAAGGTGCACACTTGTAGAAAGGAAACTGTGGGCTACCTCAGAGAAGAGGAGATGGTGTAAGGCCCAGAAAACAGGCCCTGCTCAGCCCCGGGATGGACGGCAACCCAAATACTCACAAGAGACCGGTCTTGATGCAAACAGGAAGAGGTTTATATTGATTCCACCAGCGCGCTGGGGTCAAGACTCATAACTCACGCAGGAGCAGAGGAGTCTGACCCCGAGCAGAAATTACAGGAGGTTTTAAAGGAAAAGGGACCACAACCAAGGGGAGGCAAGGGGGAGGTCTGCTGATGATTCGATAGCAAAAATATTTCAATTAGGGTCTCACAGGGCTTTATCTTTAAAGTCTATCAGTTTGGGAAAGATTACCTAGGCACAGGTTGGCAAGCTATTGTGTCATTGTGTTCAGGCCGGTTTTTATGACTCAGGCCAAGGGTCAGAGCCTACTTAAAATTTTCCTATTCTTTCAGGTGGTTTCGGGGAAACTGAAACTCAGGCCCTCTGATTTCTGAGGCTTTCTGGGGCCTGTCATGGCGTTAGTTTGGTCCTTTCATTCCCCACTTCTTCTTATGCATAGTTCTAATCATAGAACTAGAATTCCGTATTATCATAAAATTCTTTTTCAGAATCAGGTACGGACTGGTAATGTTGTCTTAACATTAAAATTTGTACTGCACAATCCGTTCTCTAATAAAAGTTACTAATCTGTTCAGAATGCAAGGGCCAATAGTGAGTAACAGAAGCAGAATCAGAATAGGTCCTAAAAGGGAAGATATTAAAGTAGTAAACCAGGGAGATTTACTAAACCATCCTTCAAACCATCCTTGTTGAGATTCTTGTTCCCACAGGCGTTTATCTAACCTTTCCCTCAGCTTAGACATGGAGTCTTTTATAATTCCAGAATGATCTACATAGAAGCAGCATTCTTCCCTCAATGCAGCACACAGTCCACCATCCTTCAAAAACAACAAATCTAGCCCTCTCCTATTCTGCAATACTACTTCAGACAAAGAAGTCAGGGATTCCTCTAGTTTGGAGATAGATTGTTCTAAGGCTCGTAAGTCCTCATCCATTGCGGCTCTCAACATCTGGAAGTGCTGAGGCCCTTGTATCAAAGCTGCAGTTCCAGTACTTACTCCAGCTGCTACTCCGAGACGGCATAAGCAAAGCTTAAGAGGATTATCAGTCTTTTCCACGTGCCAGGACTCATCTTCTTCTGCCTTTGGTGCAGCTTTTAGGTGGGAGGCGTGGATCCAGGTGGCTATTCCTTCGACCTTCACTGCAGTGGGAGTTGTCAGCAGGACTAGGTAGGGTCCTTTCCACCGAGGCTTGAGATTCCCAACACGGTGTCTGCGTATGTAGACAGCGTCTCCCACTTGGAACCGGTGAGGGACAATGGTGGTCTCAGTGGAGTAGGCCTCTTTCAGTTGTTCCCATGCCTGCTGGCGAACTACTTCTAGGGCTTTTAGGCGGACGAACAAGGATTGAGAAAAAGCAACATCAGGGTTATGTATTCCTCCTGCTTCCACAAGGGGGGGGCGGTCCTCCACATAAAAGCTCATAGGGGGTCAGTCTAAATCGCCCTGGGGTGTTTCTTACCCGGAACAGGGCAAAGGGAAGGAGAGCTGTCCAGTCATTACCACCGGTCTCTAAGGCTAATTTAGTCAAGGTCTCTTTTAGAGTTGTATTCATCCTCTCTACCTGTCCTGAGCTTTGGGGTCTATATGCACAATGTAATCTCCAATCAAACCCCAGTTGTTTGGCCAGTCCCTGACTTACCTGAGCAACGAAGGCGGGCCCGTTGTCAGATCCGATTACCTTAGGGATTCCAAACCTGGGAAAAATTTCTCCTAGAATCTTCTTGGCCACAATGTTGGCAGTTTCTGTCTTAGTTGGGTATGCTTCTACCCATCCTGTGAAAGTATCTATAAAAACTAGTAGATATTTATTCCCATATCTGGCAGGTTTTATTTCAGTAAAGTCTGCTTCCCAGTAGGCTCCAGGTCGATCACCCTGCAATCTTTGTCCAGGGGGGCATTGGTTGGAGCCTGCATTCGTCATGGCACAAGGGATACAGTGTTTAACTACAGCCTTGACAACCTCAGGAAGTCTAATTACATAGTAGGGGGACGATTTTATTGTCTTCTTTAGGTGTTTGGTCCCCAGATGGGTGAGCCGGTGGAGCTGTTCCACATATTCTTTGGCCTCCCTCTGGGGGAATATGATTTTCCCATTTTCTGTCTTTCTTAATCCTTGAGGCATCTCTATAGTGTACCCTAGGCGATTCATGACTTGGCAATCTTCTCTAGTATACTGGAATCCCTCAGGGCTGGGCTCTGTCTCATAGTCACTCATTGCTGGCAATATTGGGGTTCCGTGAGCAGCTTTCTTTGCTGTCTGATCAGCCAACTGATTTCCTTTAGTTATCTTATCGGTGGCTTTTTGGTGCCCAGGGCAGTGTATGATGGCCACCTTTTTAGGCAAATGCATTGCCTTTAATAGACTCAGAATTTCCTCTTTATTTTTAATCTCTTTACCTGCCGATGTCAGTAATCCTCTCTGCCGATAGATGGCACCATGTACATGTGCTGTGGCAAAGGCATATCTACTGTCCGTGTAGATATTGATGGCTTTCCCCTCAGCTAGCCTCAAAGCCTGTATCAAGGCTATGAGTTCTGCCTTCTGAGCTGAGGTCCCTTCAGGTAGACTGCTTGCCCAGCCCACACTGTCTGCTCTCCATCTACTACCGCAGCCCCAGCCATCCTCTTACCTTCAACTACGAAGCTGCTGCCATCCATGAACCAGGTGGTACCGTTAGGCCAGGGGGTGTCTGTAAGGTCACTTCTGACTCCACTTTCCTCAGCCAGTATGTCTGCACAAGTGTGAACAACTGGCTCCTCAGTGTCCTCAGGCAGTAAGGTAGCGGGGTTAAGGAGGGCAGGCTGGCCAAAAATGATTCTCTCCATCAGCAGTAAGCTTTGGTAGTGGGTCATGCGAGCATTCGTCATCCACCGATCAGGAGGCTGGCGGATAACACTCTCTAGGGCATGGGCAGCAATTACAGTCACCTGTTGTCCCATAGTTAGTTTGTCAGCGTCCTTGATCAGGATCGCGACTGCTGCAATGGCCTTTAAGCAGGATGGCCATCCGCTGGCCACTGGGTCCAGTTTCTTTGACAGGTATGCCACCGGCTTCTTCCAGGGTCCCAAGGCCTGGGTAAGAACTCCCCTGGCTACTCCCCCTCTCTCATCTACATAAAGGGTAAAAGGCTTGGTCAGATCTGGCAAGCTCAAGGCCGGTGCTTAGAGGAGGGCCTTCGTAATCTCGTCGAAGGCCTGTTGGTGTTCTTTTTCCCATTGAATCTTTACCCCTTCCTTGGTTAGGGGGTAGAGGGGGGGCTGCCAAGGTAGCAAAGCCTGGGATCCAAAGTCGGCAGAAGCCAGCAGTGCCCAGGAATTCACGTACCTGTCTAGATGTCTTAGGTACTGGAATCTGTGTGACAGTCTTCTTCCTGGCCTTGGTCAGCCATCTTTTCCCTTCCCTTAAAGAGTAGCCCAAGTAGACTACTTCTTGCTTACATAGCTGAGCCTTCTTTGCAGAGGCTCGGTACCCCAGCCGGCCCAGCTCAGAGAGGAGGCTTCTGGTCCCTTCAAGGCAATCTTGATAGGTCTCTCCTGCCAAAAGCAAATCATCAACATACTGGAGGAGAGTTACCTTGGAATTTGTGGCCCGAAAGGGGGCCAAGTCCCGGTGTAGCGCCTCATCGAAGAGGGTGGGAGAGTTCTTGAATCCTTGAGGTAATCAGGTCCAGGTCAGTTGTCCTGTTTGCCCAGTGTCAGGATCTCTCCACTCAAATGCAAAGATGGGCTGACTTGATGGATGTAATCTCATGCAGAAGAAGGCGTCTTTTAAGTCCAGCACAGTATACCAGCCCCTTTCTGGGGGGAGAGAACTGAGAAGGTTATATGGATTGGGCACCGTGGGGTGAATGTCTTGGACTCTTTTGTTCACCTCCTGCAAGTCCTGGACTGGCCGGTAGTCCCCTGTACCGGGCTTTTTGACAGGCAACAGTGGGGTGTTCCATGGGGAGCGGCATGGCACCAGGATTTCTGACTGTAAGAGTCTCTGAATATGGGGGTGAATGCCTAGTCTGGCCTCCTGGCTCATGGGGTCCTGGCGCACTGCTGCTGGGGTGGCACAAGCCTTCATTTCTATCACCAGAGGCGGGATCGGTTCTGCTAAGCCCGTTCCCCCTGTTTCCGCCCAAACTTGTGGAAATTGTCTCAACCAGTCTTGCATATCTTCAGGGACTGACTTCTCAGTGAATATCCGATATTCTTCTTCTAATCTCAAACTTAAAACAACTGTGGGATCTTCCTGCAAGGTGCCCTCAGGCCCCGATGGGGAAAAGAAAATTTGAGCTCCCATTTTGGTGAGGAGGTCTCTCCCCAACAGGTTGGAGGGGCAATCAGGTATAACTAGAAATGAATGGGTTACCCGTCCCCCACCTAAATCTACATCTCTTCGGGTAGTCCATGAATACAGTTTTTTTCCTGTGGCGCCCAGGACTAGGGACTTTTTGTCTTTCAATTTTCCCAAGGGTTCTAGTAACACAGAGTGTTCTGCCCCGGTATCGACCAGAAAGTCCACTGGTCGCCCCTCCACCTGTAAGGTTACCCTGGGCTCGGGGAGGGGATCCGAGCCCGTCCCCTCTAATCTTCTTCATCTAGGGTTAACACTTTTGTGTTTCTGCCCCTCCTCTTCGGGCACTCTCGGGCCCAGTGCCCTCTCTCCTTGCAGTAGGCACATTGATCTTTGTCAAGGGGTGGTCTGCCCATGCTTCTCATTGTCTTCTGGCCCCTGTTGCTCAGGTTCCCTACCTGCCTAGGCCCTTGAAATCCTCTTTCTTTCTCTCCTACCACTGTGGCCAAAATTCTAGATAAGTTTTTCTCCTGTCTTCTGTCTCTTCTATCCTCCCTTTCCTCTCTCTCTCTCTTCTGCCTTTCTTCTTTCTCTTCCTCTGTCTCTCTTTTGTGATACACTTTCTCAGCCTCCTTCACTAGGTCCTGTAAAGTAAAATTCTGCAATCCTTCGAGGCGCTGCAGCTTCTTTTTGATATCAGAAGCTGATTGCCCTATAAATGCCATAGCTATGGCTGCCCGCTGTCCCTCAGAGGTGGGATCAAAAGGAGTATAGCACCTATAAGCCTCCATAAGGCACTCAAGAAAAACTGAAGGCGGTTCAGTGGGCCCCTGAAGAATTTCTCTTACCTTAGCCAGATTAGTGGGCCGTCGCGCAGCCCCCTTGAGACCTGCCACCAGAGCCCGGCGGTAGACAGTCAACCTCTCCCTACCTTCCGGAGTGTTGAAGTCCCAGTTGGGTCGAGTCAGCGGGAATCCAGCATCTATCACATGGGGAAGTTGGGAGGGTTGCCCATTGTCTCCTAAAACATTTTTCCGGGCTTCCAACAGGATTCTCTCTCTCTCTTCCGTGGTGAAAAGAGACTGCAACAGTTGCTGGCAATCATCCCAAGTGGGTTGGTGGGAGAACATGAGAGACTCTATTAATCCAGTAAGTCCTACAGGATTTTCTGAAAAGGAAGCATGATTAGCCTTCCAATTATATATATCTGCAGAAGAAAATGGCCAACACTGCATGGGTTGGACTCCGGGGGGCGGCACGGGAGGGCCATAAACTCTAAGTGGGAGGGTTACAGTAGAATCTGGCCCATCCCCAGGAGGGGCCCCTCTACGACTTCAGGTACCTGCCGCTGGGCCCCCTGCTGCTGCTGGTAAAGGGGGAGCATTGGGCCCTTCTTCTTCCCTTTTTTGCACTACCGGCTGAGCAGGTTGTGGCTCAGGGGCTGGAGCAGGTTCTGCCGCCTGTTCAAGATAATACGGGGGAGGGTAAAGTTCCGGCCATTCGGGAGGGAATTCTACTTCAGGATATATTTTAGGTTTCGGGGTTCCTGCAGTTCTGCTTCTATTTAGTACCAACACTTGAAACTTTGGTTTAGACATACTGGAAAAATAAGAACTTCAGACAAATATGAATATAAAGTTTATAAAATGGGTAATTAAAAGCTTTTAAAAAATAGCAATTTAAAAATGGAAAAAATTTTTCTTTGATTAGATAACCAGATTAAGTTTAAATTGGTTTAGACTAGACCTTAAGGTTTTAGAAAATCTTTGGTTTAAAAATCAAGACTATTTCTCAGAGCTAATCTCATAAAATATCAAAGCAATACAGAAATAAAGTTACTAAAAGGTTAAGAGGTGCCACAATTTTAAAGATCAAAGTAAACATCAGTTTCTCCCTTATAATTACAATTATTGAAAGATTTTCTATATTCAGTTGTATGTGTTCATCTTTAAAGTTATTTATGAAGAAATCTTTTCTTCAATTACAAGAATGAACTATTGCAGCTCAAAACTGGAATGGTACAAGCAAAACAACTTCACACTTTAATAAGTATATGAAAAAGATATTACCCATAGTATGATACACAATTTCAGTAGGGTCCCATCTATCCACATTTTAAAAAGACATGGGAGGAAGGGGTAATATATAACAATTTACTGACTTACAGGAGAGTGCAAGTGAGGGAGCCTTGCTGAAAGTGTATTGCTGGCCTTACATACCTGCTCCATGCTGACTCCCCCACCCTGCAGAAACAATGCAGTCTCTCAAATCAAGTACATTTCCAAAGAGAGAAACAGAGAGAGGGAGGGAAGGAGAGAGGCTTGATAACTTGGGTGTGGGGGGAATCAGTGGCCCATTAACTGCAGTGGAAAAATACAGTGCAAAGTCAATCTTTGGCCCCTTTAAAAGACACTGGATACGAACTGAAAAAAAGCAAATGCTTCCAGTTCTTACAAGAGAAGCTTTGCCTGTTAAGAAAGCTTATTGCCAAAGTATACAAGAAGTTGCCTAGTTTATTAAATCAACTGTCCAGCCCAAGATGAAGGAGCAGACATTTTGTAATCCAATTTCAAAAAGTTAACAATAAATTAACAACAGACCTCTCCTCATACTCTGAAATGAGATTCTTCCATTTAGAAAAATCTCCCTGTAAATGAATACAGGCAGGCCTGAATTTCTGAGGCCAGGATCACTTGGATTCCTCCCTCCCACCCCCATCTTCTGTAGCTGTAACACCTCTGCCATCTTCTGCTGCAGGGGCTGCCCAGGGATGGCAGGGATACAAGTCCAAACCCTCTACTGCTCAGTTGTTCACTTTAATACTCAGAGAAGAGAGGAAGACAGCTTTTGTTATGAGAAATTACTTTTACACAATATGGACAAAGAAGTACATGATGAAAGGAAACAATCAAAACAGCAGTTTTCCTTATTGGTTACATGATGTAGGGTTGGTGGTCAGGGTGAGAATCGGGTCTTGGCTGAAAAACAAGATTCTTAACTGCAAAAATTAATTCTCTGTTAAAAGTACCCTCAGGAGGCCAACCTACATTGAAGGCCGGCCATTCAGTCGAGCAGAGGGTCTGCCATTGTCTTTTTCTAACTTCTACAGACAAGTCATGGGCCCTATTCTTGATGTCCGTCCAGTGGTCCAAAGTCAGAGACAAAGGGGTTGTCACAGTCTGTCCCATTTTGGTCGTTTCTAAATACACAAAAACAGCAAGCCACAAAATGATAAAAGACGCCAACAAACACTTTCCTCCTCTCGTTTTCCACAGACACGAGAGGTATTCAGACAGAGGAGGGTCCCTCTGTTGAATCCGCTCAAACCGGACCCTTTCCCCTTCCAACAGATGGGCGGAAAAATCCCCCGTTTCACACCCAGGGGCGTCCCCCAGGGTTGCAGCTTGTGGCCCCTGGCACGTCTGCCTTACCACAGCTTTCCGTTCCCTTACGGGAGCGGCAAGCGGCTGCCAAACCGAAAGTGCTTTTCACAGACCCAGATACCTGACAGAACAAACAGGCGCCGGCGCACACAGAAACTTAAGGATCCTTTGCTTACCTCCAAGTGGGTCTCTGGAGAATAGGGTGGCCGCAGATCCCGGACGAGCCCCCAAATGTAAGGCCCAGAAAACAGGCCCTGCTCAGCCCCGGGATGGACGGCGACCCAAATACTCACAAGAGACCGGTCTTGATGCAAACAGCAAGAGGTTTATTGATTCCACCAGCGTGCTGGGGTCAAGACTCATAACTCACGCAGGAGCAGAGGAGTCCGACCTCGAGCAGAAATTACAGGAGGTTTTAAAGGAAAAGGGACCACAACCAAGGGGAGGCAAGGGGGAGGTCTGCTGATGATTCGATAGCAAAAATATTTCAATTAGGGTCTCACAGGGCTTTATCTTTAAAGTCTATCAGTTTGGGAAAGATTACCTAGGCACAGGTTGGCAAGCTATTGTGTCATTGTGTTCAGGCCGGTTTTTATGACTCAGGCCAAGGGTCAGAGCCTACTTAAAATTTTCCTATTCTTTCAGGTGGTTTCGGGGAAACTGAAACTCAGGCCCTCTGATTTCTGAGACTTTCTGGGGCCTGTCATGGCGTTAGTTTGGTCCTTTCAATGGAAGGTTTGAATTTTATTTAAGGCTACCCACTTAGAAAGTATGGGTGACCCCAGAGAGAGGTGAGCCCTGAAAGAATTTTTCAAGAATGTGACAAAGGGCTAGGGATGTAGACTTGCTAAGTGGTCGCTGAAAGGGTTCTTTTAGCTACTCGGCTCACTCGCTCGCAAAGGACACGGGAACTCGGTCAGCGTGATTTTATTCCCTGTAAGACAGACAGAATGGCTGTCTCAAAAAGAAGAGAGCAGCAGCTTGTGGGTGAGGAAGCGCGTTTTTAAGGAGTAGGGTGTGGGACGTTGGTGATTGGGTCTTAACGGGTGAGGAGAAATGTTTTAGAGATAAGGTGAGGCCAGTCCAGACTTAATTTTCACCGGCAATGTTTAGAGGTGGGGCAAGTCCAGACATGATTTTCACCAGCCCATGTGCTTGGGACCATGGGGTAAATGGAGGATAAAGTCTTACAGTCGCAAAATGTTCATCTTTGATGAGACATTAAGTCTCTTATCAGTCCTCTAGGTAATTATGCAAAATTAACTTAACACAAGAAATTTACTGTTCTGATTCCTCCCCAGAATAGCACCTTCAGTCTGTGAGCATATCAATCAAGACTGCCTACCCTGCCCCTAAGTTATTGTCTGTTTGCTAAAGAGTATGCTAAGAATCTTACTTCTTAATTTCCTGGGTTTTAAAATGCAATCTTAGCATTAAAATGGAATTCTTTCTGTTTTTTACTATGCTGTTTATAGCTGGGCTTGTTTGCTAAATTAATTATGATGCTTATCTCTTGCCCAGGTTGCATTATTTGATTAGGGGCTGGAGGAGGAAAAAACAGCATGTAGGTTAACTTAAAGAATAAGCTGGGACTGTTAGCAGCTGAAGTAAATCTTTTTTTTTTATTAAGGTATTATTGATATACGCTCTTATGAAAGTTTCACGTGAAAAAACAATGTAGTTACTACATTCTCCCCTGTATCATGTCCCCCCCCATACCCCATTGCAGTCACTGCCCATCAGTGTAGTAAGATGCCACAGTCACTATTTGCCTCCTCTGGCTACACTGTCTTCCCCCTGATGTCCCCCACACCATGTGTGCCAATCATAATACCTGCGAATCCCCTTCTCCGTCCCTCCCCACCCACCCTCCCCCACCCCTCCCCTTTGGTAACCATTAGTCCCTTCTTGGAGTCTATGAGTCTGTTGCTGTTTTGTTCCTTCAGTTCTGCTTCGTTGTTACACTCAACAAATGAGGGAAATCATTTGGTACTTGTCTTTCTCCACCTGCCTTATTTCACTGAGCATAATATCCTCCAGCTCCATCCATGATGTTGCAAATTGCAGAATTTGTTTCTTTCTTATGGCTGAGTAGTATTCCACTGTGTATATGTACCGCCTCTTCTTTATCCATTCATCATCTACTGATGGACACTTAGGTTGCTTCCATATCTTGGCTATTGTACATAGTGCTGCAATAAACATATGGGTGCATATGTCTTTTTGAATCTGAGAAATTATATTCTTTGGGTAAATTCCTAGGTGTGGAATTCCCGGGTCAAATGGTATTTCTATTTTTCGTTTTTTGAGGAACCTCCATATTGTTTTCCACAATGGCTGAATTAGCTTACATTCCCACCAGCAGTGTAGGAGGGTTCCCTTTCTCCACAACCTCACCAGCATTTGTTGTTCTTAGTCTTTCTGATACTGGCCATCCTAACTGGTGTGAGGTGATATCTCATTGTGGTTTTAATTTGCATTTCCCTGATAATTAGGTATGTGGAGCATCTTTTCATGTGCCTGTTGGCCATCTGAATTTCTTCTTTGGAGAATTGTCTGTTTGTATCCTCCGCCCATTCTTTAATTGAGTTATTTACTTTTTGGGTGTTGAGGTAAAGTAAATCTTACAATGGCATGATCTGATTGACACAATGAAGATATAAGCTGTGCTGAGATACTTTTCTGTGTAATATTTGGACATCCCAAGTTACTCCTCACCATTGGAGCTTTAACTGATTAACTCATTAACTCTGTGAGTCTTTTCTGGCTTTCTATTTTTCACTGGTTAACTCTTTGAGTTGCTTGTAGTGGATTTTACTGGCCTTATTCCCTTTCCACCCCACTCATATCTATTCCTCTGCTTAACAATACCAATTGTTAACCTTAAAAATAAACCTATCAGTTATGTTACCAGCTAAGTGCCGGAGCCTGCCGGCAGGAGTCAAACAGTACCTGAATGGGGGGACGAGGGTTTGTATATACAAAGATCACAGGAAGGCAGTCTGTCGGTGCAGAAAGCCAAAATGCTTTATTTCTCTTTGGTATATATGCAGTCTTGTTATGAAACTATCCAAAGTATATTGGCATTACAACAAAGACACCAACTTATCATACAGAGAGTTGTTTTCTTAATCAAGTTCCCCATTCCCAGGACCAAGGAACGGTTACTCTGTTCCCAGGCATTCATGTCTAAAAACAACTGGTACAAGAACAAAAGTTGCAGGATAAACAAGTTCTCTCTACAATATGGAGGAAGTTCACAACATGGCTTCACTTATGTCAAGCAGTAACCAAACACAGCTCCCCACATCTAAAATGGCTGCTAAACTTTAGATGGTTGTGCTTATGCTCTCATGGCTCTCCACAGCTAAGTGTGTTTATTCAGGAACAGCAAGCTATGGCAAAACCACAAGCAACTGGAGAACAGAGAGGAGGCTTCTTTATAGAGAAAGGGGAAGGTGGGGGTTGTTCTAAGCAAAAGTCCACTGGAGGAAACTTGGAGCCCACAGGTAGTGGCTTCTCAACTGGCTGGTTTGGGAGTCTCTCATTGGCTAGGCTGTTGTCAGGCTGTTGCTAGGGAGACAAAAACTCTTCCCTCCTCCTACTAGGGGGTAAAGAGGCCAAAATAATAGAGTTGCAAGGTTTCCTTCTCTTCCTGTCTGGTCTGCAATTGACTGGGAAGGGTGGGCATGAAAGCTCCCCTTGAGGATTCCCTTTATCAATTTTCACAATACACACACACAGTTGAATTTTATTCAGCCATAAAAATTAAGGAAATTCTGCCAATTGTGACAACATGGATGGACCTAAAAGACCTTATGCTAAATGAAACAAACCAGACACAGAAATTCTGTATGATCTCACTTATATGTAGAATCTGAAATAGCCAAACTAATAGAAACACAGAGTAGAATGGTGGTTACCAAAAGCTGGGAGGAGGAAGAAACAGGCAGGTGATAGTCAAAGGGTATGAAGTTTCAGTTACACAAATACGTTCTAGATATCTACTATACAGCATAGTGCTTATAGCTAACAATACTGTACTGTACACTTATAATTAGCTAATAGAACTTTTGTTAAGTGTTCTTGCTACACACATACAAATTAAAGGAGGTGGGAGGAAACTTTGGGAAATAATGAATATGTTTATCCATTATGTTGATGGTGCTGATGGTTTCATGAGTGTATATTTATCCCCAAACTCATTGAGTTGTACACATTAAATATGTACAGCTTTTACATGTCAATCATACCTCAATAAAGTGGTTATAATAATAATATAGTAGTAGTAAAAATAAGTGCCAATCCACCAATACAAAATAGGCAAAGTATCTTAGCAATCCCTTTACAAAGACTCATGAATGTCCAATAAGCACATGAAAGAGTACACATCAGAGAAATGAAAACCCAAACCACACTGATTCACTACAAACCCACCAGAATGAAAAAGCTTTAAAGACCTGACAGCACCAAGGGTTGGTCCTGAATAAACCCACTTTTGCTGGTAATATACATTAACACCTTGTGGGTAAAATTGTAATATTTCCAGAATATCTCGCTTGGCTTTAGTACATCTGCATATCAGTAGGTGTTTAGAGGTGAAAAGTAGTATGGCTTTAGTGCATTTATATCATTCCTCAGGGGTGGAGAGAAGGTCATCTCCATATCAATGGGTAATTACCTGGGCAAAGGAGGGCTTATCTGTACCTGAGAGGTGAGGGGAAGGGCTAGTTTTGCTTCTGCAGGAGCAGGAAAGAGAGATGGCCAGTGACTGCAGTTTGTAAGCAATAAACGGATTTTAAACTTTATTTCTCCCTATAACTGATTTCGGTTTTTAGAGGTATTTTGCCCCAGGATTTCCTCTCCCGGACTTACACACCTTTTTTCATTAACTTTCTAAAGTAACAGCTGTATTGAGGTATAACTCACCTACCACACACTTCACCCACAAATGAGTGGCTAAGTGCATTCACGGGGTTGTGGAGCCATCACCACAGATCCTGAGAGGGTGCAAGCCAGACCCTCCCTCATGTAGCCCACAGGGCAAACACAGGATCCCTGGGGTCTGCGCTGGCCCCTCCCTTCCTGGTCACTGCCTGTAGGCCCACAGACCTTGTGGTAGGCAAGAAAATAGATATGAGCGCAGTGGAGAGAGAATAAGGTTAGTAAAACCCTCTAAAAGGGACTCAAATAGTTAACCAGATAAAACCAGAGAGCCAGAAAAGACCCACAGAGTTAATGTGTTAATCAGTTGAAGCTCCAAAGGCCAGGAGTTACTTGGAATGTCCAAATGTAAGTCAGGGAGATGAACTTCTCTCCACCCCTGAGGATATGCAAATGCATTAAAGCCAGGTGAGATATTCTGGAAATGTTACAACTTTACCCAAAGGCCACCCCTCCAGAAATCTCACCTTACAATCTACTCGTTCTCCTTCTTCCTCAATGGTCCCTGGACAAGAAAACCGGAACATTGTGACCAGCCTAATGACATAACAATAGCAACAGCAATAAAATTATGACAATCCTCAAGCCAGAGGATTCAGCTAGGTTCAAAGTCCTATGCAGATTAAGTCCATAGCTCGTCCATTCCACAGGCAGGCAGTAGCTGAGGGTTCAGAGCAATCATCATGTGGCAGCTGCAGCCAGGGGGTGCATTCAGGCCACAAGATTGTAGGAGAAAATAACCTTAAGGGGGATAAGATACATGTTTTAATGACACCAGCATAGGCAAATCTTGTCCATCAGGTAGGATACATGCAAGAGAGTGGTCTTGTGATAAAACAGTGGCAGGAATGGGATCTCGTCCTGGTCTAGTATACCAGACTTTCACCCCCCTGCCAGTGGGAGTTACAGATGGGTCAGTATATAGGGCTACGGGAGGTACATGCCCTGGACATAAGATAAAACAAAACATCTCCGGAAGATGCTCCTACCTCCTGGACATTTTACGTATAATACCGTGACCTTTGGTGGCCATTCAGGTGTTACTCCAGGAATATACATGAGGCCATCTTCCAGGCCTTTCCCCCAAGGTGCCAGAAGGGACAGCCATCGCGGGTCCATGTGTCGAAATGTCCATGGCCAGGTTCATTCAACAGTGTCTCCAGGGCTTAATGCAGTGGGGCTGGCAGCAGGATGTTGCTCTGCTCCCCATACCCTGGCTTCAATAACTTTTCTTTAGTTTGGATGTACAATTGTATAGGAGAGGCGGCAAGGTGTGTGGGCATATCCACAGGGCTCTAAGCTCCTTTATGTGGCTTCTCCTTCAAACGCCACAGCACTGTCCATAGGCAAACTGACCAACCCTGTAGACTATTGGTGTCTGACTTCAGGCCAGATTTCAACAAACCGTTGTACCTCTCTCTCATGCCTGCACGGTTAGGATTATATGGTACATGAACTTTCCACTTTATTCCTAATTGCTGCACCCATTCTTGTAATGCATGTCCAGTAAAGTGGGTGCCTTGATCGCTCTCAATCACCTGCGGCCGGCCATAGGCTGCAAAAAGATGATCTAGGCCCCTCTTGGTGGTTTGCTGATCTGCACAACGTGCAGGAAAAGTAACCAATAGTCCAGTAGCCGTGTCCACACAAGTCATGGAATACCGATATCCTTCTGATATTGACAGAGGCCCAATACAGTCTATCTGCAACCTGACAAGGGGTATTTTCCCCCTTACTATTGTCCCATGTTGCTGTGGGACTCGGTGTAAGTGCCTCTTAGAGCACACAAGGCGCTCCTTCCGGGCTCTGCTGACTTCTTCAAAGGTCAATGGCAAGCCCCACCCACGGGCTACAGCCCACATTGTCTTTTGCCCTGTGTGCAAGAAACGCTCGTGTAACCATTGGGCCACAACAGAGGCAGGCTTTCCTTCTAGCCAGCGCACTGGGGCCAGTGTGTCTGCTTCATCATTCCCTGGGGATGCCAAAGGCAAATGGCCAGTCACATGATATACGGTAACAGTCTTAGTCTGACCACAGGCCCATAAGTCTTGCCACAACTCTTGCCCGTAAAGGGGCTGGTGACTGTCCAGTTGGCATGGTATACCATATCAGTAGCCCCAGGGTCAAGCTCTGATAGATGGCTCAGCTGTCAGTGCAGACAACTATGGGGGAAGGCTCCTGGGTGATCACTAGTCATACTGCCCGCATCTCAGCTCATTGGCTGCTCTAATCCTCTCCATCCTCCATCCATACTGTCTCAGTCTTAGGATGGAAAGCCACAGCCTTCCACTTCCGGGCTGCCCACAACTGGAGCCATCTGTGTATCAAGTACCTTCAGGTTAGGGGCTTTTCCCTCCTGTTAAGGAGTCTCGGCTACCAGTGGCTCAAAAGCAAGCTCTTCCTGCTTTCCACTGGTATAAGTCACTGGCCCCAATAAGCATTGGAGTTCTCCACTTAAGGGGCTAGTAGGGTGCTGCGCTGCTGTAAATATGCGCCCCTTTTGGCCAGTGTAGGTACCTGTGCGATACCACTCCGTGGCCTTTGGGTCCAGTCTCACACCCACCCTGCAATGGGATAGGTGGTTATTACCTTGGTTGAAGCTATTCCAGCGATGGGCTCCATAGCCAGCAAGGCATGGTACACAGCAGCCAGTTGCTTCTGTATCAAGGTGTACCAGACCTCTGCTCCTTTCCATAGTTGTGACTGGAATCCAGTAGGTTGGCGTGTCCATTCAAGCTGCTGCCAAAGACCCCATCCATAACCATCCTCAGTTACATGAACATCTGGGTCACAGGGCCTTGATGAGTCCATTACATCCAAGGCCTGTATGGCCTTGACTGCCTGCTTGGCAGCAGTAAAAGCAGCTTCACATGTCTCTTCCTGGTACCACCTGATGCCCTTCCATACCAACTGGTATAAGGGCTTCAGAATTTGTGCCAAGAGTGGGAGAAACACTCCCAAGTAACCCAAAAGACCCCCAAACTCTTGTAATACTGCCACAGTGGTAGGGATACGGAAAGCCTGGAACTTGGTCTATAACTGCATCAGGAACAACTTTAGTTTTGGCAGACCAGACAACCCCCAAGAAATTCACAGACAAACCAGGTCCCTGAACCTTGGTGCTGTTTACAGCCCAGACTTTTTCCTGTAGATGTTGCAACACTCTAGGAACTGCTCCTTCTAAATCTGAAAGAGAAGCAGATGTGAGCATGTCATAAATGTAGTGATACAACTGCACTTTTTGCAGTTTCTTCCATGTGGCCAAGTCCGGGGCTACAAGTCCACGACAGATGATGGGACTGTGGAGATATCCCTGTGGAAGGGCAGTGAATGTCCACTGCCAGCCTTCTTACGTGAAGGCAAACTGTTCCTGGCTTTCCTGTGCTATTTCAATAGAGAAGAAAGCATTAGCAAGGTCTACTACATAATGATATGTTCCCAGTTCATGGCTCAGGGTGTCCAGAATGTATGCTATAGAGGGGACAGCAGCATGCAAAGGAGGTGTGACTTTACTCAATTCCCTGTAGTCCACAGTCATACGCCAGGAGCTGTCTGACTTTCTCACTGGCCACACTGGGGAATTAAAAGAACAATGAGTGGGCTTTATGATGCCCACCCTCTCCAGCTCCTTTGAGTTTCTCCAATTCCCTGTGTCCCCCTGCCAATTTATACTGCTTAATATTTGTCACCCACTGAGCTACAGGCAGAGCTACAGGTGGGTGCTTAGCATGTCCCCTCAGAATTGCCTTTACCACACGTACCCTCAGTCTGAACTCACCTGCAGTGGTCTGTAACCACAGGCCCTGCATGATATCTAACCACATAATATATTCAGTGATGGGAGAAATGCACATGGTGTAGTCCTTTGGAGGTAAACGCCATATCCCCAATGGGCTTTCTTCACTCTCATTGCCTTATCCCCATAGCCATCTATCACAGCAGGGGTCCTAGGAAAACGCTCAGTGTTGCCATAAATCAGAGAACACTCAGCTCCTGTGTCCACCAGCACCAGGACACGTTGTACATTCACAGGGGACTAATGAATTGCTAATTCTACATGTGGCCTCTGGTCCCCACCATGTCCCCCAAGGTGGGGACTTTGACACACACACACCCCCCAGTTGAACTGCGATGCCCAATCATCCTCCTGTGGGGGTGAGGGCTCAAGAGAATCCTGAGTAAATTCTCCCATAACGTTTTGCAGGGACACAGGCCGGGCATGAGGCCTTGACTCTGGTTTCCATGTCCTGGACCTCAGCGGCTGTAACTGCTGCTCTGGCTTTCATTGGTGCCACAGTTCTAACAAGATTCTATTGGGCTGCCCATCAAGTTTTTCTTCTACTACCCCGGCCTTTATCAAATCAACCCACATTTGGGTCCTCGAGACCTTCACGGGAACTTTTGCACTTCTCCTTTCAGTCGTGGCCCGTACTTCCCTCCGTGCCTTTATTGTTTCAACCTCCCCCATATCTGTTAAAGTACAAGTAGCCTCACTTGCCCTATGTGGGGGGCAAGAGTATTCACTAGGGACCCAAAGAGATGTGGGAGCTGTATGCAGCACCAGGTTTCTCATTTCTGTTTTAAAACCCAGGAAGTGAACACCTCCTCATCAGGGCCCTGTGGGTCCATATTATAGATGATATTTTTCATACCCAATTCCCTCAGTACCTTTTGGAGCTCTGCATAGGTTTTCCAACTACTGGGAAAATATGGTAAATCACCCTGATTAGGCCAAACTACCCTGATGGCAGCTGTCCGCTATTCCAGGATTGTCTGATTCCCTGAGGCATGACAGGCATTTTGCAACCACTGCTGGAGGGAAGGGTGAGTTGTCAGGGAAGCCATTCTACTCATCTCAGTACCCAACACAACAACGTTTTCCACCCCCATATCCCAGAGACATAAAAGTCATGTAGGCAGAGCTTTTGATGGCCTCTGCCTGTACTGGACGCTCATGTCCACCAGCTCACCCTGAGTATAGGGGCAGAGCATGGAGTGCTCCACAACCTGGGGAGGGGGCGGCTTCTTCCCCTGAGGACCCTGCGGTTGTTTTGTTTTTATTTTCTTAATTATAGCTGGGTGTGCCTTCAAAACAGAAGAAGATGGTACCTCTGGTGGTGGCCTGGGTAGCAGATCTGGCAGTGTCCCCGCCTCCTCCTCTTCTCCCTCTGGCTCCTCCCCCATTTCCAGGGCTGAAGGCACTACCCTTTCCTCCCCCTTACCCACGGCCTCCTGCAACACGACCTTTCCTGCCATCTCCCCCCTCTCCACTGCTAAGGAGCCTTCTAGGATTGTACCTGTCTTTTCAGTAACTCTCTTCTTTAACCACATCCCATAGGTTATCGCCCAGCTCCTCCAAGTGATGCTGAAGTGTATCTCTCTCCCACCTAAGTCCCTCAATAATCGTCTCTCTCTACTGTATAACATTTTCCCCTATCTGGATGAAAAGAGACCCTACAATGCCAGCCACTAAATGGCCTCCTATGGTGTCCAAGCAGTCTTCCAACTCACGGAGGGCTAATTCTGCAGCTTCTGGTGTTTCCAACCTTCCCCAGTTCTGGGGAAGGTCCCACCCCTCTAGGAGGCACTTTACCATAGACCAATTCCCCGGTAGGGGTTCCCGACTTGGAAGCCAGCTCCCAGCTGGGGGATAATAACAGGTGAGGCGGCACCCTCTGCTGCTGCATCCGCTGGGGCCTCCCCACCATCCACAGGAGCAGCCCTCCCAAAGGTCACACCCATTATGACAGATTTTGGGTTCAGGGCACCCTGCCAACTGCCGCCATGTGTAGTCCGGGGAGAGGAAATTTCGGGCAAAATACCTCTCAAAACCAAAATCAGTCAAAGAGAGAAGTAAAGTTTAAAACCCATTTATTGCTTACAAACTGCAGTTCACGGCCATCTTTCTGCTCTGCTCCTGAAGCAAGCCAGCCCCTCCCTTTATACTCTCAGATTTAGACTCGCCCTAGGTTGCCCACATAATTTCCCACTGATATGGAGATGAACTTCTCCCCACCCCTGAGGTTATGCAAATGCCCCAAGGCCAGGTGAGATATTCTGGAAATGTTACAACTTTACCCACACCAAATATGCTCCAGAGAAAAAACATGCTGTTTTTTCCTCCAGCCCCTAATCAAGTAATGCAACCTGATCAGGAGACCAGCATCATGATTAATTTAGCAAACAAGCTCAGCTATAAACAGCATAGTAAAAACAGGAAAGATTCCGTTTAAAGCTAAGATTGCAGGGGAGTATTAAAGATGACAGTGTGAGAGGTGAGACAGAGGCTTCCTCCTAAAATTGCATATAATATGAAAATATAACTGATACAACTATTCCTGAAAGTGCAACAGGAAAGAGGACTATGCCAAACTGCATACACCTGGAGATAAGAGCCGACCTCACGGAAAAGGGTAACATATGAAACCTGTGTCCTGTCGGGACCCAAGCCATTCCCCCACCCCAGCTTACCAGTGGGAGGAAGAGAAATGGAGCAGGGAGGGAGGGGAGACCTGGGACTACTGAATACCTAACTCTGGAGATCTGGTCTGGGAGCACAGACCTTCATTTTATGGTGCTTGCATGATACTCTTGTAATTAGGGGGTTGGAAAGCTAAGAGAGGCAGAATTCCTGGAGAGACTGAGATTCCAGCTGCTTGTGGAAAGCAGGGATCCATATCTGGCTGCTCTGGGACAAAAGAAAGGTGGGCAGTCTGAGAGACTTCCTAACAAGGAAGCCCTTAGCAAGGGAGCTGCTAAAGGGGCAGGGATTGCACACAGTTTATTGCTCAGGTGAAAGGACAGGTAGACAACATTGTCTGGGTGCACTGTGCCCAGCAGGTTGGGAGTTTTCACGATCTTCAGGTGCTCCAGCTCCCTGACTGCCTACACAGCTCTATGAACCCCCTCTGTGATAGGCAGCCTACTGCACCTTTCTCCGGGTCACCCCCACCTGGCTCCCAAACCGGCAAACCCTACCCTGGCATTAGGTCAGGCAGAGGGAAGATCTGTCTATAGCAACTACAAACGCAAAGCATAGAGGCTTATACCTGTGTTCTCAGCTCACTGGTTCAGGCAGTGGAGAGGGGCATAGCAGCCTGGAAGCAGGAAACAGCTCTTTCCACCCACCAGGCACCAATACCACTACCCTGCGACCACCAACATTGCTCCAGGGGCTAAGCAGCTCTAGAGAGTAGAGCTTCTGGGCACTAGAGGGCACCATATGCAAATATGAACCTGGTTCAGAGCAAAATTATTAATACAACTCCTGAAAAAGATTTAAATGATATCGACCTCATGACTCCCCCTGAAAGGGAATTCAAAATAAAAATGATTAACATGCTCATGGAGGTATTGAAAGATATTCAAGAACTCAGGAATGAACTCTGGTTGTAGATCCAATCATTGAAGAGCACAATGGAGGGAATTAAAAGCAGATTGGATAAGGTGGAGGACAGGATAAATGAAATAGAAACTAGAGAAGAGGAATACAAAGAAGCCGAGGCACAGAGAGAAAACAGGATCTCTAAGAATGAAAGAATATTTAGAGAACTGTGTGACCAATCCAAATGCAACAATATTCGCATTATAGGAGTACCAGAAGAAGAAGAGAGAAAAAGGGATAGAAAGTGTCTTTGAGGAGGGAATTGCTGAAAACTTCCCCGATCTGGGGAAGGAGATAGTCTCTCAGGCCATGAAGGTTCACAGATCTCCCAACACAAGGGACCCAAGGAAGACAACACCAAGACATATAGTAATTAAAATGGCAAAGATCAAGGATAAGGACAGACTATTAAAAGCAGCCAGAGAGAGAAATAAGATCACATACAAAGGAAAGCCCATCAGGCTATCATCAGACTTCTCAACAGAAACCTTACAAGCCAGAAGGGAGTGGCATGATGTATTTAATACAATGAAGCAGAAGGGCCTTAAACCAAGATTACTTTATCCATAAAGATTATCACTTAAATTTGAAGGAGGGATTAAACAATTCCCAGATAAGCAAAAGCTGAGAGAAATTACCTCCCACAAACCATCTCTACAGTGTATTTTGGAGGGACTCCTATAGATGGAAGTGTTGCTAAGGTTTAATAGCTGTCACCAGAGGTAATAAAACCACAGTAAAGAAAGTAGAACAGCTAATTACTAAGCAAATGCAAAATTAAATTAACTATCCCCAAAGTCAATCAAGGGATAGACAAAGAATACAGAATATGATACCTAATATATAAAGAATGGAGGAGGAAGAAAAATGAGAAGAAAATTAAAAAAGAACCTTTAGATTGTGTTTGTAATAGCACATTAAGTAAGTTAACTTAGACTCTTAGATAGTAAGGAAGTTAACCTTGAACCTTTGGTAACCACGAATCTACAGCCTGCAATGGCAATAAGTACATACCTATCGATAATCACCCTAAATGTAAATGGACTGAATGCACCAATCAAAAGACATAGAGTCACTGAATGGATAAAAAAACAAGACCCATCTATATAATGCCTACAAGAGACTCACTTTAAACCCAAAGACATACACAGACTAAAAGTGAAGGGATGGAAAAAGACATTTCATGCAACTAATGAGGAGAAAAAAGCAGGAGTTGCAGTACTTGTATCAGACAAAATAGACTTCAAAACAAAGAAAGTCACAAGAGACAGAGAAGGACATTACATAATGATAAAAGGGTCAATCCAACAAGAGATATAACCATTATAAATATCTATGCACCCAACACAGGAGCACCTACATATGTGAAACAAATACTAACAAAATTAAAAGGGGAAATAGAATGCAATGTATTCATTCTAGGAGACTTCAACACACACCACTCACTCTGAAGGACAGATCAACCAGACAGAAAATAAGTAAGGAGACAGAGGCACTGAACAACCCACTAGAAGAGATGGACCTAACAGATATCTACAGAACTCTATACCCAAAAGCAGCAGAATACACATTCTTCTCAAGTGCACATGGAAGATTTTCAAGACTAGATCATATACTAGGCCACAAAAAGAGCCTCAGTAAATTCAAAAAGACTGAAATTGTACCAATCAGTTTCTCAGACCACAAAGGTATGAAACTAGAAATAAATTACACAAAGAAAATGAAAAATCCCACAAACACATGGAGGCTTTACAACATTTTCCTAAAAAACCAATGGATCAATGACCAAATAAAAACAGAGATCAAGCAATATATGGAGACAAATGAAAACAGTAATTCAACACCACAAAATCTGTGGGACGCAGGGAGGCCATGCTAAGAGGAAAGTATATTGCAATACAGATCTACCTCAGGAAAGAAAAACAATTCCATATGAGCAGTCTAAACTCACAATTAACAAAACTAGAAAAAGAAAAATAAATGAGACCCAAAGTCAATAGAAGGAGGGACATAATAAAGATTAGAGCAGAAATAAAATCGAGAAGAATAAAACAATAGGATCAACAAAAGCAAGAGCTGGTTCTTCGAGAAAATAAACAAAATAGACAAACCCCTAGTCAGACTTATCAGGAAAAAAAGAGAGTCTACTCATACAAACAGAATCAGAAATGAGAAAGGAGAAATCACTACGGACAGCACAGAAATACAAAGAATTATTAAAGAATACTATGAAAAATTATATGCTAACAAACTGGATAACCTAGAAGAAATGGACAGCTTTCTAGAAAAATACAACCTTCCAAGGCTGTCCCAGAAAGAAACAGAAAATCTCAATAGACCAATTACCAGCAACAAAATTGAACTGGTAATCAAAAAACTACCTAAGAACAAAATGCCTGGACCAGAAGGCTTCACCGCTGAATTTTATCAAACATTTAGTGAGAACCTAATACCCATACTCCTTAAAGTTTTCCAAATAGTAGAAGAAGAGGGAATACTTCCAAAGTCATTCTATGAGGCCAACATCACTCTAATACCAAAACCGGGCAAAGACACCACAAAAAAAGAAAATAACACACCAATATCGTGATGAACATAGAGGCAAAAATCCTCAACAAAATATTAGCAAACCAAATTCAAAAATACATCAAAAGGATCATCCATCATGATTAAGTAGGATTTATTCCAGGGATGCAAGGATGGTACAACATTCGAAAATCCGTCAACATCATCCACCACATCAACAAAAAGAATGACAAAAACCATATGATCATCTCCATAGATGCTGAAGAAGCATTTGACAAAATTCAACATCCACTCATGATGAAAATTCTCAACAAAATGGGTATAGAGGGCAAGTACCTCAACATAATAAAGGCCATATAGGACAAACCCACAGCCAACATTATACTTAACAGCAAGAAGTTGAAAGCATTTCCTTTAAGATTGGGAACAAGACAAGGATGCCCACTCTCCCCACTTTTATTCAACATAGTACTGGAGGTCCTAGCCACCAGTAAACAGACAACACAAAGAAATAAAAGTCATCCAGATTGGCAAGGAAGAAGTTAAACTGCCCCTGTTTGCAGATGACATGATATTGTACATAAAAAACCCTGAAGAATCCACTCCAAAACTATTAGATCTAATATCTTAATTCAGCAAACTTGCAGGATACAAAATTAACACATAGAAATCTGTTGCTTTCCTATACACTAACAACAAACTAGCAGAGAGAGAAATCAGGAAAACAATTCCATACACAGTTGCATCAAAAAGAATAAAATACCTAGGAATAAACCTAACCAAGGAAGTGCAAGACCTATACTCTGAAAACTACAAGACACTCATGAGAGAAATTAAAGAAGATACCAATAAATGGAAACACATCCCATGCTCATGAATAGGAAGAATTAATATTGTCAAAATGGCCATCCTGCCTAAAGTAATCTACAGATTCAATGCAATTCCTATCAAAATACCAACAGTATTTTTCAACGAACTGGAGAAAATCATTCTAAAATTCATATGGAACCACAAAAGACCCCGAATAGCCAAAGCAATCCTGAGAAGGAAGAATAAAGCTGGGGGATTTTGCTCCCCAACTTCAAGATCTACTACAAAGCCACAGTACTCAAGACAATTTGGTACTGGCACAAGAACAGACCCATAGACCAATGGAACAGACTAGAGAACCCTGATATAAACCCAACCACATATGGTCAATTAATATGTGATAAAGGAGCCATGGACATACAATGGGGAAATGACAGCCTCTTCAACAGCTGGTGTTGGCAAAAATGGACAGCTATATGCAAGAGAATGAAACTGGTTATTGTTTGACCCCATACACAAAAGTAAACTCGAAATAGATCAAGGACCTGAATGTAAGTCATGAAACCATAAAACTCTTAGAAGACAACATAGGCAAAAATCTCCTGGGTATATGCATGAGCCACTTCTTCCTGAATGCATCTCCTCGAGCAAGGGAAACAAAAGCAAAAAGATTACATCAAACTAAAAAGTTTCTGTATGGCAAAGGACACCATCAACAGAACAAAAAGGCATACTACAGTATGGGAGAATATATTTGTAAATGACATATCTGACAAGGGGTTAACATCCAAAATATATAAAGAACTTACACGCCTCTACACCCAAAAACCAAATAACCTCATTAAAAATTGGGCAGAGGATATGAAGAGACAGATCTCCAAAGAAGAAATTCAGATGTCCAACAGACACATGAAAAGATGCTCCACATCACTAATCATCAGGGAAATGCAATTTAAAACCACAATGAGATATCACCTCACACCAGTAAGGATGGCCACCATCCGAAAGACTAAGAACAACAAATGCTGGCGAGGATGTAGAGAAAGGGGAACCCTCCTACACTGCTGTTGGGAATGTAAGCTAGTTCAACCATGTGGAAAGCAATATGGAGGTTCCTCAAAAAACTAAAAATAGAAATACCATTTGTCCCAGGAATCCCACTCCTTGGAATTTACCCAAAGAATACAACTTCTGAGATTCCAAAAAACATATGCGCCCCTATGTTTATCGCAGTACTTTTTACAATAGCCAAGATATGGAAGCAACCTAAGTGTCCATCAGTAGTTGAATGGATAAAGAAGAGCTGGTACATATACACAATGGAATACTATTCAGCCATAAGAAAGAAACAAATTCTACCATTTGCAGCAACACTGATGGAGCTGGAGCATATTATGCTCAGTGAAATAAGCCAGGTGGAGAAAGACAAGTGCCAAATGATTTCCCTCATTTGTGGAGTATAACAATGAAGCAAAACTGAAGGAACAAAATAGCAGCAGTCTCAGAGAGTCCAAGAAGGAACTAGTGGTTACCAAAGGGGAGGGGTGTGGGAGAGCGGGTGGGGAGGGAGGGAGAAGGGGATTGAGGGGTATTATGTTTAGTACACATGGTGTGGGGGATCACGGGGAAAACAGTGTAGCACAGAGAAGGCAAATAGTGAATCTGTGGCATCTCACTACACCCAAGGACAGTGACTGCATTGGGGTATGGGTGGGGGACTTGATAATATGGGTAAATGTAGTAACCACAGTGTTTTTTCATGTGAAACCTTCATAAGAGTGTATATCAATAATACGTTGATAAAAAATTAAAAAATAAAAATAAAGCTAAGATTGCATTTTAAAACCCTGGAATTTAAGAAGCAAGATTCTTAGCATAGTCCTTAACAAACAGACAATTAACTCAACACACCTTGGGGGCAGGGCAAGCGGTCTTAATTGATATGTTCCCAGTGTGGGGAGGGGGGAACTGGTATCCTGGTGAGTACCTGGATAAGTAACTTTCCTAAGCAAATTTTGTAGAATTATCTGGAGGACTGATAATAAAAGAGATTGTAATATCTCTATTCAAAGATGAACATCTCGAGACCACTTAACAAGTCTACACCCTTAGCCCTTTTTAACTGTGGGTAAAATTGCAGTATATCCAGAATATCTCACCTGGCTTTAGTGCATCTCCAAACAATAGGAGTTTCCAAATAGGCGTGGAGAGAAGTAGACCATCTCCATATTAATAGGTAATTATGAGGGCCAGTGAGGGCTTATCTGGACCTGAGAGGTTGGGTGAGGTCCTCTTCTTAGGCAGCTGGGTGGTAAGAGACACAGGAGAGCGGATGTGGAATGCTTTTAAGAAATAAATGGGTTTCTTCCACTTTATTTCTCCCTTTGATTGATTTGGTTTCAGAGGTATTTTGCCCTGGGATTTTACCCCCAGAGTTAGTCACATTCCTGAAAAATCCTTAAAAGAGGGAATGCCCTACCTTTCAGCGCACCTCTCTCTCTGAGGTCGTCTGCACTTTCTAAGTGTATAGCCTTAAGTAAAAGTTTTTCTCAACCTTTCAGAGAGTGTTTTTCCTCTCTGAGGTTGATGCAAGTGTTCTTGTTCGTGGAGTTGAAGAATGAACTTCTCAAACACTGAAGGTAGGAGAGCAAGGCAGAGGCTTATATTTAGAGAAAAAGTGAGAGGACAGAACTCCTGGCTCACACCAGGAGGGGACAAGAGAGTCCATGGTTGTGCGTTGTCTAGGGGATTTATAGGTGGCTGAGGATTTTTAGGAATGTGATAAAGGGCTAGGGGTGTGGATTTGTGTTTTGCTAATGGGTTTCAGCCCCACGCAAGTTCGCTATGGATTCAATGTGACCAAAGAAATTGACAGCAAATGTTCTTTGGGGTGAAAGGGTTTATTACCCAGCTTGTTCTCCCATCAGTAGGTCGAACGCTAGCATCTCTGCCTCCACCCAGAGTACTGGGCCTAGCTCTCTATATAGTGCAATAATAGCTTATTGCCTAAAGGTGTGGAAGCGGTAACCTAGCAACAGGCCAGTCACATCATCAAGTGGTTTAAGTTCATTTAGGATCCAGACCATAGGAACCCAACTTCCTCACAACTTGTGGTCCTAGAGTGTTCATCCTTGATGAGACATCAAGTCTCTTCTCATCAGACTTCTAGGTAATTCTGAAAAATTAACATAAGAACTTTACTGGAGACTTTTTCCCAGAATAGTAGCACTGTACTTAACTTACTGGGTTTTGAAAGGCAATCTTGTCTTTAAGATGGAATCTTTCTTGCTTTTACTATGTTGTTTATGGTTGGCCATATTAATTGCCCAGGTTGCAAATTACTTGTTGAGGTGTGAAGGAGGAAAAACAGTTTATAGGTCTGGCCTTTTAGCATGCTAAAGTGAATCTCACAAAGGCATGATTAACACAATAAAAAACATGGGCTATGCTGAGATACTTTCCTTTATCTGGGGAATATCAAACTTTCTAAGCCAAGTTACTGCTGGCTTTTTGAGCTTTAACTGATAATTAACGTGACCCTGACTTTTCTTAATGTTTAACAAGGAGTTTTGGTAGGGGTTTCTTTGCATATTGTTACATTGCTCTGACTGTCATTATCTTGCTGTGGGTAAAATGGTAATATTTCCAGAATACCTCGCCTGGCTTTAGGGCATCTGCATATCAACAGGCATTTCTCAGGGGTGGAGAGTCCTTCATCTCCATGTCAATGGGTAATTACCTGGGCGACCATGGGCTTATCTCAACCTGAGAGGTTAGGGGGAGGTTTTGCTTGCTTCTGCCAGAGCAGTTGAGAGACGGCCCCAGACTGCAATTTGTAATCAATAAACGGGTCTTCAACTTTATCTCTCCTTTTGACTGATTTGGTTTTAGAGATATTTTGCCCCAGGATTTCCTCTCCCCAGAGTTACATCTTTTGGTAGGGGTTTCTTTGCATATTGTTGAGACAGGGACCATGAGTGTAGTCAGAGTAGGGTGAGGGCCTCCGGAAAAAGCAGGGCGAAATATTTACTGTCAGAGCAATATAACAATGAGCCAAGTAGTCCCTTTTGAAACTCTATGTTAAGCATTATGCAAAGTTAAGGTTACACTAACTCTGTAAAGATAGCAGACTAAAAATATAGACATCTTCAGTGAAATTAGTTAAAAGTCAAAAGGCCGAGAGCAACTTCGCCTGGAATGTTTAAGTGTTCCGCAAGAGTATCTCAGCATAACTCGTGACTTCACTGTAAACAGCCCTAGCAAACAGACAATAACCCAGCCCACCTTGAGGGTAGAGCGAGTGGTGCAAGTCCACACCCTAAGCCCTCAATTTCCAAAAAATTCTCAACTGCCTATAAATCCCCTAGACAACGCACCACCCCGGGCTCTCTTGTACCCTCCTGGCATGAGCCAGGACCTCTTTCCTCTCACTTTATTTCTAAATAAAAGCCTGTACCTTGCTCTCCTACCTTGAGTGTTTGTGAAGCTCATTCTTCAGCTTCGTGAACAAGAACCCTAGCATCATTGTTACATTACTCTGACCGTAATTTTCTTGCCTTGTTTTTTCCGGAGGCCCTCACCCATTATGTCTAAACCCACAGTCCGTCTTAAGGTCGCCCTCACCTTCTCTAAGTGTGTAACTTTAAATAAAACTTTGACTCTGCTTCCCTACTGTGTTTCTGCCCTTAAATTCTCTGTTGCGGCGGGGACAAGAACCGAGGAAAATAACGCCCCCCTTGACGGTTGTGCAGCCGCTTGGTCTGGGCCGGGCGGAGAGCAGGACCAGGGAAGCCCGCGAAGGACCTTGTCTCCAGCGGAGCCACACTGTGGATCACAGAGCGCCGGTCCTCCTGGATCCCTAGAGCTGCCCGGAAGTGCCTTAGGGTCACTTCCGTCAGGCAGCGCCGTCGCTCTGCAAGGCCGCTAGGTCGGGACCGCTCGTCAGGTGCTGGGTCTGCTTGGGGCACGGGGCTCTGGAGGCCGGTGGCCTCCCCTGGGTACTGGCGGGTCAGCACTCGAGCGGGGCGCTCGCCGCTCCTGAAACTGGCCACGCAGCGAGGAGAGCCTGAGCGGTTGGCGGCGGGTGGTCGTTGACGGCCAGCTGCGGGGCTGGCCTTCCCGGGAGAGTGGGGTCCGAGGAGGCCGTAGAGGGAGCCCGGCGCTCTTTCGCACCGACCCCGCTGCGCCGCGAGGACCTGCGCCTTGGGGTTGGAGGTTGCTCTTGGCCGAGCTCCCTCTTCCTGCAAACGCAGGCGTGTGGGCTGGTCACCTGAGATGTGCCGTGACCGTTGTGCTGCCCCTGTTTTTCAGCGTCACAGCCCTTTTCTCTATACCGCCGGTACCTCGGTTGCCACACGCCGCTTACGCCCTCCTCCCGTAAGGCTGTATGGGGTCCCCCTGTGCTGTGGTGGAAAAAGTGGGCCTCAGAATAGGTAGGCCTGGGTTCTAGTCCCAACTTGGAACGCTGTGCTTGAGCCTCGGGCTTCCTGGTGAGGTGAGGATAATAGACTGCCCCTGCAGAGCTGCTGTGAGGATTGGAGGCAGAGTAGTTAAGTGCTTTGGACGGTGGCAGAGGCTGCTGTCTCTATTTTCTGTGGACGTTTTTCCTTCATTCTTTCGTTATTTATTTAAAGAAATATGTGTGCACCCCTGTTTTCTGGTTCTCTTCCTTCTCCCCATCCTATCTACCTTCCCGGCCAATTCCAACCTGCCCTCTTTCCAGGACCCCTCTGCCGCCTGCTCCCGGGGCATCCCTTATCACATTTGCTGTCACCAGTGCTTCAGGCTTTTAGCACCTGGTAGGTGGAGACCTTGTCCTCATTCATTGGTCCCAAGGACATGGGAGTCACTGGCCTTCTCTCTCCTCCCGACCCAGGCATTTGCAGCTGGGACCCCTCCTTTGGGCTGGCTGATCAAAGAGGAAAAAGCAGCAGTGTCGGCCATGGGGGCTACAGCTCCATACCTGCATCACTCAGGTGAAAGTAACAGAGGCCGGGTGAGTTTTCTGGGGCCCCAGCTCCCCCCAGAAGTGGCAGCAATGCCCCGGCTCCTGGGGGACCTGGACAGGGGCATATTCAGGAAGTTATTGAAACTGGTGGTCAGCAGCTTGCAAGGAGAGGACTGCCAAGAGGCTGTGCAGCGCCTTGGGGTTGGTGCAGACCTGCCAGAGGAGCGGCTGGCTGCACTGCTCGCTGGCACACACACCCTGCTCCAGCAGGCCCTCCGACTGACCCCCGCCTGCCTGAAGCCCGATGCCTTCAAGGACCAGCTCCAGGAGCTCTGCATCCCCCAAGACCTGGTCATGGACTTGGCCAGTGTGGTGTTTGGAAGCCAGCGGCCTCTCAACTCTGTGGCCAGGCATCAGGGGGCCTGGCTGCCCCATGTTGCCAACTTGCAGTGGAGGGTGGATGTGGCAATCTCCACCAGCACTCTGGCCCGCTCCCTGCAGCCAAGTGTCCTGATGCAGCTGCAGCTTTCGGATGGGTCGGCCCACCGCTTTGAGGTCCCCGCAGCCAAGTTCCAGGAGCTGCGGTACAATGTGGCCCTGATCCTGAAGGAGATGGCTGACCTAGAGAAGAGGTGTGAGCACAGATTGCAGGACTGAGTGACTGCCAGTCTTGTGGTCCCTGGGGGGCTTCTGGCAGGCAGGCAACTCCAAGGCAAAGCCTGCCTTCCCAAGTGGCACTCTACATGGAAAGTGAATATAATGTTATTCTCTGTTTAATTGAAAAAGACAGCTGTATCTTCCTTTTTTGGAAGTAAAGTACTGTAAAAACATGTTCCTCTAAGTGGGTGTCAAACCAAACAAACCCCTGGCCATTGGTCTGGCAACTGGTGAGGGGACCTGCTGCCCCAGTGTGGCCATGCATCTGGTCCCAGTCTGAGGTCCAGGCCAAGGCCTTTGTGCCAACACCATGACGTCACTCAGCCTCTGAGGTCTGCGCATCTGCTTTTGTGAAGCCTTTGTTTCAGTGTGGACATTTCATTCTACTGTCTTAAATCCCTGACTTGGTGGAGTCAACATTTTAGTGGGGAGGGGGAGACATTTCAAAATGCATAATAATAAATAACCGATGGAGCTTGTTAGAGGCTGATAAGAGATGCACACAATAGAGCAGGTATGGGTGACAGGAGGCAGGGTTACGGGACTGGGTCATGGAGGGCCTCCTTGAGGACGTGGCAGAGCCTTTAAGGAAGCAAGGGAGCACAGCAACCTGAAAGGTGGGGACTTTGGGCAGAGCAGGCAGTGCGTGGCTGCAGCCGGTGGTCTCTTAAGAGCTTTGGCTCAATTTTGAGTGAAATATCTGTGGTCCAACAGTTGTCTTAAAATATTAACACTGGGTGCTGTCTTGAGAGCAGAGTGTGGGGCACAAGGGGAGGGGTTGGGAGCCTGGTGGGGAGGCCATTACCACAGTGGAGTTGGTGGCAGGGGCCTTGCCCAGGTGCCTCTAGGGTGGTGTCTTGGCAGCTGAAGCTACCATAACAAAATGCCACAGACTAAGTGGCTTGAACAACAGAACTGTATTTCCTCAGTTTTGGAGGCTGGGAGTCTGTGGTAGGGTCCTGGTGAGGCCTGGCTGACAGGCCTGGCTGGCAGACTCTTTTTACAGTGCACTAGTGTGAGGGAGAGAGCTCTTTCAGATCAGGGCCCACCTGTAATGCCCTCATTTAATCTTAATCACCTCTCTGAAGGCCTGTCTCAAGATACAGTCACACTGGGGGTTAGGGCTTCAACATGAGTTTGGGGGGGGGGGCACAATTCCATCTGTAACAGTGGGAGTGTGCAGGGGAGAGGGGAGCAGGATCCTTGCTCTAGTGCCTTGGGTGACAATGCGCAGGCCCCTCCTCTACACCCTCCCAGCATGACCACACCCCAGGTAGGGGCTTTGGGATCCTGCTGTCTGGTGGTTTGCCGTCAGGCTGGGTCCCTGCCTCTGTTGTCTGCTCTCTGCCAGGAAACCAGATCATAAGCCTTTAAGGATAAACAGGCCCAAGTGGCATGCAGGAACTTCCTCTGAAAACAGCAAATGAGCTTGGATGCCCAGCTGACATACTCCCGCGTCCATGTTAGAACCCCTGCCCCCCTTCCCGCCCCACTACTCCATGCCAGGCTCCAACTGTCAGCTCCCACCACCTCAGTTAAGGCTTCTCCCTCTGAGTTGGGGTCGAGGCAACTTAGCTGCAGGTCAAGTGCAGCGAAGGGGAGGCTGCCCCTGGAGGCTGAGGATGAAGTGGAGGCTGCTGTGTATTTGGACCAGGCTCCCAGGTAGAACCCCCAGGTGGGGCCTAGTCCTCGCTCAGCCAAGGGGCACAAACTCACTGTATCTCCTTCAGCACCAGTTGGCATCCTAGGGCCCTGCTTCCCTGAGGACAGGAGCTGGACTAGGCTGTCCAAGCTGCCACCCAGGCCCCAGAAGGAAACGTACAGGTAAACTGCCATTTTTGCTTCAAATAACGACGAACGCTTTCTATGCTATGTACTTCTATCTCAATGTTAGCCATGTCTAGGGAATATATACTTATGATAAAATTGGAAAAACCCCAAAAGTTAAAAAAAAAGGAACCTAAAGTGCTTTTGCCCCTAAACAGCCATAGAAACCCCTCTTGGCCGGGTTCCTTAACTTCCCCTGGGTATCTGTGTCTTTGTGTTCATGTAACTCTTCTTAGTAGTAGGTCAGTCCTATGTAATGGCTGTAAAACATGCCATCCCACCAGGGGATGTGCTATATTTTACTGAGGCATAACAAACAAGGTGCCACAGGGTGGGCCACTTAAACAACCGAGGCTCATTTGTTGAAGTTCTGGAGCTGGAAGTCTGAGATCAGGGTGTCAGCACAGTACCTCTTTGGGATTGCAGACCTCTTCCAGCTGTGTCCTCACAGGTGGAGGGGGTGAGGGAGTTCTGTGGGATCTCTTCTGTAAGGGCGCTAATCCCATCATGGGGCTCCACCCTCATGATCTAAGCTCATCCCAAAGTCCCCACCTCTAAAAGATCACACTGAGCCTTAGCATTTCACCATATGAATTTTGGAGGGACAATCATACCATGGCAGCTTTTGTATGTTTTTTTTTCTTCTGTTATAATTCAGTGATGATAATGCTAAAATCACTTTATGTATTAAAACTGCTTAGATGTAGGAATAGAGGTGGCAGAATGTGATTTTAAAGCTCTCTATAGTGCTAAACTGTGACCCAAAATACATTCTAAACAGGTATTTCTTAAGATCCCCATAAGGATCAGGCAGTGGAGATGCGGCCGTGAGCACAAACGAGTTACAGGTGTGACCAGCAAATGCAGATCCAGGAGTTCACGCCAGGCACCAGGCTGAGCACTGCACGCTGTTAACTCTTTAACTTGGGTAGTGTGAGGTGTCTTGCTTCACTGGTGACAAAGCACAGAGATGAGAGGCTTGTCCAGTGTCAGTGGATGGGGTCTGATGTTCTGTTCTCATCAGCCTTTCCTCCCCACCTGGACGAGGCTTTCCTGTTGCGGTGGACTTCATATGCTGACTTTTGAGCATGTGACCATGGAGGGTGGCAGGAGGGGCACTGTTACCCCTGGGAGGCTTCAAGAGGCTCTCCCTGCTGGTCCCCAGGTGAGGACACGTTTATGGTTGAAAGTAACTGAGGTGTAGGGGCTGCTATTGTGCAGGATTACTGTAATTTGGCAAATGGAAGAATGGAGACCTGGGTTCTGAGCCTGGCCTATTTGCCCCAGCAGGTTTCTGAGCTTCACTGCCACATAAGGGCCATGTGGCCAGGACTCCTCGCTCTATGTCATATACCTGGTGACAGTGAATGGGCACCTCCCGGGCCACCCTGGTGCTGGCACCCACAAGAAGTGTGCATAGCTCCTTCCCAGGGGCCCCACAGGAGGACAGGGGTGTCACCTAGAAACTAGCTTAAGCCTGTCAGTAGTCCCTGCAGGTAGGGTGTGCTTTTCCACCCACAGATGGGCTGGCTGAGGCTTGGACTTGCATGTGTCAGGTAGTGGATGAGCACTGGGATTTACAAACCCTTTCTCTGCTGCTGGCCGAGAGACATCCAGTCCTTGTGCCCCTGGCCAGGATTGCCTGGCATTGTTTCCATGGTCATGTTGGTGTGTCCACTCTGCCAGTCCACTTTGCAGGCCCTGGAGAGTCTGAAGAGTCAGCAGACTGGGAAGGCCCTTGACCCTTTGGAGGCACAGAATCCAACCACATGCCACCTGCCCCCATCACCAGCCTCACCAGGTTCCAGGTAAGTTGGCATGTGCTCTGCTCGGTCACCAGCCCACATACCTGCCAGAAGGCGCTGTCTTATCTTTCACCATCCAGTCAGTAAGAGGATCAGAACACTACTATCTGTTGCCTCTCTGGCTGCTCGGCAGAGCCCCTGTAGCCAGATCTGCACTCAGCCCTCAGATGAGCCCTTGACGTCTCTGATACTGGAAATTCTGGGTTTGTCCCAGTTTCTGAGTGCTCTTCAAGGTGGGACACAGGTATATAGCAACACATGTCATGGTACAGGTGGGTCTCATGGGAAACATAGGACAGGGAGTGGGCTGTTCCTAGAACTGGCACAGAGCAAGGGAATGAAGGGCAGCCAGCCTCGAGGAGGCATGCAGGACTTCAGCCTCGCCATGGGAGAAGGGGGGCAGACGCGATCTGACTTGAGAAGACTCCTCTGGCTCTGGGAGCAGACTTACAGGAGAGCAGGGTTGGCCCTCCTTACCCCATCCTCTCAGGGTTGGTAAACTTTTCAATGAAGGGCCATAGAGTGGGTATTTTAGCTTTCTAGGTCCTAAAAATTCTGTTAGCTCAGCCATTAGGCTCAAACGCAGCCAGAGACAAAATGGTGTGACTATGTTCTTACAAACTTTTTTACTGGCATTAATTTCGTGTGTCACTAAGTATTCGTTTTCAACCATTTAAAAGCCACTCTTACCTCCAGGGCTGCACAGAGCCAGAGACTGGTGGGAAGTAGCTCTAACTACTCTGACTGTAAGCCACACTCCCTGGGGATTTATACATGGGTGTATAAACCCACCTGGGCCCTGCCTCCCCCCACTTTATTTGTGAAGCTTCCAGAGAGCTCAAAATAGTTCCAATCCAATGTCTAAATTAAAGCTTTATCTGATAATTGAAATAAAAAGCAACTTCAGGTCAAAAATATGGATTTAATTGGCCCCCTAAAGAGAAATCCAGCATATTTTTAAAACCTACTCTGAAAACAGAGTTCTGGAAATTCTTACAGTGAGTTTACTGTTACATTTACTGAAGCCCAAATTGGGAAATGTAGCTTGAAAGTAAAACAGAATATTCCAAACCAGCACTACTCTCAGGCAGCCCTCCTCTCCTCCCTCTCTGCAAAAGAACCAGCACATGACACATGCAGATGCCCTTCACTGGTTCCTGGGGTCTCAAGTCCATGCAGTAGTTTGCATTCAAAATGTCTCACCAACCAGGCCCAGCAATATCGCACTTCTCACGTGGCACAGCTAAGAAAGGACAACCTAAACTGCTGCAGTTGACCTTAACTGGAGTGTAGGACTTTAGGTTTGTTTCTACTGAATCCTCCGTTCCAAGGGGACATTTAAGTAAACAAACAAAACAAGCACTGAGAAGAAAAATAATCCTGCAAAGGCTGGAGGACACAAAGCTCTCACCCAAGTGAATGAGAACAGCAAGTGTAGAAACCTGGCTCTGGTAGCACGAAGGGTGAACAAATGTGCCAGCTGTGTCCCGACCAACTTTATTCAGTCACCCTGAAATCTGATTTCAATATGGTCTTTAAGTGTCAAAAATAGTCTTTTGTTTTTTCACCCAACCATATAAAAAATGTAAAAACTATTCTTAGCTCTTAGGTCTGTTTAACAGTAAACTGAGATACATTTAAATTTTTGAAGTTTGAGCAAATATGGTCTAGAACCAGGCAGCACTGAACTGAGAGTGGTTAGTTCTGTGCCCACAGATACTGGGGGCAGGTTTCCAAACAGAAGACAGAAAAGCAAAACAAGAAAATAGTTTGGCAATAGCTTAAGCACTTGCCTTATTTGGGAAAACCTAATGGCTGTTTGTGATTGGTTCTTAAATTGCTTTCTTCAATGGAGCCCATTTACAGGAGTTGACTGGCTTTTGGTTTCCATCTGCTGCGTGCTTACCAAGGCATTCAAAGCCACCCAGCCAAGTGGCCCATGTGTTTGATTACTTTAACAGGGTGCACACAGGCAGGCAGCAGACTTCATTTAGCCCACAGGCCCTAGCATGCCAGCCCTGCTCTACAACCATGTCAGTCCAAAAAGAACCCAGGTGAAACAGATTTAAGGTTGGATCCTCTGGCCCCTTATAGCTGGCCTGCAGTTGCTGTTAGGAAAAAGAAGCATGCCCAGAGCAGAATCTGCAAGTCCATGTAACATTCTACTCCTCTGTCCCATCCATGACCCAGGAAGTAGCTGAGAGAGGATTCCCTTCTGGAGAAGACACAGTGACGAAACTGCCTTCCTAATGTGTGTGGGCTGGAAGCAGGTGGAGCTGGGGACCTTTGAAGAGGCCCTTCCAGCGCATGGCAGACCAGGTGCCAGTGGATGGCAGGGGGGTGGCATGTCCTGGACCTTGACTCCTCTCACTGTTGGGTGCCCAAAAAGCCTAAAACTTGCCCAGATCTGAAGGCAGTGACCACCTGGTTGGGTAAGCACTCGAAGGAGAAAATGCTCATACCTGCAGTTTACAAAGTCCCTGGTCCTCTTGCACTGACCCAGACTCGAGTTGAATGGAGTAGGCTGGAAAGACACAGTGTTTTTGTGGTGTCCTGGCACCCAGGAAGGAACACCCAAAGGTGCAGGTGCAGTTTGGGGGACAATCTTTGTCCTAAGAACTAGCACTGTGGCTGGCCATCAGGCTGACCTGCCAAAGACAGGGCTGAGATCCCCATCCAGGTGTTAGAAACAAACTGCTGTGGACTTGACTGTCCTGAATTGCTGTTCCCAATGCCAGAGCTCTGGAGCCTCCCTGTGCACAGGGTCCCAGCACCTATCACTGGATACAAGCCCACAGCCTGCTGCTGGGCTGTACCACACATGGTGGCTGAAGTGACAGTGTCGCAGAGACCCACCCACAGGCCTAACCAAACCAGTGTGCTGGTGACCCAAATCAATTGTTGCATAAATCCTTAAGTGACCTGTGTCCCTCTGAGTTACCTGTCTGCATATGGGAGAAGTGGGCCTCTCCATCAGGACAGAGGTTTCTCTGGCCCAGATTCTGCTCTTGATTACCGGCAAGGACTCCAAGGACCAGCAGGTCTTGAGTGGTTGTTACTGGGAAGTAGCTTGTGTCTGAATAAGACTCCTGGTCCCCTGGAACTTGCTCAGTTGGTGATTCCGGGACCGTGGGGCAGAGCTGGAATCACACTACAGGTGGGCCTTATTCTGGGCTTGGAGGCCTCAATTAGATGCTCTGTGAGATAAAGTGAAAGATGTGGCCCCCACCCGTCAGTCAGATTAGCTAGTGCTAGTAAGTGTCTGACTCATGCAAAAACTTGAGTTCAGCTAAGCCAGCCTCAGCCAAGCCTCTAGTTCAGTCGATAGACTGTTGGGAGAGGCCATCTTCTCTACATGTTGTGTGTGCTGAGTGCCGACTGGCCCTGTCCACTCTTTACCTGGGCTACTGGCAGAAAAGCCAGGAGATGAGCGGTAACCACCTACTCTGCCATCTGCCGGTACGGCAGGCTTGTTCACCACTCACTAAAGGCAGTGAGGCCCCAGCTGCCTCTCAACTGATGCACCCAGTGTACACTGCTGGGGCCCCTGTGTTACTATGGATGTGAGAACCAATGTGCCCTTGCCAACATGCCAATCCTGTGGGGCATCCACTCCATGTCCAGCCAGACTCCATGAAGAGGCAACAGGCTCACCTGTCACCTTGCAGACCCTCCTACATCTGGCAGTTTCCACAGCAACAGGAGGCATATTGAGAAAACCTAGTATGCAGCAGTATAGCATACATCCTGGTCTCTGGGTGGGCCCAGTGGGCTAATGAGCCACTCCTGCTGAGGCCCAGGCCTACAGAGAGTTTGGCTGAAGATGCTGGCTCTGGGTCTCAGAACAGGAGGGGACGGAAGTGACGCCAAGCAGCTGCTCAATTTCACAGTTCAGTTCTTACAACCAACCTGTACAGAGATCAGATGAGCACACAGGCTTGTATTACAGGGAGGGAAGGTTGATACCAGAAGGGTCCCGGGACAGGAGCTGTTCTGGAACACCTGCACAGATCTGGGCTCAATAAATGGCAACCACACTGACCAGCTGCTGAATAGCTGGAACTGGGGCCTTTTGGCCCTGAGTTGCTCTTGATGGGGTATGAGATTTAAGGGACAGGAGTCAGGTGAAGGCAGAGTGGATTCTAGGTGCCCCTCTTCTGGATTTGCACTGATGCGCTGCCAACAGCCTTCCCACTGTTTACAGGCAGACATGGGGAACTCCCCTAACCCACTCATCCAGCAGGGCTCAGAGGGCTTTCTTCATTGCCCTTCCTCATGCACAGGCCCTGGGATCCTCCCTCTGTGGCCTCAGGACTCTCCCAACATTCTAAGTTCTCGTCACTATAATAATCCCATCTAAAGTAAATTAAGGCTGTAGGTTTATTTACATTTACAGGTTTATAGAGGTGAGTGGTCTATCCCATGTGAGTTTTCTGATGCTGAGTAAGCCTTGAGCTCCGATTAAAAGCTTTACCACAATCATTACATTTATAAGGCTTCTCCCCGGTGTGAATTCTCTGATGTATAATTAGATGTGAGCGCCATCTGAATATCTTCTCGCATTCATTACATTTATGCAGTTTCTTCACAGTATTAACTTTCTTGCGGCTCACGTGGGTAGAACCCTCAAGGGTGTTCCCATATTCATGGTACCACTGGGCTCGAGTGTGTATTCTCTGGTGTTCGATAAGATACGAGCTCCGACTGAATGCTTTCCCACACTCACTACATCCATAGGGCTTCACTCCAGCATGAATTATCTGGTGTTGGAAAAGGGTTGAGTTTTGACTGAAGGCTTTCCCACACTCGCTGCATTTATAGGGCCTCTCCCCGGTGTGAACCCTTTGATGTATTGTGAGCTGTGTGCTCATACTGAAGGCCTTACCACATTCGAGGCACCCATAGGGCTTCTCTCCCTTATGGATCCTCTGATGGTAAATGAGGCTTGAGCTCTGGCTAAAGGCTTTTCCACAGTCACTGCACTCATAGGGTTTCTCGCCAGTGTGAATTCGTTGATGCTGAATTAGGTGTGAGCCCTGGACAAAACCTTTCCCACAGTCATCACATTTAAACGGTTTTTCTCCAGTGTGAGTTCTCTGGTGGCGAATAAGCCGTGAGCTACAACCAAAGGCTTTTGCACACTTGTTGCATTTATAAGGTTTCTCTCCAGTGTGAGTCAGCTGATGCTGACTAAGGCGGGAGACCCACCTGAAGGCCTTCCCACACTCATCACACTTGAACGGCTTCTCTGCAGCACGAATTCCCTGATGTGTGACAAGGCTGGGACTACCTGGGGTTCTGGGGACTTGAGGTTTCTCCCCAGTATGTATCCGCTGGTGCTGGGCTAGTGTTGAGCTCTGGCTAAAAGCCTTCCCACATTCCTGGCATGGGTAGGGCCTTTCCCCAGTATGAGTCCTCTGGTGTCTGACCAGCTGAGACTGCTGGCTGAAGGCCTTCCCACACTCCTGACAGCTATAGGGCCTCTCTCCTGTGTGGACCCTCTGATGGTGGATGAGGCTGGAACTCTGACCAAAGGCTTTTCCACATTCCTCACACCTGTAGGGCTTCTCTCCAGTATGAATTCTTTGATGCTGAATAAGTTTTGAGCTCAGACGAAAGGCTTTTCCACATTCTATGCATTTGAACGGTTTCTCTCCAGTGTGGATTCTCTGATGCTGAGTCAGCTGTGAGCCCAGCCTGAAGACTTTCCCACACTCCTCGCATTGGTATGGCCTCTCTCCATGACAGTTACTTTGATGTCTCCCCTGTAAGCAATCAGATAGCTTTTTTTGGCACTCACAGCATCTGCTAGGTTTCTCCTGTGTATTAATTTCAGGATGCATAGCAACATCTGAAGTATATCTGAAATTCCTGCCACACATGTGGCACCTCCAAGGTGAACCTCCAGCAGTACCTTCCTGACATTTACCAGGCTGACAGCCCAGATGGCTGCTGCTCCCCAGCTTACCATGGTTCTGGGCATCCCTATTGGGGGCCACAGTCCCTGTGCTCAAGTGGTTTTTCTGGAAGAGGGAACATGGCTTACTCTCTGACCAGACTTCAGAGTCAGAGGTGTGTCCCAAGACAGGACTCAGTGGAAAATCCTGTGGAGGGGTTTTGACCATCGCTGCACAGAATTCTGATTTTAGAGTGTCTGTGTCCTCACAGGCCCGCTCACAGGCCTGCTCGTCATCAGTCCCAATAGCAGAATCTGAAACAAACAGGAAATAATATGCCCCTTGCTCAGAGAAAGAACAAAGTCTGGGCATGGTCACACCCCACAGGGATGGCACTATGAGAATTCAGTGCCTTCAGCAGTTCTCAAAATTTGGTTTCATCCACTCCTTTTACTTTAGGCATTCACTCAACTACTGTGTACTCAGAAGAATGCTAAGAGCTGCCCTCCCATGTGGGGGATACATTGGCAGAGGTTCATTCTATAGCAAACTGATATGAGGAAAAACCCATCAAGAAGCAAAGTGAGCCTGAGAGGGTGGCAAGTTTGGCAAGAGGCAGAATTAGACTGAGAAGTCAGGTGGGTGGGTGGGGATAACACAGCTGCAGGCCCTGCCCCCTCCTGCCCCTCTGGGCCCATCCTTGGATATCTGCTGTACCAGCCAGGAACAAACAACATCTCTGGGCATTTGCATTTTTCTAACATGTTCCACATTATTTCCATCTATGAGTTGTTCTGCTGCCCTGTGCTCTCGGGACCGTGAGCAGCTCCAGGTCTCATGGTGGGGATGTCTTCTTTGTTGCTGCCAAACAATGGGCACCATAAAGACTGGTACATATAAACCCACTGAACTACCTAATTTTGCCAAATCGGGCTGGCTTTTCTGTTGTGGTGCCCTCTTTGAAATCTCCCCTGCAGCTTAGTAATATTTATTGGGGGGCTGGATTTTAACTGGACCAGCCTATAGCTATACCTCCTTCCAGAAAGGATCGGAAAGGGGCCTGAATAGGAAGGCAGGGTGTTCAACTATGGAGCCACAGATGTCCAGGGGCTGGGGCTAAGGCCTCCAACACTCCTGCCCACACCTTCCATATAGCAGCAGAGCATGACAATGTCTCACAAAGGCCCAAGACCTGTTCTACGGAGGACACCTCCAGGTAGAGCCTTAACAGTCACAATTCTGGTTCTCCTACTTGCTTCTAGGCCCTGCCTTGCTGTAGCAGTAACTGTGGAACATGGCAGCCAACAAGGAGGGGATTCATTTCTGTGGCTGAGACATATGTACACCTATCTCCCTAACCAAACTGGACAACATTCCTGCCAGGGAGCTCAGACCAGGCTGAGGCAATGGCATCTCCCCAACAGGTGTGACAGGAGCCCACACTATGAGGTGGCAGGGCCCGTCACAGCCTGACTGTGCCCCCCAAAAAAGATGTGCTGAAGCTCCAACCCCAATACCTCAGAATATGACCTTATTTGTAAGCAGGATCACTGAGATGGAGTTACTTAGGAGGTTACACTGGAGTAGAGGGAACCCTAGCCTGTATAACTGGCATTGCTATGAGAAGACGAGACAGAGCAGGAGGCCATGTAATGAAGGACTGGAAGGACGTAGCCACAGCCAAGGAACACTTGGAGCCACCAGAAGCTGGAAGAGGCAAGAAGGATCCTCTCATAAGGTTTCAGAAGGGACACTACCCTGAAATGTCTCTATTTCCGACACCTGGCCTCCAGAGCTGAGAGGATAAATCTCTGTTGCTTTAAGCCTTCAGTGTGTGGAGCTTTGTTAGAGCAGCCCCAGTAAATTAACATAGCTCTGAGCCTGATCTGAGAGGCTGGGGTCACCCAGGGCCCCAAGTAGTTACAGGTAGAGCTGCCAGCAGCAAGGAGGGACTGTCTGAGAGACAGCTGATATTCACCTGAGAGGCTGCTCAGATCTAAACTTAGTGCTTCCCTTGGATCCATACGTTTGCACCTTTACTTGATAAGAACGTAAGTGAAACTAGAACTGAACAGATGTGACACAAAAAGTTTTTCTTCCTATTACACAGGTTTTGTGTCCTTGCTTTCTGTGCTTCAGTCCCTCTCAAGGCAGCCCCATGACTGGTACATGCTTCCATCAATGGGTCTACCCCATGGCCCCATGGTGACCCAGACAGCCCAGTTAAGTCATTGGGGCCCACCTCCAGCTTCCCACCTGCAGTCCCTGCTGGGCATGGGTTCTCTGAACCCCTCCTCACTCCTCTGCCCAGAAGCTTCTCTGCACATAGGCTCAAGCCTCACCTGTCCAGGAGGTCCTTGGCATCTCTCTCCCCTCTGCTCCCTGAAGGTCAAGGACCCATGGCTCTTGCCCCTGCTCCAACCGGGAGATGAGCTCAGGCTTGAAGACCAGAAATCCTGCTGTGGGGACGGCAGAAAAGGAGACCATCTCAGTGTGGCTGGCAGCACAGCACAGGGACTCAGTGCCTGCTGGATTCCTTGGCAGAGCCTCTGAAGCTTGAAGCATCAGTGGGGAGGGTTTGGGCACAGTGACCCTCTCTTTCTAGATCTTTCCAGCTCTTGAGGGTGGGCAGCAAATGATGCCGGGCCCTCCAGCCCATCCCTGTCTACAGCAGGGCCATTATCTCCAGGGGATTCTGTCATTAGTCTTCAAAGAACAGGCTGGCTCAGACTTCCGGGAAGATGGCAGCGTGAGCAGGGTGGTAGAAATCTCCTCCCAACACTATATTTATCTACGAAAATACAGCAAATACAACTATTCCTAAAAGAGAGACCAGAATACACAGGAAAGCGCACAGCGTGCAGCTACAGCCGAGAGGACTTGGCACCCCAAGAGGCGGTCTTAAAGAGCCCAGCTGAGATACGTGGCAACTACCAGCAACCACTTCTATAGCCATGAAAAGACAGAGGAATATGGTCCAGACTAAAATCAACCAGAAAACCCAGAGAGGGAGCCTGAAGGGATGGAAATGCACAATCTTCCTGAACAAGATTTCAGAATAAAAGTCATAACCATGCTGATGAACCTAGAGAGGAATGTGCAAGAGCTGAGGGAGGGAGTGAGGGAAGTGAGGAAAGACAATGCAGAAATCAGACAAGCGATCGACGGGCTTAACAGCAGACTGGATGAGATGCAAGAGACTGTTAATGGAATAGAAATCAGAGAACAGGAATACAGAGAAGCAGAGGCAGAGAGAGATAAAAGGATCTCTAGGAATGAAAGAATATTAAGAGAACTGTATGACCAATCCAAACGGAACAATATTCGCATTATAGGAGTACCAGAGGAAGAGAGAAAAAAAGGGATAGAAAGTCTCTTTGAAGAAATAATTGCTGAAAACATTCCCTCGCTGGGGAAGGAAATAGTCTCACAGTCCACATAAGCCCACAGATCTCCAAAAACAAGGGACCCAAGGAAGACAACACCAAGACACATAATAATTAAGATGGCAAAGATCAAAGATAAAGACAGAGTATTAAAGGCAGCTAGAGAGAGAAATAAGATCACCTACAAAGGAAAACCCATCAGACTATCATCAGACTTCTCAACAGAAACTTTACAGGCCAGAAGAGAATGGCATGATATATTTAACGTTATGAAACAGAAGGGCCTGGAACCAAGAATATTGTATCCAGCATGATTATCATTTAAATATGACGGAGGGATTAGACAATTTCCAGACAAACAAAAGTTGAGAGAGTTTGCCTCTCATAAACCACCACTACAGGATATCTTAAACGGACTGCCCTAGAGGGAAGCACCCCTAAGGCTAAAAAGATGTATCCAGAGAAAATAAAATCATAGCAAAGAAAGCAGACCATCCAAATACTAACTAAAGGCAAAGAATAAAACACCTAGTATATAAAGAATGGAGGAGGAAGAATAAGAAGGGAGAGAAATAAAGAAACATCAGATGGTGTTTACAATAACGTAACAAGAAAGTTAAGTTAGATTGTTAGATAGTAAAGAAGCAACCCTTGAACCTTTGGTAACCATGAATCTAAAGCCAGCAATGGCAATAAGTACATATCTATCAATAATCACCCTAAATGTAAATGGACTGAATGCACCAATCAAAAGACACAGATAACAGAATGGATAAAAAAGCAGGACCTATCTATATGCTGCTAAAAAGAGACTCACCTCAAACCCAAAGATATACACAGACTAAAAGTGAAGGGATGGAAAAAGATATTTCATGCAAACAACAAAGAGAAAAAAGCAGGTGTGGCAGTACTTGTATCAGACAAAATAGACTTCAAAATGAAGAAAGTAGCAAGAGATAAAGAGGGACATTACATAATGATAAAGGGGTCAGTCCAACAAGAAGATATAACCATTACAAATATATATGCACCCAACACAGGAGCGCCAGCATATGTGAAACAAATACTAACAGAATTAAAGGAGGAATAAGACAGCAATGCATTCATTTTAGGAGACTTCAACACACCACTCACTCCAAAGGACAGATCAAACAGACAGACAAAAAGTAAAGACACAGAGGCACTGAACAACACACTAGAACAGATGGACCTAACAGACATCTACAGAACTCTGCACCCAAAAGCAGCAGGATACACATTCTTCTCAAGTGCACATGGAACATTTTCCAGAATAGACCACATACTAGGCCACAAAAAGAACCTCAGTAAATTCAAAAATATTGAAATCCTACCAACCAACTTCTCAGATCACAAATGTATAAAACTAGAAATAAATTTTAGAAAGAAACCAAAAAGGCTCACAAATACATGGAGACTTAACAACATTCTCCTAATTAATCAATGGGTTAACGACCAAATCAAAACAGAAATCAAAGAATATATGGAGACTAATGACAACAACAACACAAAGCCACAACTTCTGTGGGATGCAGCTAAGGCAGTTCTAAGAGGAAAGTATGTTGCAATCAAGGCCTACTTAAAGAAGGAAGAACATTCCCAAATGAATAGTCTAAGGACACAATTACTGAAATTGGAAAAAGAAGAACAAATGAGGCCCAAAGTCACCAGAAGGAGGGACATAATAAAGATCAGAGAAGAAATAAATAAAATGGAGAAGAATAAAACAATAGAAAAAATCAATGAAACCAAGAGCTGGTTCTTTGAAAAAATAAACAAAATAGATAAACCCCTAGCCAGACTCATTAAGAGAAAAGAGAATCTACACACATAAACACAATCAGAAATGAGAAAGGAAAAATCACGACGGACCCCACAGAAATACAAAGAATTATAAGAGAATATTATGAGAATCTATATGCTAACAAGCTGGAAAACCTAGAAGAAATGGACAACTTCTTAGAAAAATACAACCTTCCAAGACTGACCAAGCAAGAAACAGAAAAACTAAACAGACCAATCACCAGCAACGAAATTGAATCGGTAATCAAAAAACTACCCAAGAACAAAACCCCTGGGCCAGATGGATTCACCTCTGAATTTTACCAGACATATAGAGAAGAAATAATACCATTCTCCTTAAAGTTTTCCAAAAAATAGAAGAGGAGGGAATACTTCCAAACTCATTCTATGAAGCCAGCATCACTCTAATACCAAAACCAGGCAAAGATACCACAAAAAAAGAAAATTACAGACCAATATCCCTGATGAACATAGATGCAAAAATACTCAACAAAATATTAGCAAACCGAATTCAAAAATACATCAAGAGGATCATATACCATGATCAAGTGGGATTCATCCCAGGGATGCAAGGATGGTACAACATTCGAAAATCCATTAACATCATCCACCACATCAACAAAAAGAAGAACAAAAACCACATGATCATCTCCATAGATGCTGAAAAAGCATTTGACAAAATTCAGCATCCATTCCTGATTAAAACTCTCAACAAAATGGGTATAGAGGGCAAGTACCTCAACATCATAAAGGCCATATATGACAAACCCACAGCTAACATCATACTTAACGGCGAGAAGCTGAAAGCTTTTCATCTAAGATCGGGAACAAGACAGGATGCCCACTCTCTCCACTGTTATTCAACATAGTACTGGAGGTCCTAGCCACGGCAATCAGACAAAACAAAGAAATACAAGACATCCAGATTGGTAAAGAAGAAGTCAAATTGTCACTGTTTGCAGATGACATGATATTGTACATAAAAAACCCTAAAGACTCCACTCTGAAACTACTAGAACTAATATCTGAATTCAGCAACATTGCAGAATACAAAATAAACACACAGAAATCTGTTGCTTTCCTATACACTAATGATGAACTAACAGAAAGAGAAATCAGAAAAACAGTTCCATTCACAATTGCATCAAAAAGAATAAAATACCTAGGAATAAACCTAACCAAGGAAGTGAAAGACCTATACCCTGAAAACTACAGGACACTCGTAATAGAAATTAAAGAGGATACTAACAAATGGAAATTCATCCCATGCTCTTGGCTAGGAAGAATAAATATTGTCAAAATGGCTATACTACCTAAAGCAATCTACAGATTCAATGCAATCCCTATCAAAATACCAACAGCATTCTTCAATGAACTGGAACAAATAGTTCTTAAATTCATATGGAATCACAAAAGACCCCGAATAGCCAAAGCAATACTGAGAAGGAAGAATAAAACAGGGGGAATTACACTCCCAGACTTCAAACTCTACTACAAGGCTACAATAATCAGGACAATTTGGTACTGGCACAAGAACAGACCCACAGACCTGCGAAACAGAACAGAAAATGCAGACATTAACCCAAACATATACAGTCAATTAATATATGATCAAAGAGCCTTGAATATACAATGGGGAGATGACAACCTCTTCAACAGCTGGTGTTGGCAAAACTGGACAGCTACATGTATGAAAATGAAACTGGATCATTGTCTAACCCCATACACAAAAGTCAACTCAAATTGGATCAAAGATGTGAATGTAAGCCAGGAAACCATAAAACTCTTAGAAAATAACATAGGCAAAAATCTCTTGGACATAAACATGAGCAACTTCTTCATGAACATATCATCCCAGGCATGGGAAACAAAAGCAAAAATGAACAAGTGGGACTATATCAAGCTGAAAAGCTTCTGTACAGCAAAGGACACCATCAGTAGAACAAAAACACATCCTACAGTATGGGAAAATATATTCATAAATGACATATCCGATAAGGGGTTGACATCCAAAATATATAAAGAACTCACACACCTCAACAAACAAAAAGGAAATAGTCCAATTAAGAAACGGGCAGAGGATATGAACAGACACTTCTCCAAAGTGGAAATTCAGATGGCCAACAGGCACATGAAAAGATGCTCCACATCGCTAATCATCAGAGAAATGCAAATTAAAACCACAATGAGATATCACCTCACACCAGTTAAGGATGGCCAACATCCAAAACACAAATGACAACAAATGTTGGCGAGGATGTGGGGAAAGGGGAACCCTCCTGAATTGCTGGTGGGAATGCAAATTGGTTCAACCATTGTGGAAAGCAGTATGGATGTTCCTCAAAAAACTAAAACTACAAATACCATTTGACCCAGGAATCCCACTCCTAGGAATTTACCCTAAGAATGCAGCAGCCCAGTTTGAAAAAGACAGATGCACCCCTATGTTTATCGCAGCACTATTTACAATAGCCAAGAAATGGAAGCAACCTAAGTGTCCATCAGTAGATGAGTGGATTAAGAAGATGTGGTACATATACACAATGGAGTATTATTCAGCCATAAGAAGAAAACAAATCCTACCATTTGCAACATGGATGGAGCTAGAGGGTATTATGCTCAGTGAAATAAGCCAAGCGGAAAAAGACAAGTATCAAATGATTTCACTCGTATGTGGAGCATAAGAGCAAAGAAAAAAACTGAAAGGACAAAACAGCCGCAGACTCACAGAACCCAAGAACGGACTAATAGTTACCAAAGGGAAAGGGACTGGGGAGGATGGGTGGGAAGGGAGGGATAAGGGGGAAAAAGGAGCATTACAATTAGCAGATATAATGCTGGGGGGGGGCACATATAACTCAGAGAAGGGAGGGCTGTATAACTCAGAAAAGACAAGTAGTGATTCTATAGCATCTCATTATGCTGATGGACAGTGACTGTAATGGGGTTTGTGGGGGGGACCTGATGAAGTGGGGAGTTTAGTAACCATAATATTGCACATGTAATTGTAGATTAATGATACCAAAATGAAAAAAAAAAACTTCAGACACACAACTCATAATGCAAAAACTGATGAGTTCGATTACATTAAAATCTGACAAAGTTAACAAACATGAGAGAATGGGAAAACATTTATAATGCACAAAAGTGATGCAGTGTTATCATATTTGATGTATTCTAAAGAAGATTTAAAATCATTTTTGTATCTGTACAGTTGGGTCCATCTTGCAACTGCTGTCCTCAGTGCGGTCGTGGCTGTGACCCACCATCCTGCCTGTGCACAGGCACTGGGCCACCGCCACTCACACTGCCATCGTTTCAACTCAGTCACCAGCATGGTCGTGCAACACAGCTGTTTCACCCTCTTTATGCTCTTCAATAAGATGACCCTGTGATTTGGCTCTGAAGGAACAAGTCCTATACAGCAGAAAGACGTGTACAAAAAACAGGTGGGCACACCTCTGAGGTTGGATAATTATGTGGAGCAGTGACTAAATTCAGCCACTGGAAGATCAGTACGTGCATACCAGGCCTAAGAAAGGACAGGCCTGGCAATGAAGCCACTTGACTTGTCACCAAGATCCGCACAGAAGGAATGACTGCCCCACCCTGAGCAAGAAAGACTTGAGTGTCAGCCTCACCAGATGGAAGAAGAAAACCCCGGCAACACTTAGGCTGCATGACCCACACTCTCGATGGCCCCGAAGATGCCATAAGAAGAAACCATGGAAACAGGAACCAAATGCAGCGTAAGTGATGCTCTGAAACATGGCCAAAATGAAACAAACCATCTTGGTTAAAGCCATTTTAAAGTAAGTTACTGTGTCACATTCCTGGGCTGTAGTCATGAGCAGGGAAAGGCCTTTATCTTTGTGGTGTTAGGGCAAGAGACAGAGAATGCAGAACTGCTTTGTGTCGAAGAGAAACACTGAGATAAGAACTCCATGCTTGCCTGCTTTTCTACACACAATGATCTGTGTTCTTGAAGTAGTCCCTTCCCTGATAAAAGCTAGCCTGGGATGGGGATTGCCCGAATGTCATCCACAGCTCCCTAAGTAACTCCTTAATAAAACTCATTGACTCGCCAAGCTGGACTTATCCGAGTCATTCTTTGGCCCACTGGTTCAATAACAATTTGTGGGGAAGGCATTACCTTTATGTCCTCCACGAAATTCCTCTAACACTGAATTGCTGGAGGATGCAAGGGGACAAGAGGAATGCCCTAGCCAATGTACTGTATGCCTTTCCCTTTTTGTTTCAGGACACATGATAAACCATGTTTAAACGGGTCTAAAAGGACTCTTAAAATGTATAAAATGAAAACTGTAACCAAGAAAACTGGTGTTGCAGTATAATCAGAGCAACACTCTACCTCTTAATGGTACATAAAACATGGTTGTGTATCAAAATGTATGGTATTGGATTCAGTGAAATCTAATACGAGAAAAAAACACTACCTCGAAATCAATAAGGCCCAGCAACCCCCACAGAAAACAAGCCAAGGCTCTGAGCAGACCCTTCAGTGAAGAAACCTGGCTCTTCACAATGTTCATGAGTGAGAAGATGCTCAGGGTCAGCAGTTATCAAAGAAATGCAAGCTCAAACCAAGACAGGCTCTCACCATGTGCCCATTTGCCTGGCAACCCACCAGAAAGCTGGGCCTTGTAGGGCTGGCCAGGACAGAGGGGCACAGGTCTGGGCCGGGATACAGAAAGGCACCTGGCTGACCACCTTACCCCGGCCTACCCCAGTCTTGGCTCCCCCAGCTCAGATGCTCTCTCGCTGGTCCAGCTTGCTCATGTTCTGTGGGGCTGGAGATGGTTTGGTATGATCCAAGTAACGGTACACCTTACAAGAACACAAACCAGCAACACAAGATGGGAAAGGAAGACTGACAGCAGGCAGGAGAGGTGAGGGGCACCCTGCATGGCACCCGCGAAGTGGCCCCCAGGGCATCACTGCCCCCTGGCTTTGGCTGTACAACCGTCTCCTTGGATCCCACAAGCCAGTAATTTCCCTTTTATTATCTGAGCTATGTCTAGTTTGGATCCTATTTCCTACAACTTAATTATTAGCTCAGGCAAAAAGGAGGCTTTATTGGCTTCCAGAAGTCCACCTGCCCTGTGAGGACTGAATTATGTGGCGAGTTGACAGGCTGGAGCCTGCCTGGCACATCAAGACCTCTCCCAGGGTCGCTCCTGACCCACATCGTCACAGGCCACAGGCCCCTATTCAGCTTAGAGGGCCTGAACACACAGCCTCCATATCCCCATCCTCTAACAGATGCCTGGCTAGGAAGGTGCTGACCGATGGTGAGGGGGAAGGGTCCCAAAGTGCCATCTCACCTAGTCCTGCCACACTGCTGTGGTTCTCCAGCATCACCTCCTTGTAGAGGGCCCTCTGGCCAGGGTCCAGACACTGCCATTCCTCCCGTGAGAAGTGTACGGCCACATCACCAAATGTCACAGACTCCTGAAAGGACACACACCAGCACCCCAGGGACCCCTGGGTGCCAGCCCCATTCTGGCACTGCATCATGGCATGTCTCAGGCACATGCACCACAGGGTAGGGCAAAACATTCACCAGGCCCCTTTGGCTCTAAAATCGGGGGGGGGGCAGCAAGGAGGGGGGAACCCACACCATGGTGATCTATAACCCTCCCCAAGAGCCTCAGGCAGACCCCAGTGTGGGCAGGAGTTTACTCACTAACTTGAGGATGGGAATGCGTAAACCTGGCAAGGGCCACAGCAAAGGGCCGAGGGAGGGTCTAGGCCAAGGCCCAGTGGGTAGAGTGGGTTCCCAGAGAAGGTAAGGGCCCCCACAGGTAGAGTGAAGGAATGGAGGCAGGCATACTCCTACCATGAGGCTGGGTGGGTGGGCTTCCATGTGTCCTAGCTCAGAGACCTGTTGGCAGTTATGAAAGGGTCAGAGGTCAGGGTGCAGGCAGGTCTGACTTCCAGGCTAATCAAGAGGTTACTGTGTTCTCTGATCCTTTATCTCCAACCCCAGATGTTCTCTGGCAGGGCCAAAGTGGTCACAGCATTTGAAAATCTGCGCCCTTGAAGCTCCATTTATCTTTCAGAGTGTGTTATGTGTGTGAATCACTCCACAAACATGTAAGGGGTGTTTACCTCGTGTGCCAGCTGTTTAACTAACCAATGGAGATGCAGCTGTGAACAATACACAAGGACTTTGCCTTCATGAAGCAAAGTTTACAGGAGGAAAAGTTACATACCCAGATAAATAAATGCAAAATTACAAACTTGATAATGCCAAAGTACAGGGAACTCTCACATTTAAACTAGGGAACTCTTTGACACTTTCCCCATTAGCTAACTAGACTAAGGTGATGGAGATGGAGAGGGCACTCCAGGCAGCAGAAGCAGCATGTGTAAAAGGCCTCAGGCAGAAAGGAATGGGGCTTTATAAGCCAGTTGGGATGGATCATGGACAGCAAGGGGAAGTAGAGTGACTAGAAGCTGGAGTAGACAGAAGGCAGAACGATGGGCTGTAGGGAAAACAAGAACCTGGGCCTTCCCCATATAAATTTGGTCCCTTCCCAAGGCATCCACCTGGGAGGTATGAATGAGAAGAGGGCTTCCTACGGGAGCTTTTGGCTGAAAGCGTCTTGTGGGTGGAGGCCCCAGGCTGTCTGCAGAGCGAGGCTGCCTGAAGCAGCAGGGACTCCGGGACTTCGGTCACGTGGGCCCCCACCTGGCTCTGGCCAGGAGGAAAGAAACTGCCTGCATTGACTTTTGGGTCCCCAATATAGAAGGGCAGGTAATGGGCGACAGCCAGAATTCAGGCAGCCAGCTTGCTCCACCTAAGGCTCAGCCCTTTTTGTCAGTGTCATTAAATCTAGGACTTCCAGGCAATAAGTTAGGGAAAAAGAGGCTCCTGGAAGGGGGCAGCTACACAGAAAAGGAGAAACTGGAATCCCGCGGGGCAGGCCTAGACGTGGCAGGAAGGCCGCGACAGGAGCCCGCGGGCAGCGAGGCTGCCACGCGGCCGGGGCCTGCGGGACTCCGCCAAACGCCTCCAATCTCCGCAGGCCCCGACCGCGGCTGGACCCCCGCCCCGGCCAGGGGACCACAGCCTCTCCAAAGTGCCACGGCACCCGCGCTGCCCCGCCGAGAAGCTAGGGAGCGCGCCGCTCGCAGTGCCGGAGGCGGAAGGATGCGCTAGCAGATCCGCCGGTCCTCAGCCCGAGGGCAAGGAGAACAAAGGAACAACAGCACCAGAGTCCGCGCCCGCCGAATCAACTCACCCTTCCGGAGGCCCGCCCGAGGCTCGGTACGCACGACGACGCCGGAAACGGGCCTCGAGCCCGCACCCCTTCTAGCCTGCAGACTTCTGGTCGCTCTGGGCGGCTCGGAGGTCGACATGTCAGTGGTTTCCAGCCCCGCTCCCCCAGGCGCAGGATAAGGGGCGGGGCCATAGCGCGAGAGAACCCCAGAACCAGGTGCGGGGCCTAGGGAAGGGCGGAGCCTAGGGGAGGGCGGCCCAAAACAGAGGAATTGGAGGTCCGGGCAAAAGTGGGGCTCAAGTGGGTCGCCGGGGGCCAGTACAGAACCCTGGCTGACTGCGAGAACTTCGCCATCACAAGGCCCGGGCTTTTCTGCCTCAGAATGCACCCTCTGGGCACGGGGCGCTTAGAGACTCGATATGGTGGTGTCTTGCAAATGAGTTTCAGCTCCAGGCAAGTTTGCTATAGATTCACTGTGACCAAAGAAATTTACAGCAAAGGGTTCTTGGGGTGAAAAGGTTATACCCAACTTTATTTCCAGGTGGCAGGTCAGTCACTAAAATCCCGTTCACTCTGAGCGAGTCTGTGTTATCACTGCTGCTTCGGATGCAGCAAGCCGGTCTCTACCTCTGAGCCTCTCTGCACAGCCGTCCCGCACAGCCGTCCTCCGGGCCTCTGTCCTCGGTGCTGCCACCACTCCAGCCCTCCGCTCCGCTCTCCTACAGCCTTGCAGCCCTACCACCCAGTCTCCGGCCAAGCCCTGGGCGGAACTCCTTACATTAACACAATAATGTCTTATTGCCTAAAGGTATGGCAGTGGTAGCATAGCAACAGGCCAGTTACATTTAAGTTCAGTGAGGATCCTGGCCAAAGGAACCCCACTTTATCCACAGGTGGGAACCCACGGACCCCAGGGCTACCTGCTCGGGGTTTCTTCCAGATACACACACTGCGCTGTCTGTGGGGAGCAGGCTTACCCCACTTCCTTAGGAGCCTGAGACGAGTGGTGGCAGGCCCGCCCAGGCTCGGAAGTCCCTCCCTTCAGTGGCCCGGCTCCCTGCGCTCTCGGAGAGGACGCCCTAGGTGTCTCTGGGTTCTTCAACTCCCTGTGGCTCCAGTTCTCGGCGCTCTTCCCGGCGCCAGGCAGGAGGCAGGGACCGCGGGACACAGGACTCAGAGTCCCCAGCACAGCCATGAGGAAATACGGCACAAAACAAAGGAAGGAAATGAACATAGCTTCCCAACCCTGCTCCTAGCGGAGGTCCTAGGGAAAGACTAACTTGCCTTGCCCGGTGCACAGAGGGACCAGTCTTCTTCCCCAGTGCCACGGGCCCTGGCGGTCCCATCCTGCGCCTCCGCGTCTGCGAACTCGGCTCTCCCATTCCCACATCCTCTTGCGTCCTGCTCAGGGACGAAGAACGAGTAAATGAAGATAGGGCTTCTCCCAGATGGGGAAAGCCTTAACAATTTTGGTTTCTTCCAGTTCAGTGGTTTGTAGCAGAAACTAACATTTAGAGGAAGTGTGTTGCCTGACACTAAAAGTTTCAAGCCTCTAGTGCAGACCTATGTATATATCAACTGCAGGTAAACTCTGGAGGGAAATGACTACAAGTGCGGAGTATTAATAGGAAACTAACTGCAGGTAGTAAGGGCATGCGCTGCGCCTTCATGGAGTTAATGCCATGGAGATGCCTGGAAGTCACTGCCTCTGGGGACAAGGACTGTCATGTGGATTGCTCTCCAAGATGCATGGCCAGGAGGGAGTTTTCGTGCTGCCAGGACTGTCTGGGAATGACAGCAGTGAGCTAGTTCTGTTATGGCAGCAGTGTTTGAAGGGGTCTTTCAGGCAGGGAGTGAGGGTAGGAACGTGTACCAGTTTCTTGTTCCAATGCTGCCCACTATGTCATGCCAGGTGGATGTTACAGGGACAGCCTCCAGTACTGGGAGGGGGTGGATGTCCTGCTGTTAGGCAGGAAAATAGATATGAGCGGGGTGGAAAGAGAATAAGGCCAGTAAAGCCCACTAGAAGGGACTCAAAGAGTTAACCAGTTAAAAATAGAAAATTCAGAAGGTCAGGAGCAACTTGGCCTAGAAGTTTTAATACTCCCCAGAGAAAGGAAAGTATCTCAACATAGCCTGTTTTCACTGTGTCAATTAGAACGTACCATTGTAAGATTTACTTTAGCACCTGCTAAAAGGCCCAGTTTATTCAGGAAGAATTCTATTAAAACTAAGACTGCAGTTTAATCAAATGGACAGTGGCTCAGCCCACCTTGGAGGCAGGGCAGTCTTGATTGATATGCTTCCAGACAGAAACTGATATCCTGGAAAGGAATCAAAGCAGTATATTTCTTGTGTTAAGTCAAAAAAAAAGAAAGAAAGAAATTTAATGTCTTAACAAAAATGAACATTCTGGGACAAGTTGGCAGGTCTGCACCTGGCCCTTTGTCACTTTCCTGAAAATCCTCAACCGCCTATAAAACCCCAGACCCTAAACCTTTCAGTGCGCTCCTCTCTCTGAGGTCATCTGTACTTTCTAAATGTGTAACTTTAAAAAACTCTTTCTCAACACTTCAGTGCACTCCTCTGAGGTCGCCTGCACTTTCTAAGTAACTTTAAAACTTTTCTTCTGCTTCACTACTGTGTCTCTGCCCTTTAATTCTTTGTTGCCGAGGGGACAAGAACCAAGGAAAATGCACAACACTCTCCTAACACTGCCTCCCATGCCCCTCAGGAACCAAGCTTCCCATGGATCCTCACTATGGCCCAGGTCCCAGCTGTGGGGTGCCCAGCACCAGCAGAGCCGTGAGTCTCAGGGGAGCCCCACCAGCCACATTCCCACCTGGCATGGAGTCCAACCCACCCATGGGTAGTGACTAATTCCTTTCCCCAGTTTGCTTGTCTCATTGATAACAAGGTGTCCTTGGGGGGCCCTGAGGGTGCAACACCCTCCCCCACTGCAGGTCCAGTCCTCTGTGGCCATATTCCCTCCTCTCCCTGATCATTCTGGGCTGGACTGGCTTCCTTTCCAGCTCCAACTTGGGCTGTGCAGGGCCTGGTGCTAAGAAGGCCTGGCTGTGGCTACGTCTGTGGTGGTGTCCCTTTGCCCTGATACTGTGGGCACTGGACATACCCTAGAACCTGTATGCACTAGGGAATAATGGTTGGTAGTGACTGGGGAGTGGGGCAGGGACAGTGAGGAAAGGAGCCAGGCTAGGTACCCAGCCCCACCATCTGACCTCCCTGTTCACCTGTCTTTATTCCTCAGCTCAGGTGCCCACCTGATCCCACCATTCTCCTGAAGGCTGCCAGAGCTGCACACTCAGGCTGAGCCCCCTGGGGAACCAGCCTTCCTCAGTATGGCCTGCCCCTCCCCTGAGACCATCTCCACCTGGCTTGAGTCTGGGTGGTCTGCTCCAGGCCTCCAGAGTGAGGGTTGATTGGGGTCTCCACCTGTTTCCATTCTGGGGAGCTGGTGAACAAAGCCACTCACTGAGTTGCCCTCATCATGACCTACCTCACCAGCAGGCTATGGGGCCATTTTTCCCTAGTGAGCAGCTTCTGCTGAGAAGCCTGAAGGCAGGTCACATCCCACCTGGCTGGGGCTCCTGAAGCTGCTCTTAGTGTGCTCTTTTCCCCTCAGCCCAGAAAAGCCTATTTTAGCTTATCTTCATCAATCTGCATGTCAGCCTTCTCCCTCCTCACTCTCACCCTGCCCTCTCACTTTCTTGGACCGCCCAGCTATGCCTCCCTAGTGACTGGACTGTTCCCAGGGAAGTAGGAACCTTGAATTCCAGGAGCCTGTGACCTTCATTCACTTCAGATGGTCAATGCCTGGGGCCTCTGCAAGGTGTCTTCCTGGGTTGATGCTGTCCCCATGGTCACAGAGTTGCGGCCACTTCCTCTGCAGATCCTGCTTCTCAGAGCTGTGACCCCAGAAGGCAATCTGCAATGCCCCTGAAAGCCCCGTCACAGGACATCCCTGCTCGGCTGCTCCAATGCAGCTGCTTCTCAGGTCCAGGGCTGCTGTGCCAGACTTCTGATCTCTGGCTATATACATGTTCTCTTCTCCTGGCCCTTGCTGGGGACTTTCCCAGCCTGACTCCCAAGTCCCTCTCCTGCCCTCACCTGCTAGCCACAGACCCAGACCTGGGCTGAGCCTGGAGCCATCCTGGGGTCACAGCATGAGCTGCCATGTGCTCTTTCCCTTCCCAGAAGCTGGCTTTCTGGTCACCAAGCCCAGTGTCACCCAACTGGAGTAAGAGTCCAAGCTTGGAGTTGCGTATTGGCAGGTGCTGCACCATGGAGACTCAGGTATCTACTAGTAGCGCAGGAAGGCGGGATGTGTGGGTGCCTGCTGTATTGAAGCATTTCACGCAGCCAGATCTTCCAGCAGAACTGGGCCCATCACTCCATTCGCAGCAGCTATGGGCAGCACATACAGAGGTGATCAGACTCTGGAAAGACTGGCTGGTTTCTTTGCATTTGCTCTGAGATGGCCCATGTGATTGTAATCTGGGACACCCTCAGGATTGCTGGTGTCCGGTTAGGGCAGCCTGCCTAGCTTCAAGTATCTGACCAGTGCACACAAGATGGTTGGTGAGTTCAGAATTAAAGAGAAAACACATTAGGTAGATTTCAGGTATGTTCGATCAAGCAGTGTTATGAAGACTCAGCCAAAAGTACCCCCCTGCCCCGCCCCGCCCCAGCCCCATTTCTACACTGCCCATCTAAGAACCAGGCAGCAATGTTACTGAACCAAACCAACCTGGGTCTGCTCGCCTGCCACACAGCAAGGCCAAGCACTGACATCAGGATGTGGCAGGCACCAGGCAAGAAGGGGTGGCTAATGCCTGAGGCCCAGAACTCACTGTTGGCTCACAAGCAGTTTTAGAGGCAACATTACGGGAAGGGCTACCAGGTGAGTGATCAGCCCGTGCCCACCTCTGATGAGCTGCGGTGAAGTGACAAGACTGTCACAGGGGTCCTAGTCCTCAGGCTCCACCCAGCCTGGGGCCTCTGTGCTTGTGGTCAGGAGAGGACCCATGTGGGGGAGGGGTGTCTAAGTTCCTAAAAAACATCTCAAGGATACTGTGTGGAGAGTTATCAGTGGCCCTGAGGGGAACTGAGCCCACATTGTGTGGTTTGCAGCCTCCCACCTTCTGTAATCTAACCCCGCAGTCTAAGCCCCACACTCTGGGTCTGACTGGGGGACCCAGGCTGCTTTGTTCCCCAGGAGTCTGAGGGGCTTCTCCCAAAGGGCCTCCCTGTGAGGCTGTTACATAATGCAGACATGCTTTGCCCAAGCTGATGTAGTTTTGATCTTCTTTAGCCATAGCTGAGCCCCTCTTCAGACTTTATTTGTCCAGGTTTGTGATTTTTGGTCATTCCTTCATCCAACAAGCCATTAGCTGAGAACTGAGTATCTGTCTGGCTTGTATAAGTCTTCCTCAGAAACTGAGCGACATTAATTAAAAATACACATTCCTATTCAAGCCCTCAGCTTGGCTCGGGGCTGGTGGCTTCCTTTCTGGCACACAATTTCTAAGATGCTGCAGAAGCCTGTCAGCATTCTTTGGGTTCCTGGGTTGGGGTAAGGGTGATGGTGAGGAGGGGTCACTAAGATGACCTCCCTCACCAGCAGGCTATGGGGCCATTTCTCCCCAGTGAGCAGCTTCTACTGAGAGGCCTGAAGGCAGGTCACTCCCCACCTGGCTAGGGCTCCTGAAGCTGTTTGGGGGAACATGCAGACCCCACCCCAAGTCCTGGCTCAGCCACCACCACCCTTCCTGGCTTATTTAGAAACTCTTGGTCCACCTATGACTTCCAAATGTCCCACTTCCAAAAGTAGCTCTCCCACTAGGTGGCTGGAGCCTGGGCAAACAAGTCTGATTTTGATCAATCCTAGTAATAATAAAAAATCCAACATACCCTTTTTTTCTGATCACAAGTCAATATTTGGAAAACACATGAGCACAAAAAGAAAAGAAAGCCCACCCACACTCCCCAACACTTGGTTATTGGAGCTTGTGCATCCAGACTTGGCTGGTTTATAAACGCTGCCCCCACCCATCTTCCTCTTGCACCTTCTTTCAGGCTGCCAACCACAGACAAGGCCAGCCCCCTCCATTCTCAGAGGAGGGCTGATGGCTCTCTGCCTTGGAGGCCTTCCTGGATGGGTTCTCTGCCTGTCTCCTCAGCGGGAAGCCCAGCAGGGCACTAGGCTGCCCTCCTCATCTTACTGGGATCATTCCTGGCTGTGGACTTTTTGATGCTGGATGAGGGCAGACAGCTGGCCCAGGTCCTACCATGGGCTTGACACCTGTGTGGCCGCTCACCACCGTGGGGCTGGTAGTGCTCATTCAGCGTGTAGCTCCTGCGGAAACCCTTGCCACACTCTGTGCAGGCGAAGGGTTTCTCCTTGGTGTGGGTCTTCTGGTGCAGAGTGAGGTTGGACTTCCAGCTGAAGGCTTTGCCGCACTCCCTGCACTCAAAGGGCCTCTCACCCGTGAGTAGCCTCTGGTGCAGAAGGAGCAGAGAGTTGTGTTTGAAGGGCTTCTGGCACACCGGGCACTGGTAGAGCCTGTCCCCCATGGGGGTCTGCTGGACTGTACGGAGCAGGTGACTCTCCTCAGTGTGCAGCCTATGGTGTTTGAGGAGTGAGGACCTGTGGATGAAGCACTGCCCACACTGGTGGCACGCATAGGGCCGCTCCCCGCTGTGGATGCGGCAGTGCTCCTGGAGCGTGAACCTGCGGCAGAAGGCCTTGCCGCACTCGCCGCATTCGTAGGGCCTCTCCCCCGAGTGGAACTTCTGGTGCTGGCGGAGCCGGGAGCTGCGGCCAAAGGCCTTGCCGCACCCGCTGCACTGGTAGCACTTCTCTTCCGTGTGGATCAGCCGGTGTCTCAGGAGGATGGAACTCTGCTTGAAGGCCTTGCCACACTCAGTGCACTGCTAGGGTTTGGCTCCTGTGTGGTTAACCTGGTGCCTGCGCAGCAACGAGTTGTACTTGAAGGCCTTGCCGCAAGCACACCTGTACACTCTCCCTGCAACAGTGTTTGCAGGGTCTGAGCTGAGCTGTTCTTCCTGCAGGGCCCCCAGGAACATGCTAAACTCCCTACCAGGGCCACCTGACCGCTTATTGGACCCATCCTCGGGACTGCCAGTCAGTTCAGGTAACTTGGGCGCTCCCTGGGAAGGTGCCCCCAAATTGTGTCCCACAGTATTGCCTGCTTAGAAGATACTCTTCTCAGAGAAGAATCCTTAATCCCAGCCTCCATCCTGGAATCTGTAAGAACGAATGGAGAATGGGAGAAGATGAAGCCTCCATACTCACAAAAGGAACTTACTAAGACACAATCTTTATGTCAAAGAAGTGGGAAAACTTTAAAATCTGGGTTTGGGCGAGAAAGGGGTAGAAAAAAGGAGGTTAGCAAGGGCTTACACACCTTAGGAGTCTGGCTCAGACGAGGAGCTCACAAAGGAGGAGGGACAGAGGCAGCAGGAAGATGGGGTCCAAAGGACTTGGGGGCAGGCGGGGGCAGGCCAAAAACTACAGGGCACACAGTGTCCCTGTCCCCTCCTCCTCTCTCTCAAGCACTCACACTTCATTCACTCGGCAGACACATCAGGGTCCTGTCTGTCCAGGCCCCATGGCCTAGAGGCTGCCTCTCTTCCCTCGGTGCAGCCCCAAGCTCAGTCTCTGGCATGTGAGCCACGAGGAGCTAGGAGACCACGGCAGCTCAAGGGTCTCCCCTGCTGGGTCCTCCCCATGCACCCACTACTCTGACACACCTGGCCCAACACCCTGGGGCACTACGTTGGACACTCTTGCCCTGGGGTTGCACAAGTTGGTCTCAGGTGACCTTAGACTACAAGCAAGGCATTTGGTAGGAAACTCGGCCCTGCTCTGAGGAGCTAAGTATACAGCCCCACCACTGCACAACCACCCAGGGCCTGCAAGGAGCTGTGTGAAGGCCGGGCCTCCCTGCACCTCACTTACCTGGGCGTAGGCTTGCCTTGGTCCCTTGCTCCTCGGCCACCTGCAGAATCAAGGCCCCTGGTCCCTCCCCTTGCTCCAAGAGGGAGACCAATGCTGCTTTGGAGACAAGAAAGCCTATGTGCAGGGAGAAGAGCCTCTGTCAGGAGGCAGGAGGGAAGCAGGATGCCCAGCTGCCTGGCTAGAGGATTTAGGGGGGCTCATGCTGCTTGGAGTGGGTCAGGAGCACCGACTTTCCCATAAGTGGGGCAGCTGGGTAGCTATGGGGTATAGGGCCTTCTAATCTAAGAAGTATCCTTTAAACGCATTGCCAAGATGGCGCTCGCCGGATGAGCATGGGGTGGTGCCCAGGCATTCTGGCGGGCTATGACATTAGTCTACCTGTGTTCCGGGTATCTCCCTATTGGTGGTGTGAGTCTTCCGCGATCGTGATCAGCTCGTGGACACCGTTTGCTTGCATTATATGCCTTCCTGCGTGAAGAGCTTGTGACTGCTTGACCTTTATGCTGATTGGCCCATGAGTGTTATATATGCTCTGCAGTTTCCACAATAAACGAGTTCCTGCTTTGACGAAGCTCCCTGTCGCGTCTGTCGCCAGTTCAGGCCTAGGGGCCGGAGGCTGGGGATCGGGCGGACAGTCGGCACTCACCCTTCCCGGTCCTGCCTTGCGGGGCGTGTCTCCCCCTTCCCGTTCTCTCCGCAGGTTCGGAGGGGGTTTGGGGAAGGGTAAAAACCCCGACAATGGGGAGATGCAGGGCCCTCCCTCCAACCCACACCAAAGCATGTCAGACTTCATGTATGAAAAGTAACCAACTCCAGGAACTTCCGGGAAGATGGCGGCGTGAGCAGGGCGGCAGAAATCTCCTCCCAACACTTTATTTACCTACGAAAATACAGCAAATACAACTATTCCTAAAAGAGAGGCCAGAATACACAGGAAAGTACACAGCGTGCAGCTACACCCGAGAGGACTCGGCACCCCAAGAGGTGGGTAAGATATGGAGCCGCGACCCGGCGGGACCCGAGCACTCACGCACCCCAGCGCACCGGCGGGAGGGGAGGATTCAGAGCCGAGAGGGAGTGGAAGTACACCCCGTGAAATAACCAGCCCCAGTGATCTGCGTGGCAAGTGGTGACACACGTAGTGCAGTATAGCGGAGATTGGAGAGACAGAGAGGCAGGATGTGAGCGGGGAATGCGCCAGGGTGCTCGCAGCCGGCTCCCGGGAAGGAAAGAAAACACACGCTTTCTTCAGCGGTCTTAAAGAGACAGGAGACCAGAAGAGGAGCCGGATCACCCCAGCACACTCAGCCCAGCAGGCTGGGAGTCCTGGGGAGTTTCGGACCCCTTAGCTGGAGACTGGGAAAGGGTGGCTGCACATAGACGTCCCAAAGAGATCAACAGCCTCCCATTTGTTCCCACCCCGGCCAGAGCTATAAAGGGCCCTGAGGAGTGGCGTGGCCACTGCTGCGGAATAGTGGGGCAACAGCGCCACCTACAGCATCCCCACAGAATCTACTCCCGGTGGGCTTTTTTGTTTTTTCTTTTCTTTCTTATTTTTCCTTTCTCTCTCTCTCTCTCTCTCTCTCACGCTCTCTCTCTCTCTCTCTCTTTCTTTCTTTTCTTTTTAAAGTCTTAAAGAGCCCAGCTGACATATGTGGCAACTACCAGTGACCACTTCTATAGCCATGAAAACACAGAGGAATATGGTCGAGACAAAAATCAACCAGACAACCCTAGAGAGGGAGCCTGAAGGAATGGAAATGCACAGTCTTCCTGAAAAAGAATTCAGAATAAAAATCATACCCATGCTGATGGATCTACAGAGAAATGTGCAAGAGCTGACGGAGGAAGTGAGAGTAGTGAGGAAAGACAATGCAGAAATCAGACAAGCAAACGACAGGCTTAACAGCAGACTGGATGAGATGCAAGAGACTGTTAATGGAATAGAAATCAGAGAACAGGAATACAGAGAAGCTGAGGCAGAGAGAGATAAAAGGATTTCTAGGAATGAAAGAATATTAAGAGAACTGTGTGACCAATCCAAACGGAACAATATTCGCATTATAGGAGTACCAGAGGAAGAAGAGAGAGAAAAAGGGATAGAAAGTGTCTTTGAAGAAATAATTGCTGAAAACTTCCCCTCGCTGGGGAAGGAAGTAGTCTCGCAGTCCACGGAAGCCCACAGATCTCCCAACACAAGGGACCCAAGGAAGACAACACCAAGACACATAATAATTAAGATGGCAAAGATCAAAGATAAAGACAGGGTATTAAAGGCAGCTAGAGAGAGAAAAAAGATCACCTACAAAGTAAAACCCATCAGACTATCATCAGACTTCTCAACAGAAACCTTACAGGCCAGAAGAGAATGGCATGATATATTTAATGTTATGAAACAGAAGGGCCTCGAACCAAGAATATTATATCCAGCATGATTATCATTTAAACATGATGGAGGGATTAAACAATTTCCAGACAAATGAAAGTTGAGAGAGTTTGCCTCTCATAAACCACCACTACAGGATATGTTAAACGGACTGCTCTAGAGGGAAGCACCCCTAAGGCTAAAAAGATGTCACCAGAGAAAATAAAATCATAGCAAAGAAAGCAGACCATCCAAATACTAACTAAAGGCAAAGAATAAAACACCTAGTATATAAAGAATGGAGGAGGAAGAATAAGAAGGGAGAGTAATAAAGAAACATCAGACAGTGTTTACAATTACTTTACAAGAAAGTTAAGTTAGATTGTTAGATAGTAAAGAAGTAACCCATGAACCTTTGGTAACCACGAATCTAAAGCCAGCAATGGCAATAAGTACATATCTATCGATAATCACCCTAAATGTAAACGGACTGAACGCACCAATCAAAAGACACAGAGTAACACAATGGCTAAAAAAGCAAGACCCATCTATATGCTGCTTCAAATAAGAGACTCACCTCAAACCCAAAGATATACACAGACTAAAAGTGAAGGGATGGAAAAAGATATTTCATTCAAACAACAAAGAGAAAAAAGCAGGGGTTGCAGGACTTGTATGAGACAAAATAGACTTGAAAACGAAGAACGTAGCAAGAGATAAAGAAGGACATTACATAATGATAAAGGGGTCAGTCCAACAAGAAGATATAACCATTACAAATATATATGCACCCAACACAGGAGCGCCAGCATATGTGAAACAAATACTAACAGAATTAAAGGAGGAAATAGACAGCAATGCATTCATTTTAGGAGACTTCAACACACCACTCACTCCAAAGGACAGATCAACCAGACAGAAAATAAGTAAAGACACAGAGGCACTGAACAACACACTAGAACAGACGGACCTAACAGACATCTACAGAACTCTACACCCAAAAGCAACAGGATACACATTCTTCTCAAGTGCACATGGAACATTTTCCAGAATAGACCACATACTAGGCCACAAAAAGAACCTCAGTAATTTCAAAAATACTGAAATCCTACCAACCAACTTCTCAGATCACAAATGTATAAAACTAGAAATAAATTTTAGAAAGAAATCAAAAAGGCTCACAAATACATGGAGACTTAACAACATTCTCCTAATTAATCAATGGGTTAACAACCAAACCAAAACAGAAATGAAAGAATATATGGAGACTAATGACAACAACAACACAAAGCCTCAACTTCTGTGGACGCAGCAAAGGCAGTTCTAAGAGGAAAGTATATTGCAATCCAGGCCTATTTAAAGAAGGAAGAACATTCCCAAATGAATAGTCTAAAGACACAATTACTGAAATTGGAAAAAGAAGAACAAATGAGGCCCAAAGTCACCAGAAGGAGGGACATAATAAAGATCAGAGAAGAAATAAATAAAACTGAGAAGAATAAAACAATAGAAAAAATAAAAGAAACCAAGAGCTGGTTCTTTGAAAAAATAAACAAAATAGATAAAGCCCTAGCCAGACTCATTAAGAGAAAAAGAGAATATACACACATAAACAGAATCAGAAAGGAGAAAGGAAAAATAACGATGGATCCCACAGAAATACAAAGAATTATAAGAGAATATTATGAGAATCTATATTTGAACAAGCTGGAAAACCTAGAAGAAATGGACAACTTCTAAGAAAAATACAAACTCCCAAGACTGACTAAGCAAGAAACAGAAAAACTAAACAGACCAATCACCAGCAACGAAATTGAATCGGTAATCAAAAAACTACCCAAGAACAAAACCCCCGGACCTGATGGATTCACCCCTGAATTCTACCAGACATATAGAGAAGAAATAACACCCATTCTCCTTAAAGTTTTCCAGAAAATAGAAGAGGAGGGAATACTTCCAAACTCATTCTATGAAGCCAGCATCACTCTAATACCAAAACCAGGCAAGGACCTCACCAAAAAAGAAAATTACAGACCAATATCCCTGATGAATGTAGATGCAAAAATATTCAACAAAATATTAGCAAACCAAATTCAAAAATACATCAAGAGGATCATACACCATGACCAAGTGGATTCATCCCAGGGATGCAAGGATGGTACAGCATTCGAAAATCCATCAACATCATCCACCACATCAACAAAAAGAACAACAATAACCACATGATCATCTCCATAGATGCTGAAAAAGCATTTGACAAAATTCAGCATCCATTCATGATTAAAACTCTCAACAAAATGGGTATAGACAGCAAGTACCTCAACATCATAAAGGCCATATATGACAAACCCACAGATAACATCATACTTAATGACAAGAAGCTGAAAGCTTTTCATCTAAGATTGGGAACAAGACAGGGATGCCCACTCTCTCCACTGTTATTCAACATAGTGCTGGAGGTCCTAGCCATGGCAATCAGACAAAACAAAGACATACAAGGCATCCAGATTGGTAAAGAAGAAGTCAAACTCTCACTATTTGCAGATGACATGATACTGTAGATAAAAAACCCTAAAGACTCCACTCCAAAACTACTAGAACTATTATCTGAATTCAGCAAGGTTGCAGGATACAAAATTAACACACAGAAATCTGTTGCTTTCCTATACACTAACGATGAACTAACAGAAAGAGAAATCAGGAAAACAATTCCATTCACAATTGCATCAAAAAGAATAAAATACCTAGGAATAAACCTAACGAAGGAAGTGAAAGACCTGTACTCTGAAAACTACAAGACACTCCTAAGAGAAATTAAAGAGGACACTAACAAAAGGAAATCCATCCCATGCTCTTGGCTAGGAAGAATAAATATTGTCAATATGGCTATATTATCTAAAGCAATCTATAGATTCAACGCAATCCCTATCAAAATACCAACAGCTTTCTTCAATGAACTGGAATAAATAATTCTAAAATTCATATGGAACCACAAAAGACCCTGAATAGCCAAAGCAACCCTGAGAAGGAGGAATAAAACAGGGGGAATTACGCTCCCTGACTTCAAGCTCTACTACAAAACCACAGTAATCAAGACAATTTGTTATTGGCACAAAAACAGACCCACAGACCAGTGGAACAGAATAGAAAATCCAAACATTAACCCAAACATATACAGTCAATTAATATTTGATAAAGGAGCCATGGATATACAATGGGGAGATGACAGCCTCTTCAGCAGCTGGTGTTGGAAAAACTGGACAGCTACATGTAAGAGAATGAAACTGGACTACTGTGTCGCCCCATACACAAAGGTAAACTCAAGGTGGATCAAAGACCTGAATGTAAGTCATGAAACCATAAATCTCTTAGAAAAAAACATAGGCAAAAATCTCTAGGACATAAACATGAGCGACTTCTTCATGATCATATCTCCTCGGGCAAGGGAAACAAAAGCAAAAATGAACAAGTGGAAGTACATCAAGCTGAAAAGCTTCTGTACAGGAAAGGAAACCATCAGTAGAACAAAAAGACATCCTACCGTATGGGAGAATATATTCATAAAAAACGTATCTGATAAAGGGTTGACATCCAAAATATATAAAGAACTCATGCACCTTAACAAACAAAAAGCAAATAATCCAATTAAGAAATGGGCAGAGGACATGAATAGACATTTCTCTAAAGAAGAAATTCATATGGCCAACAGGCACATGAAAAGATGGTCCACATTGCTAATCATCAGAGAAATGTAGATTAAAACCACAATGAGATATCACCTCATACCAGTGAGGATGGCCAACATCCAAAACACAAACAACCACAAATGTTGGCAAGGATGTGGAGAAAAGGGAACCGTCCTACAGTGCCGGTGGGACTGCAAATTAGTTTAACCATTGTGGAAACCAGTATGGAGGTTCCTCAAAAAACTCAAAATAGAAATACCATTTGACCTAGGAATTCCACTCCTAGGAATTTACCCTAAGAATGCAGCACACCAGTTTGAAAAAGACATATTCATCGCAGCACTATTTACAAGAGCCAAGAAATGGAAGCAACCTAAGTGTCCATCAGTAGATGAATGGATAAAGAAGATGTGGTACATATACACAATGGAATATCATTCAGCCATAAGAAGAAAACAAATCCTACCATTTGCAACAACATGGATGGAGCTAGGGTGTATTATGCTCAGTGAAATAAGCCAAGCCGTAAAAGACAAGTATCAAATGATTTCACTCATATGTGGAGTATAAGAACAAAGAAAAAATACTGAAGGAACAAAACAGCAGCAGACTCACAGAACCCAAGAACGGACTAATAGTTACCAAAGGGAAAGGGACTGGGGAAAATGGGCGGGAAGGGAGGGATAAGAGGGAAAAAGGGGCATTACGATTAGCAGATGTAATGTTGGGGGGGCACGGGGAGGGCTGTACAACTCAGAGAAGACAAGTAGTGATTCTATAGCATCTCACTACGCTGATGGACAGTGACTGTAATGGGGTTGGTGGGGGGGACCTGATGAAGGGGTAGTTTAATAACCATAATATTGCACATGTAATTGTAGATTAATGATACCAAAATAAATTATTTAAAAAAAAAGAAAAGAAAAGTAACCAACTCCCTGGTACAGCTGGTGGGAAAAGCAGGGTTATGTCTGATCCCCATTCCAGGACCAACCAGGCAACCTCACCCAGCGAGGCAATGCGCCTGTAGTTCTCCAGCATCACGTCCCTGTACAGTGCCTGTTGGTTGGGGTCCAGGCAACTCCACTCTATCCTTGTGAAATACACAGCCATGTCCTCGAACACAATGGCCTCCTGTAACCGCAAACCCTGTTGTCTGGGGCTCTCTGGGGCTGTCAGGCAGCAGATGGGGAAGCCACATCAGGAACACTCAGGGAACTTAGCTCTGGGAGTCAAGGCCTCTGTCCTTGTGGTCACTGCTACATCCCCCAACACTCCCTTAGGGACGGGGAGTGGCCCTACTGCCACTAAGTCACAGGCAGGGTTGGAGCTTCTCAACCTTGGCTTCATACCTCTGCAGGCTATCTGGGATCTGGAGAGGAAGCACCCAAGAGAGACTGGTAGCTGAGCCTCCACACTGGTGGGGAACATTCCATCCTTTGGTTCCCGGCTCCTAGCAGAGAGGCTGACGACTGTGTACACCAAGAGAGTCTGACCATTCACACCAGGATGGAGACAGGCACTGGAGAAGGACAGGGAACCTTCCCTTGCCGGCTGACCCTAGAAGCTCAAGGGCTGCAGGAGGCTCTGGGCAGCCTACTTCTGCCCAAAGCCTCAGAAAGGAGTGGACAGAGCCACTGTGAGGCTGCAAAGGGAGGAGGTGGAACAATGGCTTGCAGACTCCATTTCTGTGACTCCCCACAAGGAGTTGGGGTGACATGGGTGGGGATGGGGCTCCCTGGGAAGGTACTCAGGGCTAAAAAGCTGAGGCTAGGGATGAAGGCAGCCAAAAGGCTCAAAGAGATAGCTTACCTGAAATCTGGGCATTGGGAGTGACACCGCCATTCCAGGGTTCCCGTTGGGGAATGGGCAGGAGCTGGGGACAGTGATGTTGACTAGAAGGAGCCCAGACCTCAGCCCCCCTTCCCTGTCCCTGTTTCCCAGAAGGGCCATCCAGATACAGAAGTGACAGAAAAGGGTGAGACCTGGGGCAAGCTCATCCTGGCCAGCATTGCCACCTGGCTCACATCCCAAAAAGTCATTCCCAGGACCTGCTCACCCACATGGCTTCACTTCTCACTCCTTCCAACCTCCCCAAGAAGGCCTTCCTGACCATTCTATTTAAAATCCTACCCCACTCCAAATTCCTTACCCTCACCCTCCCACATTCCTTGCTTTATTTTTCTCCACTGCACTGCATAAAGCAGTCAACAAACTTGTTTCTTATCTGCTCTCCCTGATTAGGCCTGTGCCTGGTTATTCATGGTGTATGCCCAGGGCCTGGGGAAGGCCTGGTGCACAGCATGTGATCAACAAGGACTTCTGAAAGAATGAGTGGATCCATGACGTGGGTGACTCTGCAACCAGTAAGACCCTGTGTGAGACATCATAAAATGCTCCTGCTGCATTGCTATGTGAAGTAAGCAGACTGTATGCAGAGAAATAAATGTGACAGCACACAGCCCAGCACAAAGACCCTAGTTTCTTTCTGGGTAGTTCTTATTTTTCTTCTTTCCATCTTTCTGATTTCACCAAGAGTTATGAATTCAACAAATGTGTCTTGCCTCTATGGTTGGGGACAAGTTATTTAAAACCCAATTAAATACAATCTCTTATGGCCACGTGTTCGCAGAGGGGGCAGAAGGCCCTGGCCTCCCCGCACCTCCCTTGATAGATACTGGAGTTGCTGTGTTTGGGTGGAGGTCTCTGGGGTACCGCTTTCTGTGGGGCTTGAGCCTCCTACGTAGCTGCCACTTGGTAAAGCAATGTCCCCATAGGCATGTTAATGGAAAGCCTGGTTATGATGCTGAGGTGATGTTTGGCAGGAGAGTAATATGGGATATAGAGAGTGACTTGAAAGGCTTGGTAGGTCATCTGTGTCCAGACAGCACAAGCTACAAATACACAGGAGAGCAGAACCTGTCACCATCAACCAGACCCCACTGGGCTGTCTATGGGCAGGACCTGCCTGGACCACTGCTGAGAGATCTGCTGTTCTTATCCCGACGAGGCAACCAGAGGATCTCAAAGGAAGATCTGGACTCCCACTCCTCAACACACACCACTCTCCACTGCTAGGAGGGGAAAGTTACCACAGCTGGTCCTTGTTTCCACATATCTGGAGAGTACATGTCCTCAGGGAGGGGCCACCTGGTTAGAAGGGGAAAGAACTGCTTTTAGTTCTACTTTTGGGATCAGGAAATGTCTTTAGGCAGATGAAACAGTGCTGGGTTGAAAAGAATGGAGCAGGGAATATAATGAAGGGGAGGGGTTATGTAACTCAGATGGAAGGTCACAGAGGGCTTCTAGGAGGAATCACATTTAACTGGCGCTGGAGGACCAGCAGGGTCATTCGTTCCTCAGATTTAGAAAAAATCCTGTTCCCCATGTGCCTGGGGCACCTTGCCCCACTGCTTCACCTGCCCCCTTGCTACAGTCAGTCCTCCCTTCTCCCTGCTACTCAAACCAGCCAAGGCCGTTGGGTGCAGTTCCCTTGACCTAGATTTTCTCCTCAGGGACCCGCAGGGCCTCTCAGCCATCAGGTTTCGGGGCAAATGTTAACTCCTAAGAGAGGCAATCCCTAACCACCCCTAGCTTCCCCTAACCCCTTCTCTGTCACAATCCTGTCGCCTTGGTTTATCTTGTAGCCCTTGCCATGACCAGAACTACTGGCTCACGTGTTTACTGCCTCTACTACACCAACGATTGGCTTCTGTTACAGTATGTGCCCCCTAAGGCCAGGGCCGTTGTCATCCACTGCGGTACTCTCCGCGCTATAAGAGTCCCCCAGGCACAGTAACCTCCCCAACGCCTGATGGAAAGGCTGTTTGTTGCCCAAATAACGACTCCACCGAGGAGAACCGCACAGGGTGAAGGGTGAGAGCTTAAGGGCGTTGGGCTAGCAGTTCTCCGTCGGGAGACAGGGGTCTGGGCTGGCGTGCGGCCGCGCAGGCCGCAACCGGCCAGACCTGCCTTCCCGGTCCCCCTGCCCCTGCGCCTCAGCTCTGCGCCACTGCCGTCTCCGGGGCCGCGAGCTCGGCCGGCCCACAAGCCTCCAGCCGCAGTGGAGAAAACAAGGCCCCGGGCCCTTCGCCCACCCGGACACTCCCCGAAGCCCAGAACCAGAAGAGGCGAGGGGCAGTGCTGGCTGCGGGTCAGATCCCCGCGGGGCTACCAGCGCCGCCTCTGCGGGCCACAGCCTCAGACAGGCCCGGATCGGAACACCGCGCTTCCCGCCCTCGCCCGGCGGCCGCGGCGACTCACCGCGGAGCACAGGTAGGGACCGCGCGGGAGAGCGCTGGGCGCGGAGACTGGTTTCGGCCCGCGGCGGGAAACGGACTGCGGCACCGCTCCAGGAGGCCTGGGAGACGGTGCATGTCACAGGCGCCCTCTAGTCGCTGGGGCGAGGGGCGGGAGTTATCGCGAGAGCCGCAGGGCGGGGGCCCGGGTGTCCCCAGGTGCGGGGGGCCAGCCTGCTGCTCAGGTCGTCGTCGGGTAGAGGGCGCAGAACTGGTGCGTTGAAGCGGGGCCCAGAGAAAGGCCAGAGGAAAAGTCGAGCATTGGTTCCAATCAATCAAGTTCTGCGACAGCGCCCCTGCCCTTTTTTTAAAAAAAAACTTTTTATTTTGAAATAACTAAAATCACAGGACGTTGCAAAGGTAATACAGAGAGGTCCCGTTTACCGTTCACCCACTTCCCCCACTTTAAGCAAGTCTTTCTAAATTTTCTGAGACTCGCAGTAAAAAATGCTGTACAGTGTGAC
>JAVSCE010005306.1:0-108691 GCA_032199065.1 Smutsia gigantea | reverse complement strand
AAATACTAAAGATACAGCAAAATTCTAATATATTATCATATACCATGTGAAACTAAGTAATTAAATGAGTAAGAGCTATAAACTGGAATTGTATTGCTTTTACAAAGCATGAGCTGAATTCTCTTCTCCGTTTCATATGAAAATATAGGCGTTGAGTATTTTTTTTAAGTAGCGATTCTTTAGATAGTATAGTGTCATTTTGGCAGGTAATCTTCCAGACATTTCCTGTGTGTTTTATCTTCCAGGAAGGGAGGGAGAAATACAAAGAATCATTTTGTGAATACATATTTTTTAATGTATCAATTTGTGCTTTTTCTTTAAATCTTAAATTATAATTGTAGTATATGACTACATTTTTCTTGTAAAAACATCAAGAGACAAGTCTGTTTTTGATATCACCTTCAATCCCAATACCTTCTGTAGGAGTAACTTTTCATCTAGACCTTTTTCAATAAATGTGATGTGTATACATGTTATATATAACACCAGGAAATGCAATGTACAGTTTTGGCTTTTGCATAAATATGTGTATATTATTCTGTGACTTTTCTACTTGGTTTCTTTAACTCAGTATAATCTCACCTAATCTCTTGACTTCTGTATATTGTTTCACAATCTGTTTATCTTAAAATGGACACTTTTGGTAGTTTCCTTTTTTTTTCTAATTACAAACAATGCTGAAAGAACATAACCTGTTTGACTTTCTAAGTGCATATAAGGATTTCTCTGTAGTATATGCTTAGGCTTTGAATTACTGAGTCAGGGTGAGGCAGTTTTAAAGAGATACTTCAGTTGGCTTCTAAAATGGCTGTTAACAGTTCAGTTTAACCTCAGTAATGAATGAACTCCTGCTCCCCATATCATTAAAGACATTTGGTATTAAGTCAGGTGATAGAGGGAGGCAGGCAGATAAGAGTTCAGAGCCCCTGTAAGTTTCAAGGCCCTTGTAGGTTTCAAGAAGCTTCTGGGCCCTTATAAGTTTCAACAACCTTGTAAGTTTCAAGAAAAAGCTCCAATCAAATTCAGCCATTCAAAAATACACTTAGACCTCAGCTCTGATTGGTTATGCCCTCTGCAAAAGAAGTGTACTTTGAATCAAGCACGAGGGGTTGTGATGTCATTAGTTCAGTTCTCTATTTGGTCTGGGGAGGGTGGGACCTCCTTTCAGGGGGCAATATAAACTCCAGGCCCGACAGCCCTGACAGCACACACCCTTGGAGCCTGTCCTGAGTAGCAGGAGCTTTCTCTTTTCACTCATTAAAAGAGCTTTGCTAGTTACTCCATACTCTTGTCTGCTGGCTTCATTCTTCATCACATCCAAGACATAATCCTGGGAAAAAACAGGTAACAGTATCAGATTTTTAATTTTTTTATTAATTTAATGGGTGAAAATGTTATTTTAATTTTAAAAATCTCTGATGATAGTGAGGATGGGCATTTTTCATATGTTTTAGACCATATTTCTCATGTGAACTGCTTTTACCAACATGGCTCATTTTTTATTGAATGATTTTATCTGATGGATTTGTTGGTTTTTCATATAGTTTAGATACCTGTCTTAAGTTTGTTACTAGTGTTTCCTCCCTGTTGGTTGCTTGTTTTAATTTTACTTATAGTGTCTTTAAGTGGTTTATGTTTATATGCAGTGAAGTTGATATATCTTTTTATGACATTTCAAAATATAAAACATTCTGTTCTAAGGCATTTATCATGTATGCATCAGATCTCCATGTGGAATTGATGTTTGTGAAGAGTGTAAGGTAGAGAGCTACTTTCATTCAAAGGTCCAAATATCATTTATTTAAGTCCATTCTTTTTGTACTGATTTAAAATTATGTTTTGTGCTAAATTCTTTAATTAAAGTATTTGATGGCCCTAATAAATAATGCATTGTTTTGATTATAGTTTTCTGGTATGTTTTCAGATGTGGTGGGATAAAGTCTTTGTAATGTTTTTAAAATTTTTTATGGCTGTTGGTGAGCATATCTTGAAGTTTTGATTTTGACAGAACTAAATTTATAGGATTGATTTGGAGAGAATTACAGAAGTAATTCTTTTTTAGAAGAATGTGGGTCCTCATTAAACCAGATCTTTTGTGGGCTTCTTTTGGTTTCATAAGCTCTCTTTAGATATAATCATATATTTTTCAACACATTTGTTTCTGGGGATTTGATTTTCGTTAGTATAGTGAATATATATATATTTCTAATATATTTTCTTACTGGTTTTTCATCTCGTGGTTTTTATATGCTGATCTAGTCTGACAATGCAAAATTCTCACTTTTAAGTTTGTCAAAACTTATCTAGAAAACCCAAGAGAATCCCATCATCTGAAACTGATCAGACTATCTAATATTCATATTTCATTTAATTGTTTTTAGTTAGGGTTGCTTTAGTTACCTGTCACAATTGGGGTGCTAGGAGTGCTTAGCAAAACTTTTTGACTTACTGACTTGAGGGAAATGCTTTTAATGTTCCACATTAAAAACAATATGCTCTGGAGGAGAGGATTAAAGATGGTGTTGTGAGAGGTGAGACAGACTTCCTACCAAAACCACATGTAATATGAAAATATAGTTAATACAACTAATCCTAAAAGAGCAACAGGAAAGAAGTCTTCACCAGACTGCATACATCTGGAGAAAGAGCAGACCTCACAGAACAGGGTAACGTACCAAAGCCGGGATCCAGCGGAACCCAAGCCCTTCCCTCATCCCAGCTCACCAATGGGAGGAAGAGAAACGGAGAGGAGAGGGGAGGGGGTAGGGTATAGGCCTACTGAACACCAAGCCCTGGAGATCTGCTCTGGGAGCACAAATCTACATTACAATGCTCTGGAGAATTGTTGGGTTGGAAAGCTAAGAGAGGCGGAATACTTGGAGAGACTGAGATTCCAGCCGCTTGTGGAAAACAGATCCACATCTGGCTGCTCTGGGACAAAAGAGAAGCAGGCACACTGAGAGACTTCCTAACAGCAAGTGGGCTGCTAAAGGGGCAAGGGTGGCACAAAGCTTGCCGCTCAAGAGAAAGGATAGGTGGATAAAATTGTCCAGGTGCACTCTGTGCAGCAGGTTGGGAACTTCAGGTGCTCCATACACCTGGCTGGCTAGGCAGCTCTGAGGCCCCCCTACCGTGATACACAGCCTGTGTCCCTTCCTTGCAGCCTGCAGGCACCAGCAACAAAACCGGCAGTACCTGCCCTGGCATCAGGCCAGCCAGGGGGAGGCACTCCCTATGGGAGCTACTAACTCAAAGCACAGAGGCTTACACCTATGCACTTGGCCCACGGGTTCTGACAGTGGAGAAGGGCAAAGCAGCCAGGAAACAGGAAACAGCTGTTTCCTCCTCATAGGAACCAGTGCTGCTCCCCTAGGACCCCCAACATTGCCCCAGGGGCTCAGTAGCTCCAAAGATGAGCTTCGGAGCACTAGAGGGTGCCACATACAAATACGAAATGGAAAATGAACCTGGTTCAAAGCAAAATCCCACAAACTACAGGAAAACTGCCAAGTGAAACTGTACTCATCAATTTTCCTGAGACTTCAAAATAAAAATGATAAACACGTTTATGGAGGTACAGAAAAATATTGAAGAACTTAGGGACGAATTTAGGGTGGAGATTCAGTCATTAAGTAATTCTGTATTTGAAATGAAAAATACAATGGAAGGATTTAAAAGCAGATTAGATGTAGAAGCAGAGACAGTAAATGGAACACAGAGAAGAATACAAAGATGCTAAGGCACAGAGAGAAAAAAGGATCTCTAGCAATGAAAGACTATTGAGAGAACTGTGTGACCAATCCAAACGGAACAATATTCGCATTATAGGGGTACCAGAAGAACAAGACAGAGAAAAAGGGATAGAAAGTGTCTTTGAGGAGGAAACTGCTAAAAACCTCTTCAATCTGGGACAGGAGATAGTCTCTAAGGCCATGGAGATGCACAAATCTCCCAACACAAGGGACCCAAGGAAGACAACACCAAGACATATAATAATTAAAATGGCAAAGAACAAGGATAAGGACAGACTATTAAAAGTAACCAGAGAGAGAAATAAGATGACATGAAAAGGAAAGCCCATCAGGCTATCATCAGACTTCTAAGCAGAAACCTTGCAGGCCAGAAGGGAGCGGCATGATCTATTTAATGCAATGAAGCACAAGGGCCCCCGAACAAAGATTACTTTATCTGGAAAGATTAAAATTTAAATTTGAATGAGGGATTAAACAATTTTCAGGTAAGCAAAATCTGAGAGAATTTACCTCCCACAAACCATCTCCACAGTGTATTTTGGAGGGACTGCTATAGATGGAAGTGTTCCTAAAGTTTAATAGCGTTCACCAGAGGTAATAAAACCACAGTAAAGAAAGTACAACAGCTAATTACTTAGCAAATCCAAAATTAAACTAACTATCCCCAAAGTCAATCAAGGGATAGACAGAGTACAGAATATGATACCTAATATATAAAGAATGGAGGATGAATAAAAAGAATAAAAGAACCTTTAGATTGTGTTTGTAATAGCATATTAAGTGAGTTAAGTTAGACTCTTAGATAGTAAGGAAGATAACCTTGAACCTTTGATAACCACAAATCTAAAAACTGCAATGGCAATAAGTACATACCTATCGATAATCACCCTAAATGTAAATGGACTGAATGCACCAATCAAAAGACGTAGAGTCACTGAATGGATAAAAAAGCAAGACCCATCTATATGCTGCCTACAAGAGACTCACTTTAAACCCAAAGACATACACAATCTAAAAGTGAAGGCATGGAAAAATATTTCATGCAACTAATAGGAAGGAAAAAGCAGGAGTTGCAGTACTTGTATCAGACAAAATAGACTTCAAAACAAAGTCACAAGAGACAAAGAAGGACATTACATAATGGCAAAAGAGTCAATCCACCAAGAAGATATAACCAATATAAATATCTATGTGCCCAACAGTAGCCCCTGCATATGTGAAACAAATACTAACAGAATTAAAAGGGGAAATAGAGGGCAGTGCATTCATTCTAGGAGATTTCAACACTCCACTCACTCTGAAGGACAGATCAACCAGTCAGAAAATAAGGAGACAGAGGTACTGAACAGCATTAGAGCAGATGGACCTAACAGATATCTACGGAACTCTACACCCCAAAGCAGCAGAATACACATTTTTCTAAAATGCACATGGAATATTATCAAGAATAAGTCATATTAGGCCACAAAAAGAATCTCGGTAAATTCAGAAAGACTGAAATTGTACCAAGCAGTTTCTCAGACCACAAAGGTATGAAACTAGAAATAAACTACACAAAGAAAATGAAAAATCCCACAAAAACATGGAGGCTTCACAACATGTTCCTAAATAACCAATGGATCAATGATCAAATAAAAACAGACATCAAGAAATATATGGAGACAAATGACAACAATACTTCAACACCGCAAAATCTGTGGGATGCAGCGAAGGTGATACTAAGAGGAAAGTATATTGCACTGTAGGCTTATCTCAGGAAAGAAGAACAACCCCATATGAGCAGTCTAAACTCACAATTAATGAAACTAGAAAAAGAAGAACAAATGACCAAAGTCAGTAGAAGGAGGGACATAATAAAGATTAGAGCAGAAATGAATAAAATAGAGAAGAATAAAACAATAGAAAATCATGAAAGCAAGAGCTGATTTCTTTGACAAAATAAACAAAATAGAAAAAACCCTAGCCAGACTTATTAAGAAAAAAAGAGTCTACTCACATAAACAGAATCAAAAATGAGAAAGAAAAAATCACTACGGACACCACAGAAATACAAAGAATTATTAGAAAATAGTATGAAAAATTATATGCTAACAAACGATAATCTAGAAGAAATGGACAACTTTATAGAAAAATGCAACCTTCCAAGGCTGACCCAGAAAGAAATAGAAAATCTGAACAGACGAATTACCAGCAATGACATTGAACTGGTAATCAAAAACCTACCTAAGAACAAAATGCCTAGATCAGATGGCTTCACCACTGAATTTTATCAAACATTTAGTGGAGACCTAATACCCATCCTCCTTAAAGTTCTCCAAAGAGTACAAGAGGAAGGAATACTTCAAAGTTATTCTATGAGGCCAGCATCACTTTAATACCAAAACCAGGCAAGGAAATCACACACACACACACAAAAAAGAAAATTACAGACCAATATCCCTGATGAACATAGAAGCAAAAATACTTAACAAAATATTAGCAAACAGAATTCACAAATACATCAAAAAGAACATCCATCATGATTAAATACGATTTATTTCAGGGATGCAAGGATGGTGCAACATTCGAAACTCCATCAATATCATCCACCACATCAGCAAAAAGAAGGACAAAACCACATGATCATCTCCATAGATGCTGAAAAAGCATTTGACAAAATTCAACACCTATTCATGATAAAAACTCTCAATATAATGGGTATAGAGGGCAAGTACCTCAACATAATAAAGGCCATATGTGGCAAACCAACAGCCAACATTAAACTTAACAGTGAGAAGCTGAAAGCTTTTCCTATAAGATTGGGAACAAGACAAGGATGCCCACTTTCCCCACTTCTGTTCAACATATTACTGGAGGTCCTAGCCATGGCAATCAGACAACACAAAGAAATAAAAAGGCATCCAGGTGGACAAGAAAGAAGGTAAACTGTCCTTGTTTGCAGATGACATTATATTGTACATAAAATACCCTAAAGAACCCACTCCAAAACTACTAGATCTAATATCTGAATTCAGCAAAGTTGCAGGATACAAAATTAATATGCAGAAATCTGTTGCCTTCCTACACACTAACGATGAACTAGCATAAAGAGAAACGAGGAAAACAATTCCATTCACAGTTGCATCAAAAAGGATAAAATACCTCGGAATAAACCTAACCAAGGAAGTGAAAGACCTATACCCTGAAAACTACGAGACACTCATGAGAGGAATTAAAGAAAATACCGATAAATGGAAACATCCCATGCTCATGGGTAGGAAGAATTAATATTGTGAAAATGACCATCTGCCTAAAGCAATCTACAGACTCAGTGCTATCAAAATACCAACAGCATTCATCAACGAACTTGAGAAAATCATTCTACAATTCATATGGAACCACAAAAGATGCTGAATGGACAAAGCAATCCTGAGAAGGAAGAATGAAGCTGGGGGGATTATGCTCCCCAACTTCAAGCTCTACTACAAAGCCACAGGAATCAAAACAATTTGGTACTGGCACAAGAACAGACCCACAGTCCGATGGAACAGACTAGAGAGCCCCGATATAAACCCAACCATATATGGTCAATTAATATATGATAAAGGAGGCATGGACATACAATGGGGAAATGAAAGCCTCTACAACAGCTGATGTTCGCAAAACTGAACAGCTACATGCAAGAGAATGAAACTGAATTAGTTTAACCCCATACACAAAAGTAAACTTGAAATGAATCAAAGACCAGAATGTAAGTCATGAAAGTATAAAACACTTAGAATGCAATATAGGCAAAAATTTTAATATAAGCATGAACAACTACTTACTGAATGCATCTCCTCGAGCAAGAGAAACAAAAGTAAAAATGAACTCATGGGACTATATCAAACTTAAAATTTCTGTACAGCAAAGGACACCCTCAACAGAACAAAAAGGCATCCTACAGTATGGGAGAATATATTTGTAAATGACATCCAACAAGGGATTAACATCCAAAATATATAAAGAACTTACACGCCTCAACACAAAAAAACAAACCCCCCATTAAAAATGGGTAGAGGATATGAACAGACAGTTCTCCAAAGAAGAAACTCAGATGGCCAACAGGCACATGAAAAGATGTTCTACATCACTAATCATCAGGGAAATGCAAATTAAAACCACAATGAGATATCACCTGACACCAGTAAGGATAGCCAGCATCCAAAAGACTAAGAAAAACAAATGCTGACAAGGATGTGGAGAAATGGGAACCCTCCTACACTGCTGGTGGGAATGTAAGCTAGTTCAAGGATTGTGGAAAACAATATGGAGGTTTCTCAATAAACTAAAAATAGATATACCATTTGACCCGGGAATCCCATTCTTTGGAATTTACCCAAAGAGTACTTCTCAGATTCAGAAAGACATCGGCACCCCTATGTTCACCGCAGCACTTTTTACAATAGCCAAGATATGGAAGCAACCTAAGTGTCCATCAGTAGATGAATGGATATAGAAGTGGTACATATACACAATGGAATACTATTCAGTCATACGAAAAAACAAATCCTGTCATTTGCAACAACGTGGATGCAGCTGGAATATTATGCTTAGTGAAATAGGCCAGGCGGAGAAAGACAAGTGCCAAATGATTTCCCTCATTTGAGGAATATAATAACGAAGCAAACCTGAAGGAACAAAATAGCAGCAGACTCGGAGATCCAAGAAGGACTTAGTGATTACCAAAGGGGAGAGGTGTGGGAGGGCAGGTGTGGAGAGAGGGAGAAGGGGATTAAGGGGTATTATGTTTAGTACACATGTTGTGGGGGGTCACGGGGAAAATACTGTAGCACAGAGAAGGCAAACTGAATCTGTGGCATCTTACTGCCCTGAACGACAGTGACTGCATTGGGGTATGGGTGGGATCTTGATAATACGGGTAAATGTAAACACATTGTTTTTTCATGTGAAACCTTCATAAGTATATATATTAATAATACCTTAATAGAAAATAAAAAGAATGCCTACACTAATAACGGAAAAGATTACACTGCCTTAATCAGATAGGGTTTGCATTTGTCTGGTTCAGGGTGCCATAAGAAAATATTACAGACTGAGTGACATAAACAGCAGAAATTTATTTTTCATAGTTCTAGAGACTGGTAAAGGTGCTGGCCAATTAGGTTTCTGGTGAGAGTTATCTTGGCATGTCAGTCGACTGCCTTCTCCCTCTGTCCTCACATGAAGGGAGGAGGGAGAGAGAGAGAGAAGGAAAGAGAGAGGCAGAGACACAGACCGAGAGAAATATATTTCTGTTTCTCTAAATCCAATTAAACATTTGATTTCATGCACATCCTTTCCTTGTAAGTCACTAATCCCACCTGCTTAGGGCCCCACCCTTGTTACCTCATTAAATTGTAAGTACATCCTAAAAGTCGCATCTCCAAATGTGATCATGTTGAGGATTTGGGCTTCAAAATATGAATGTGGCAGGGAAACAGTCCAGGCAATAGCCAGGTTCTTTTTCTCCCCCTCCCATATAAAATTATGGAGTAAGGGGGATTAAAGTTGGCAGCATAATAAGTGAGACAGAAACGTACTCCCAAAATCCCATATAATATGAAAATATAGTAAATGCAAGGAATCCTGAAAGAGTAACAGGAAAGAAGACTATGATAGACTGCCTACATCTGGGGAAAAGAGATCTCACGGAAAAGGATAAAGTAGGAAAGCTGTGATCTGTTGGGACCCAAGCCCTTCCCACACCCCAGCTCACTGGTGTGAGGAAGAGAAATGGAGTGGAGTGGGGTTGGAAGATGAAGACTGCAGAACACCCAGCCCTGGAGATCTGCTCTGGGAGGAAAAACCTACATTATATGGTGCTCTGGTTATTAGTGGGGTTGGAAAGTTAAGAGAGGTGGAATACCTGGAGAGACTATGATTCCAGCCGATTGTGGAGAACAGGTACCCATAACTGGCTGCTCTGGGAAAAAAGGTGGGTAGTTTGGGAGACTTTACAACAGTGAGAGGACTGCCAAAGCTGCTCAGGAGAAAGGGTAGGTGGACAAAATTGTCCAGGCACTCTTCCCAGCAGTTTGGGACCTTTAAGGAGCTTCAGCCGTGCCATCCCCCTGGCTGGCAATGGAACCCCAAGGCCCCCCCACTGTGATACACAGTCTGCCGCTCTTCTGGCTAGCACCAACTCACCAAACTGCTGCACCTACCACTGCACCTGGAGAGAATTAGGGGAGCCCAACCTGTGGCAGATGCAGGGGCATACAACAGAGGCTGCTCCCTGCTCACTTGGCCCACTGGCCCTGGCAGTGGAGGCAGGCATTGAAGCCGGGAAGCAGGAAAGAGCACTTTTCTCCTGGCAGGCATCAGTGCTGCTTGCCTGAAACCCCACCATTGCTCCAGAGGCTGAGCAGCTACAGAGAGTAGAGCTTCTGGGCACTAGAGGGCGCCACCTACACAAAGATATTTTTACAAATCTGAAACGTCAAAAGAACCTGCTTCAAACCTAAATCCCACACACAACAGAAGAGGGACAAGTGAAACTGAGCCCACCAATCTTCCTGGAAAATATTTCAAAATAAAAATAAATATACACACGGAGCAGCAAAAAAGATTCAAGACCTCAGGGAGGAATTCAAGAGAGAGATAGAAACTGAAAAATACAATATCGGAAATGAAGCACAATGGAGGGATTTTAAAGCAGCTTAGATGAGGTAGAAAAGACAGTAAGTGAAACAGAAAAAGAGAACACAAACACAAAGATGCTAAGGCACAGAGATTAAAAAGGATCTCTAAGAATGAAAAAATACTGAGAGAACTGTGTGACCAATCCAAAAGGAACAATATTCGCATTATAAGGGAAACAAAAGAATAAGAGGAGAGAAAGGGGATGGAAAGTGTTTTTGAGGAGGTAATTGCTGAAAACTTCCCCAATCTGGGGAAGGAGATAGTTTCTCAGGCCATTGAGGTAACACAGATCTCCGAACAAGGGACCGAAAGAGGAAACACCAAGACATACAATAATTAAAATGGCAAAGATCAAAGACAAGGACAGAGTATTAAAGGCAGTCAGAGAGAAAAAAAGGTAACATACAAAGGAAAACCCATCAGGCTGTTGGAGTTCTCAAAAGTAATCTTACAGGGCAGAAGGGAGTAGCATGATACATTTATGCAATGAAACACAGGGCCTTGAACCAAGAATACTTTATCTGGCAAGATTATCATTTAAATTTGAAAGAGATTAAACAATTTCCGGGTAAGCAAAAGTTCAGGGAATTTAACTCTCACAAACCGTCTCTACACTATATTTTGGAGGGAACGCTATAGATGGAAGTGTTCCTAAGGCTTAATAGCTGTCACCAGAGAAAATAAAACCACAGTAAAGGAAGTTGACCAATTAATTACTAAGAAGATGCAAAATTATATCAACTACCTCAAAATTCAATCAAGGGATACACAAAGATTACAGAATGACAACATAAAGAATTGAGAAAAAGAAAAACAAAGGGAAAAAAAGAACCTTTAGATTGTGTTTGTGATAGCATACTAAATGAGTTGTTAGACTGGTGGATAGTAAAGAAACTACCCTTGAACCTTTGGTAACCATGAATCCAAAGACTGCAAGGGCAATAAATACATACCTATCAATAATCAACCTAAATGTAAATGGTCTGAATGCACCAATCAAAAGACATAGAGTCACTGAGTGGATAAAAAAACAAGATCCGTCTATATGCTGCTTACAAGAGATTGACTTCAAACCCAAAGACATACACAGAGTAAAAGTGAAGGGATGGAAAAAGATATATCCCACAACTAATAGGGAGAGAAAAGCAGGAGTTGCAGTACTTATATCAGACAAAATAGGCTTCAAAACAGAGAAATTCACAAGAGACAAAGAAGAACATTACATGATGATAAAGGGGTCAGTACAAAAAGAGGATGTAACCATTATAAATATCTATGCACCCAACATAGGAAAACCTACATATATGAAACAAATACTAACAGAGTTAAAGGAGGAAATAGAATGGAATGTATTCATTTTAGGAGATTTCAACACACTATTCACTCCAAAGGAGAGATCAACCAAACAGAAAATAAGTAAGAAGACAGAGGCACTTAAGGACACATAGGAATAGATGGAATAGACATCTACAGTACACTCCACACAAAAGCAGCAAGATACACATTCTTCACAAGTGCACATAGAACATTATCAAGAATAGATCATCTACTAGGCCTCAAAGAGAGACCCAGTAAATTCAGAAGGGTTGAAACTGTACCAACCAATTCCTTAGACCATAAAGGTATGAAACTAATAAATTATACAAAGAAAAAAAAAGCCCACAAGCACATTGTGGCTTAACAACATGCTCCTAAATAATCAGTGGATCAATGACCAAATAAAAGCAGAGATCAAGCAATAAATGGAAACAAATGAAAACAGTAACTCAACACCACAAAACCTGTGGTACACAGTGAAGGGCATGCTAAGAAGGAAGTATATTGCAATACAGGCTTAACTCAGGAAAGAAGAACAATCCCATATATACAGTCTAAACTCACAATTAATGAAACTAGAAAAAGAAGAATAAATGAGGACCAAAGTCAGTAGAAGGAGGGACATAATAAAGATTAGAGTAGAACTAAATAAAATCTAGAAGAATAAAACAATAGAAAGAATCAATGAAAGCAGGAGCTGGTTCTTCAAGAAAATTAACAAAATAGATAAACCTCTAGCCAGACTTATTAAGAATAAAAGGGATTCTACACACATAAACAGAATCAGAAATATGAAAGGAAAAATAACTACAGACACCACATAAATGCAAACAATTATTAGAGAGTACTATGAAAAATTATATGCTAACAAATTAGATAACCTAGAAGAAATGTAACACTTTCTAGAAAAATGCAACCTTCCAAGGCAGACCCAGGAAGAAATAAAAAAATCTGAACAGACCAATTACCAGCAACAAAATTGAATTAGTAATCAAAAAACTACCTAAGAACAAACCTGGACAAGATTCCTTCACCAGTGAATTTTATCAGACAATTAGTGAAGACCTAATACACATCCTACTTAAAATTATTCAAAAAGTAGAAGAGGAGGGAATACTTCGAAACTCATTTTATGAGGCTAGCATCACTCTAATGCCAAAGCCTGGCAGACACCACACAAACACACACACAAAGAAAATTACAGACCAATATCCCTTATGAACATAGGTACAAAAATACTCAACAAAATATTAACAAAAGAAATCTAAAAATACATAAAAAAGATCATCCATCATGATCAAATAGGATCCCCAAAAGTCTAAAAATAGAAATACCATTTGACTCAAGAATTCCATTCCTACGAATTTACCTAAAAAAAACAATATCCCAGATTCAAAAAGCCATATGCATCCCTATGTTTATCACAGTACTATTTGCAATAGCCAAGAAATGGAAGGAACCTAAATATCCATCAGTAGATGAATGGATAAAGAAGAGGTGGTACATATTCACAATGGAATATTATTCAGCCATAAGAAGAAAACACATCCTACCATTTGCAACAAGATGGATGGAGCTAGAGGGTATACACTCAGTGAAATAAGCCAGGCAGAGAAAGACAGGTACCAAATGATTTCCCTCATTTGTGGAGTATAACAACAAAGCAAAACTGAAGGAGCAAAACAGCAGTAGACTCACAGACTCCAAGAAGGGACTAGTGGTTATCAAAGCGGAGGGTTTGGGGAGGGTTGGGTGGGAGGGAGGGAGAAGCAGATTGAAGGGCATTATTATTGGCACACATGGTGTGTTCGGGGGGTCACAGGGAAGACAGTATAGCATGGAGAAAACAGGTAGTCACACTGTCATCTTATGCTGATGGACAGTGACTGCAATGGAGTTTTGGGGGGACTTGATAATATGGGTGAATGTAGTAACCACAATGTTGATCATGTGAAGCCTTCATAAGAGTGCATATCAAAGATACCTTAATAAAAAAAAATTCTGCAGGAAGGAGTTTGGGACTGGTGTGGCTGCTCTGTGTTGTTACCACTGTCTCAGGCTCTCTCTCGCTATCGTGCCGTTCCTGGCTTATGGCTTCTGTTCCAATGATCCCAACATGCCTACTTCACATCAGCTCACTGTTGGCAGGAAGGATGAAGTAAGGTTGTAGGTTTATCAGGAAGCAATATTTTCCCCCAAGAATTCCCAGAAGAGTGTTATTTACACCCCATTGGTGGGAACTGTGTCATAGGGAGACCTCTAACTGAAAAGGTGCTGTGCTAGACATTGAATTTTGTAGCTTGGGAAAAAAATTGGCATTTGGAATAAAGAAGGGGTGAATGGACATACAGAAGGCAATTCTCAGTGTTTGTTACAGTATCCCTCCAAATAGATAACTTCTAAAGCATAATTCAGTAAAAAATTTGAAAAAAAAAAGAAAATCAGGAGGTCTCCTAATATAATATATTCTGGGCTTATAACTCTGATATTTTGATTTAATGCACAGAAAGATTTTAATATTTTCTTTGTAAGTATTCTAAGTATTTTTTCTGTTTTAAAAAATTTTTTTATTAAGGTATTATTGATATACACTCTTATGAAGGTTTCACATGAAAAAACACTGTGTTTACTACATTTACCCATATTATCAAGACCGCACACATACCCCAATGCAGTCACTGTTCAGTGTATTAAGAGGCCACAGATTCACTGTTTACCTTCTCTGTGCTACACTGTTTTCCCCATGACCTCCCACACCGTTTGTGCTAAACATAATACCCGTCAATCCCCATCTCCCTTCCTCCTGACCTGCCCTCCCACACACCTCCCCTTTGGTAACCACTAGTTCCTTCTTGGAGTCTCCGAGTCTGATGCTATTTTATTCTTTCAGGTTTGCTTCGTTGTTATACTCCACAAGTGAGGGAAGTCATTTGGCATTTGTCTTTCTCTGCCTGGCTTATTTCACTGAGCCAAATATCCTCTTGCTCCATCCATGTTGTTGCAAATGACAGGATTTGTTTTTTCGCATGACTGAATAGTATTCCATTGGGTATATGTACCACTTCTATATCCATTCATCTACTGATGGACACTTAGGTTGCTTTCATATCTTGGCTATTGTAAAAAGTGCTGCGGTGCACATAGGGGTGCCAATGTCTTTCTGAATCGGAGAAGTATTCTTTGGGTAAATTCCAAGGAATGGGATTCCCGGGTCAAATGGTATATCTATTTTTAGTTTATTGAGGAACCTCCATATTGCTTTTCACAATCGTTGAACTAGCTTACATTCCCACCAGCAGTGTAGGAGGGTTCCCATTTCTCCGCATCCTTGTCACCGTTTGTTTTTCTTAGTCTCTTGGATGCTGGCCATCCTTGCTGGTGTGAGGTGCTATCTCATTGTGGTTTTAATTTGTATTTCCCTGATGATTAGTAATGTTGAGCATCTTTTCATGTTGGCCATCTGAGTTTCTTCTTTGGAGAACTGTCTGTTCATATCCTCTGCCCAATTTTTAATGGGGGTATTTGCTTTTTTGTCTTGAGGCATGTAAGTTCTTTATATATTTTGGATGCTAACCCCTTATGGGATATGTCATTTACAAATATATTCTCCTATACTGTAGGATGTCTTTTTATTCTGTTGAGGGTTTCATTTACCGTACAGAAACTTTTTAGTTTGATGTAATCACATGTGTTCATTTTTGCTTTTGTTTCTCTTGCTCAAGGAGATGTGTTCAGGAAGAAGTTGCTCATGCTTATATTCAGGAGATTTTTGCCTATGTTGTCTTCTAAGAGTTTAATGGTTTCATGACTTACATTCAGGTCTTTGATCCATTTTGAGTTTACTTTTGTGTATGGGGTTAAACAATAATCCAGTTTCATTCTCTTACATGTAGCTTTCCAGTTTTGCCAACACCAGTTTCTGAAGAGGCTTTAATTTCCCCGTTGTATGTCCATGGCTTCTTTATCATATATTAATTGACCATATATGATTGGGTTTATATCAGGGATCTCTAGTCTGTTCCATTGGTCTATGGGTCTGTTCTTGTGCCAGTACAAAATTCTCTTGATTCCTGTGGCTTTGTAGTACAGCTTGAAGTTGGGGAGCATAATCCCCCCAGCTTCATTCTTCCTTCTCAGGGTTGCTTTGGCTCTTCAGGTCTTTTGTGTTTCCGTATGAATTTTATAACGATTTGCTCTAGTTCATTGAAGAATGCCATTGGTATTTTGATAGGAATTGCATTGAATCTGTAGATTGCTTTAGGCAGGATGGCCATTTTGACAATATTAATTCTTCCTATCCATGAGCATGGGATGTGTTTCCATTTATTGGTATCTTCTTTAATTTCTCTCATGAGTGTCTTGTAGTTTTCAGAGTATAGATCTTTCACTTCCTTGGTTAGGTTTATTCCAAGGTATTTTATCCTTTTTGATGCAATTGTGAATGGAATTATTTTCCTGATTTCTCTTTCAGCTAGATCGTTAGTGTATAGGAATACAACAGATTTCTGTGTATTGATTTTGTATTCTGCAACTTTGCTGAATTCAGATATTAGATCCAGTAGTTTTGGAGTGGATTCTTTAGGGATTTTTATGTACAATATCATGTCATCTGCAAACAAGGACAGTTTATCTTCTTCCTTAGCAATCTGGATGCGTTTTGTTTCTTTGTGTTTTCTGATTGCCATGGCTAGGACCTCCAGTAATATGTGAATAGAAGTGGGGAGAGTGGGCATCCTTGTCTTGTTCCTGATCTTAAAAGAAATGCTTTCAGCTTCTCGCTGATAAGTTTAATGTTGGCTGTGGGTTTGTCATATATGGCCTTTATTATATTGAGGTAATTGCCCTCTATACCCATTTTGTTGAGAGTTTTTATCATGAATGGATGTTGACTTTTGTCAAATGCTTTTTCAGCATCTATGGAGATGATGATGTGGTTTTTATCCTATTTGTTGATGTGGATGATGGTGATGAATTTTCAAATGTTGTACCATCCTTCCATCCCTGGAATAAATCCTAATTGATCATGATGGGTGACCTTTTTGATGTATTTTTAAATTCGGTTTGCTAATATTTTGTTGAATATTTTTGCATCTATGTTCATCAGAGATATTGGTCTGTAATTTTCTTTTCTTTTGTGGTCTCTTTGGTTTTGGTATTAAAGTGGTGCTGGCCTTATAGAATGAGTTTTGCAGTATTCCTTCTTTTACTCTTTGGAAAACTTTAAGCAGGATGGATATTAGGTCTTCACTAAATGTTTGTTAAAATTCAGTGGTGAAGCCATCTGGTGCCGGTATTTTGTTCTTATGTATGTTGTTGATTACCAGTTCAATGTCGTTGCTGGTAATTGGTCTGTTCAGATTTTCTGTTTCTTTCTGGGTCAGCCTTGGAAGGTTGTATTTTTCTAGAAATTTTTTCATTTCTTCTAGGTCATGCTGTTTGTTGGCATATAATTTTTCATAGTATACGCTAATAATTATTTGTATTTCTGTGGTGTCCATAGTGATTTTTTTCTCATTTCTGGCTCTGTGTATAGACTCTCTTTTTTATTGATAATGTGGGTAGAGGTTTATCTATTTTGTTTATTTTCTCAAAGAACCAGATGTTTCTTTCATTGATTCTTTCTATTGTTTTATTCTTCTCGATTTTATTTGTTTCTTCTGTAATCTTTCTTATGTCCTTCCTTCTACTGACTTGGACCTCTTTTGTTTTCCTTTTTCTAGTTTCGTTAGTTGTGAGTTTAGAGTGTTCATATAGGATTGTTCTTCTTCCTGAGGTTGGCGTGTATTGCAGTATACCTTCCTGTTAGCACGGCCTTCACTGCGTCCCAGAGATTTTGCAGTCATTTGTCGCCATATATTGCTTGATCTCTGTTTTTATTTGTTCACTGATCCATTGGTTTTTTTATTACCATATTTTGAAGCCTCCATGTGTTTGTTGGATTTTTTCCTTTACTTTGTGTTATTCATTTCTTGTTTTATACCCTTATGGTCTGGAAGCTAGTTGGTACAATTTCAATCTTTTTAAATTTACTGAGGCTCTTTTTGTGGCCTAGTGTATGATGTATTCTTGAAAGTGTTCCATGTGCTCTTGAGAAGAATGTGTATTCTGCTGCTTGTAGGTGGAGAGTTCTGTAGATGTCTGTTAGGTCAATCTGTTCTAATGTGTTGTTCAGTGCCTCTGTCACCTTACTTACTTTCTGTCTGGTTGGTCTACCCTTTAGAGTGAGTGGAGTGTTGAAATCTCCTAGAGTGAATGCATTGCATTCTATTTCCCCTTTTAATTTTGTTAGTATTTGCTTCACGTATGTAGGTGCTCCTATGCTGGGTGCATAGATAATTATCATGGTTATATCTTCTTGTTGCATTGACCCCTTAATCATTACATAATGTCCTTCTTTCTCTGTTTTGACTTTCTTTGTTTTGAAGTCTATTTTGTCTGATACAATTACTGCAACTCCTGCTTTTTTATCACTATTAGTTGCATGAAATACCTTCTTCCATCCCTTCACTTTCAGTCTGTGTATGTCTTTGGGTTTAATGTGAGTCACTTTTAGGCAGCATATAGATGAATCTTGTTTTTTTGTCCATTCAGTGACTCTGTGTCTTTAATTGGTGCATTCAGTCCATTTACATTTAGGGTGATTATTGATAGGTATGTACTTATTGCCATTGCAGGCTTTATCTTCGTGGTTACCAAAGTTTCAAGGTTAACTTCCTTACTATCTAAGAGACTAACTTAACTCACTTATTCTATTGCAAACACAATCTAAAGGTTCTTTTTTCTCCTTTTTTTCTTCCTCCTCCATTCTTTATATATTAGGTATCATATTCTGTACTGTCTGTCCCTTGATTGACCTAGGGGATAGATGATTTAATTTTGCATTTGCTTTGTAATTAGCTGTTATGCTTTCTTTACTGTGATTTTATTACCTCTGGTGACTGCTATTAAACCTTAGGAACACTTCCATCTATTGCAGTCCCTCCAAAATACACTGTAGAGATGGTTTTTGGGAGGTAAATTCTCTCAGCTTTTGCTTACCTGGAAATTATTTAATCCCTCATTTAAATTTAAATGATAATCTTGCCAGATAAAGTAATCTTCCTTGGAGGCCCTTTTGCTTCATTGCATTAAATATATCATGCCACTCCCTCTGGCCTGTAAGGTTTCTGCTGAGAAGTCTGATGATAGCCTGATGGGCTTTCCTTTGTATGTGATCTTATTTCTCTTCCTGGCTGCTTTTAATAGTCTGTCCTTATCCTTGATCTTTGCCATTTTAATTACTATATGTCTTGGTGTTATCTTCCTTGGGTCCCTTGTGTTGGGAGATCTGTGCACCTCCATGGCCTGAGAGACTATCTCCTTCCCCAGATTGGGGAAGTTTTCAGCAATCACCTCAAAGACATTTTCTATCCCTTTTTCTCTCTTCTTCTTCTTCTGCTACCCCTATAATGCAAATATTGTTCCGTTTGGATTGGTCACACAGTTTTCTCAATATTCTTTCATAGAGATCCTTTTTTCTCTCTGTGCCTCAGCTTCTTTATATTCCTCTTCTCTAATTTCTATTTCATTTATTGTCTCCTCCACTGTATGTAATCTGCTTTTAACACCCTCCATTGTGCTATTCAACAACTGGATCTCTGACCGGAATTTATTCCTTTGTTCTTGAACATTTTTCTTTCATTCCATGAGCATGTTAATGATTTTGATTTTGAAATCCCTTTCAGGAAGTTTCATGAGGTTGATTTCATTTGAATCTTTCTCAGGTGCTGTATTCATTATTTTACTTTGAACCTGGTTTCTTTGGTGTTTCATAATTGTATATGGTGCCCTCTAGTACCCAGAAGCTCTACCCTCTGGAGCTTCTCAGCCCCTGAAGCAATGTCATGTGTCACAGGGGAGTGATATTGGTGCCTGGGGGGAGGAAAGGGCTGTTTCCTGCTTCCCGGCTGCTATGCCTGTCTCCACTGCCAGAACCAGTGGGCCGAGCACAGAAGTATAAGCCTCTATGCTTTGCGTTTGTAGTTGCTGTAGATGGGGCTACCCTCTGGCTGGCCTAACGCCAGGGTAGAGTTTGCCTGTTTGTGAGCCAGGTGGGGCTAGCTGGGAGAATGGCAAAGTAGGCTGCGTATCACAGAGTGGGTCCTTGAAGCTGTGTAGCAAGCCAGGGACCTGGAGCGCCCCATTCTGTTAGGTTTATTCTTTTCTCCAGGTGTATGCAATTTGGCACAGCCCTCTTTCCCTTGCTTTTTCAGGATTAGTTGTATTAAGCATATTTTCATATTATATGCAGTTTTAGGAGGAAGCCTCTCTCACTTCTCCCACTGCCATCTTTAATCCTCCTGTGCTTTTCTTTATAAATATTTTTTCTGTACTAAGGCACAATTGGATCCACCACCAACTTCATACTCAGGTCCAGCATCAGATTTTAATTGCCAGGATTTTTCCCTACTTAAAAGATCTAAGACTATTGTAGATGGCTGAATCTATAGATTGGGGCCCAAAAAACATGTCTTCCATGAAGTAAATCACAAGCCAATTCAGGGAGGACACGTTATTTCCCTGTTTGGCTTCTCTGTGAAATGGCGAGTCTCCTCCAGATAAAAAGATGGAACTGCTATAACACATTTTGCCCGTAGATTGCGACAGCATTTAACATATGAAGATTCCTGACTATCAATCCCTTAAATTAGGCATCAAATAAGGAATCATTTTCTGTCATCAGTTATGTTAATTTGACCTTTGACCAAGTTGATGTAGAAATGAGAAATAAATATTTGAAGAGTAACATTAAACATAAGAACCCGGTTGTATATGCACTTTTTAATTAGTGATAATTGGTGGTATAAGAAAATATTCAGCCCATGACATTGATTCATTCTAGGTGAGCAAAACCTTCCAGATGAGCAAACTATCTTCTGGAGTAACAAGCAGAACACTGATTAGATGACTTTAATTGCTGTTACCGCACAGACTTCAAGCAGAGGTTTTTCAATGTTGGCTATGCATTGTAATCACCTGTGCAGTTAAAAAAATGACCAAGCCCTTCCCTTTTCCCAAAAGATTCTGATTTAATTGGTCTGGGGTGTTCTTGAGCAACAAATGTTTCAAGTTTCTCAGATGGTTTTACTGTGAAGCCAAAACTGAGAACAGTTGACTTTGGCCTAGGGCTTCCATTACACATGTGGAGATCAGCTACTCAAAAGGACCAACCAAATACAGAGCAGGCAGTCACCAGCTGTGGAGAAAGTGAGGGTTCCTGTGGCCAGGATTCTCACCTGGCCCTGGTTGGCTGGCTCACTACACATGGAGTGGTGGCAGCGCTGAGGACAGAGGCCCAGAGGACGGCTGGGTGGGATGGCTGTGCAGGCAGAGAGGCCCAAAGGACAGCTGCGTTGACAGAGGGGCCCAGAGGATCACTGTGGGGGCAGAGGGGCCCAGAGGATGGCTATGTGGAATGGCTGTGCAGGCAGAGAGGCCCAGAGGACGGCTGCATGGACAGCGGGGCCCAGAGGACGGCTGTGGGGGTGTAGAGAGGCCTAGAGGCAGAGACAGGCTTGCTGCATGCAGACTCACTCTGAGTGGAAAGGATTCTAGTGATTGACCTGCCACCATGGGAATAAAGTTGGGTATAAACCCTTTCACTCCAAGAACATGCCATTGTCATTTCTTTCATCTCATTGAATACATAGTGAACTTGCCTGGGGCTGAAACCCATTGGCAAGACAGCATCTGAAGAGCCAGAGCATCTCAGTAACTTACCCAACGCCAGCCAGCTCTTTGCTGTGGAACCAGATCATTTGCAGTTTCAACTATTGTCCTTTACCCCTCTCATTTATGTCTTTTTCCCTTAGGAGCAAAATTCCTTCAAACAGATTAGTTGGTTCTGCCCCTGTTTCTTTGCTTATTATCTGGAAGTATTAGTGCCCCTGGCTGTCAGGGTTGTAATGTGAAATACAAGATGTAATGTATGTGAAGACCTTAGAAGCCTGGAACACAGCCTGAAAGCCTGCACTTTGCAGACCCCAGAGTAGAACATCGTCTAGTGATCATTCTGACAGGCATTGCTGACTCTCTAGTCCCATGAATCCTCCAATTCTTTTAATGCACTGAAATCATATACTTTATACAGAGACAAGTATTATTGCAAAGTGAAAAATCATTCATTCGTTCATTGAGCAAAATTTGCTAAACACCTACCATGTGCCCGCTATTCATCTTCGGGTTCCTTCTGAGGATGAAGCAGAAGCCTGAGATAAAGCAACAAGATTGACCTGTTTGTAAGACTTTCTGCTGAAGAGGCTGGAGAAGTTGGGTATTGTGAGGCCCACCCACGGTTCTAAGTGAACCATGAATCCTACCTCCAAGGAATTTATAATCTGGGAGCTTGACAAACCAGGCATAATGATTGTGTAATAGTGGTATAAAACAATAAATTCTCTTATGTATTAATATTAACTCATAATAGCCAGGTTTAGGGAGTACTTACTATGCTGTGTGTTGTGCTCAGTGCTTTGTGGTTTTAAACTAATCCTTGTAAATCCTGGTGAAGCAGGCATTAGAAACATGTCTCTGTGTAGGTGAGGAAACAAAGGCACAGGACAATGATGTAACTTCCCCACAGCCTCTCAGCTAGTAAAGGAAAGAACAAGGATCTGGACTCAGACCATCTGACTCTAGAACCTGAACAGATACATCTAAGTAAGTCTGTGTGAGCCTCCTGGAGAACATGAGCCTTCAGAGATGCACTTCTCACTTTCAGAACTCTCCAAGTGTGTATGAAAAACGTGTGATACATGACTTGATATCTTTATTTCAGTTGCATCTATCCTTTCCTATCCACATTTGAGAAACGGCAAAAAGGAGCCCTTGGCCCTGTAACACCTGCAGCTGAGCAGTGGATCGTTCCTGCCCTGACTCAGGCCAAGGTCCGGAGTGGGATGGGATGACTACAGCCCATGACTAATCTAGACCTGAGGTTCCTCATGGAGAGTTTGAGGTGGGTGCCAAACTCCCCTGTAGGACTAACGTGGTGCAGGGCCAGCCACTTGGTTTGTCTGTTGTGCAGCCCACTCACCTGAGTGGGCCCGTCAGCTCCTCTTCACCCCACTGGTTTGGCTGTGTCATGAAGACATGCTTTTCAACATTAAAAGTGACCTTTCATCAGAGGCTAAATGAAGTCATAGAGGTTTCATACTTGGGGATGAATTTGAGCTGTGTTACAACAATTCCCCAAATCAAATATCTTCATAGTCCCACTCAGTTACTGGAACCTGAAAGCTTGCCATTACCACCTGTTGGTTCAGGTGATGGCACCTATTAAATATGGACGTCCTCCTAGTGGGAGGCTCACTGACTGAAATGCTGGCAGGCGTCGTGTTGGGTTAGCAGTGCCTTCATCAGGTGACTGAGTGGGAGGCAGGAAGAGAGGCGAAGGCCCGTGATTTATAGATACACGTGGGGACTGCAGAGAGGAAGGACACTGACAGAGAGTGCCGGCAGGGCTGTGGTAAAAGGCCATCGGCCACTCTGCCCTGGGCACCAGCAGGGGCTGATTGCTCAGGGACAAAGCGGCCCTGCGGCAGCCTCTCTCTTTCACTCAGAACGAGACTACACATGAATTACTAGATATCCTGCTGTCAGTCTTTTCCATTCAGTCTGTTTGCCACCCAGCAACCAGAGTAATTCTGGAGTGTATAAGTGGATAATGTGACTCCCTGTTTGACATCCTTCCATTGCTTCCCGTTGCACAGAGAGGTAATGACGTCAGATTTCCTTCCCATGCCTCCCAGGCAGCCTGATGCCCTGCCTGTTTCTCTAACCTCCACCACCATAGGCTCTTCTTTATCGCTGTAGTGCTCGATAAGCAAATCTGAGTGATAAATTAGTGGAGAAACAAAGTATCTTCCCATCTGTAGACATTATTGATGCCTGGACTCTGGGCCAACTCAGATACTCAGCTGTATTCATGCTCTGAGCTCCTGGTACACTTTATTTCTGCCCCTTGCCCTTTCCTTATCCTGCCAAGCTGCAGGTCAGGAATTGCTATTCTTATTTACTTATTTTTAAAGACTGATTACTGGGCCATCAGGATCCTAGAGACCCCGTTCTTTGATGCCCTGGAAGGGGACCCAGTGAGGCAGCCTATTCTGTCTGGGTGCCTGTTTGCTGCCTTTTCCATGCTTGTCTCTCTTCCAGTCTCCTTTCGGGGGACCCTCTGCCAGGCCTCCTGAGACGGCAGCTAAACAGGCCCGCTCTTCCTGGACGGAAAGCATTTCTGACTTAATTGTCTTTTCTTCCAAAACTGCACAAATGTAGAGCCTGCAGACTTGAACTCAAGTCCCAACACAGATGTTTATTGACTCTATGTTCTTGAGCAGCTTCCTTAACCTGGCCCCAGTTTTCCCATACAGAAATGGGGAGGGTAATATTTGATTTATAGTGTTGTTGGGAGAATTAAATGGCACAAAGTACAGAATAGCACAGTACCTGGCACAGAGAAGTCTTCCATAAATTGCTTCCTTTCTTTCCCAACGAATCTAAGTCACCCTGTTTGCTGTGTGCTTTAGAGTGGACACTTACTAGTTTGTATGGCTGTTCAACGTCCTTTCTTCTTCCTGAGAGCCACTTGACTTCCTTTTGAGGAATAATCTATCCTCGACCGTCTTGATGGAGACATAAATCAGGGGCTTTATTCTTGAGCACTGACCCAAGCTAGGCCAGTTAGTTTCTCCCTGGACTTACAAAAAGACACACAGATGGGAAAAAGTAAATGCTGTCCAGAGCTGCTCTTGGACCTGCCCTGATTCCTGGCTTACATCCAAACTTGGTTTTCCAACATTTTATCTGTTCCATATGGTACTTGTTATGCCTTTAATACATTCCTTTTTTTACTTTAATGACCAGTTTTCAGTGATTTTCAAACGAAAAATCTTAAGTGAGAGGCATTTCCTCATGAAACTGGAGTCCTAGTACATTTTACCTTGTTTTGTTATTTTTATGTTTGCATGGCCCAATGCTGTCTTCTAAGACTTTGTTCACATGTATTTTTCCCCATGAAACCATCCTTGATATCTCCGTTGTACTCAATTTCTTCGTGACTGGAACTTGATGATTGGTGGCACTGATCACTTATAGTAACTGTGTGTATATAGATGTCTCATTTTCCCTTCAATATTCTGCTGGAATTGGACCACCTTTCTGAATGAGACGATAGCCTGCAGATCCCATAAACTAAATAAAGGGACCAAAGCAACACCCCTGGGGAAGGTTGTTCTAACAAGTAAGAGTCCTCAATGTATAATGCTTCACATCTCCAAAAGTAACCAAGCAAGGGCCTCCCAGGATGGGGAGCTAGAGGTTGTGGGGTGGAGGATACTTACTGGTGTTTTCAGGGCATTCCTCTTGCCATCCCACGGAGTGCCCTACATCTGTAGCAGCCCCCCTCCCCATAGGCTCTGCATGAATAATCATATATGTGTCAGAAGAGTGAGCAGAGAGTTGATTCATACGTTTTTCAGGGGAAGGAATATGTGTTGGTTTGTGTGTGTGTGTGTGTGTGTGTGTGTGTGTGTGTGTGCGTGTGTTCATTTTGGGAGAGGGAGTAGAAAGAAAAGGACATCATAATTTTTGAAGCTTTTTGTCCATTACTTTGAAAATAGTTTATTTAAAATTGGTCATTACATTGTTGGCAAATAGGAAATATAGCCTTTTTGTGTCTGTAAATATGATTCACATTTAACTCCTAATATAAGCTAGGTGCATTACACACAGTTCTGTATGAGTCCAGATTTATTATTCCCATTGTACAGGTAAGGAGTCAATGGCTTTCTGAGCTAGGGGGCTGGGAATTCTGTATTCTGAACTTATACTGAGTTTCAAATGTTCTTCTTTTTCCACCTAAGCTCATTAAAACTGGTTAATCGTTAGATGAAGTGGAGTGTAAAGGGAATCAGAGAGGTTGGCAAGTGAAGACTAGACGCTAGCAACAGTCCTGCCCCTCTCCAACCAGAGAGGGTGACCTCGGGGAAGTTGCTCAATCATGAGAGACATTAGTTTTTATTTATATTACATTGAAATCTATGAACTTCTTATTTTTGTACATAAAACGAACAGAGGTCAACAATTTAAGTAAAATGAGGCTGTTGGATCAGCAGGACCCCACGGCACATCATTGTCTATTGCTGTCCATAATTACAATTTGAGAACCACCATGACCTCCATGGAAAAGCTGAGCCATGATCAGTGATGGTGACCCTGAAGTATCGGAGAGTCACACGGTCCCCTGGGGGCTGCATTACATTGGGTGATTCACTCCACCTGAAAGAGCATGGTAGGGGGATTACCTGTTGTTTCTGTGTGCTAGGTCAGGGCCTTTAAACTTCTATACCAAAAGCAAAGAAACAGGGGGTTTTAGAACAGCACACTAAAGTCTTACTTCAACTGGACATGTGATAAATTTAAAATAAGGGTAAACACAGAGAAACCAAGGGAAATGATCTGAATTTTATTTTCCTCTTGCCCCTAATCCCAATTACGGGCCCATTTTCAGGAATAGCTGTCTCATCAAAAGCCTACAAATGGGTTATAATCAGGACAGGAAGCCTCATGCTTCAGGATTCTATAATGATCTTTCCATTAACGTTTTCTTGAGGAACTGGCTTCAGCTTCAGACAACCCTCCTCAAGGAAATGAAGTTGTTCTGATTTCAGAGTCATGGCTGCTAGTGAAACTGGTGTAGTCTTCCGCTGCAGAGGTTTAGGCCAAGAAGTGATGGGATGGAGCAAGTGGGAATTCTAGCCTCTGGAACTGTGAGAAGGTAAATCCGTTGTTCAGCCACCTAGTATGTGGTATTTTGTTATGGCAGCCCCATCTGACTGATGCAACAATAGACTAAAAGTGGAGGACAGAAACTGAGAACCCAGACTTACTTAGGCTTTGAGTTTAAAGAAAGAGAGCAATTAATGAAGTATAAATAACAGGATTGAGTGGTCTGTTCAGTTTGGGGAATCAGCGAGAAGGAGTGAGTTTAGGCTAACATGGAGATTTGTAATGTTGGTTCTTTGTAGATATTGACTTCATTAAGAGGCTTGGTAAATTGGTAAGTGTGTATGTGTGCTGTGTACATACAGGTGAGCACGTGTGTACGTGTTAGCATGAGGCTAACAAGCTATAAAAAAGGGGGAATAATAATTTTATGGCTTACAAAAGATAGGCCGTTATTACTCATATATCAGTCCAGGATCAGCATTCTACATTAGTGAGTAACTCAGTTTCTCAATGACTCAAGTTCCTAGGTTGCTTCTCCATTCTTCAGAGTCTTGTCATCATCTGCGTGATTGAGATGAGGTTGTCTCAGGTTCCGGCTGTTGCAAAGGGGAAAGACAATGAAATATGGAGGAAACAGATCTGGACAACTTAAGTGTCAGAGCTAGAGAAGTGGAAAAAATCACCTTCGCTCACATTTCTTTGAAGAGAAATTAGAAATATAGTCACAAGGAACTTCAAGAAAGACTGGGAAATTCTGTATGTCTGGGAAGCTCCATGCCAAGCTAAAATTCAACTGCTATGGGAGAAAAGGGTTAGTACATTTTGGTGCACAGTGGGCAGTGAGCAGTCTCTGCCACAGTAAGGCTGTGAAGGTGACTAAAGATATATGTTTAGGAGCCATTAACTTGTGAGAGTGGGTAAGATCTCAAGAGAGTGTGTGCAGATGAGGAACTAATGCAAAGAAAGAAACACCAACATTTGAAAGAGGAGAAGAGGAGCCCATAAAAGGGATCAAGAAGAACTGGACACAGATGCACGAATGCATCCATATCTTTTTTAGGTAGACATTTATCATTCTTTTAGCCTGTCCAGCATCAAAATATTCTTCCTACATTTGAGGAATTTCTCCCTTCATGAATTTTGGTAGAAGGAGAACCACCTCTCCATAGAGGTTGAAGGTGCCGTGTTACTTCTTTCCCAGCCTTCCTGGTATTGAGTGTGAGCCCGTGACCTAGCTTTGCCAATCACATATGGCCAACCAATCCAAGTCAGGAGCTAGTAAGATAGAGCTTGGGAAACTGGGGGAACCTTGGCAGCAGTGGTGCCTGTCGGGCTTGGAGTGTCCAGGGCAGCCAGGCAGTGGGCCGGGGTGGTAGCCAGCAGTGGCCGGTGCTGCAGGTGTCAGCTCTGCACAGTGCAGTCCTTGGTGCTTGTGACAGCAGTAATGGCAGTGATGCCTCAGCAGGTTCCTTGTGATGGATCATTTTAAGTATTGCTCCTGTCTGCATAGCCTATGAGCCACCTTCTTCATCTCCTTCTGAGAGTCTTAGATCCAGTGCAATGTCACTATAATAAGTCCCTTCTTTTCTTAAAAAACAGAATCTCTTTTGCTGACAATGAAGAGATGTGGCCATACAACCTTCTTAAAATGCCAATTTGTTGTTTGTCCTTTCCTTGTTAAAGTCTGGTGAATGTGTTTCAGAGTATTATCTAAAAAGGAAGGCATTTTCACCTCAGAAAATATTGGGGGGGGTCTCAATTTCTCTAGAAAAGTATGCATGAGCATCATGTAGGTCATGCGATATAGGTTGTAGTCGGTTACAAAAACCTTTAACGTATTCATGTAGGCAAACTCAGGATTCATTATGATTTAGAAAATGTGCTGGGTTTTACTTTTAGTAATACAGGTTGGCAGTTTCGCAAAGTTGCACAATTGCTGGTTTAGATCATGAGAGGAGCTGGGCACATTCCTTTCATGTGTGATTAAATAACAGAAACTGCTGAGCTGCTAATGATGCAAATTACCTACTGATGCAGACTTCAAACACGATTTAAAATTTGTTTTCCCAGACAGTTGATGGTTCCATAAGTTAACCTATTTCTATGGGGATAAATAATATATTTTATAAACTTCAGGTTTAGTATTGCTTTATCCATCTCTGCGCTTAGCTGTTCAACTCTTTTTCTGATTAGAAGGATACAGATTTAAATAGAGATAGAAAATAGCTGATTATTTCATCAAAACCAGAAGTCTTTCAGGACTATTGTGACATGATTATTAAAAAAATGCATTTTTCATGTTCCCCACTCCTTGCCTTCTTCTAACTCTCTTTTCCACCTTCTTTTACCAAGAACTTCCAAAATGAACATCAGCTGCTCTATTTCTCATTCCCATCATTGGTGTTTCGTATATTATCCAACCTTCTCCTCATTTTTCTTAACTTAAAGAAACAGAAGAATTTTGGGGTGTCATGTATATTCTTATTTACCCAACAAGGCAATCACAGCTGGGAGAATAGGAGTCCTTAAGAAGGTTTTGAATGAATGAATCAATCAACTAGCAGCTATAGGTCATGGATGAGATCCAACCAGGTATTCTCCCCGAACTAGGGAGAATGGAAAAACATGTTAGTTCCAGCCGTTGCTACACTGTGTCTATGAGTTTCTGAGCTGAAGTTTACCCAATTACTGCTTCTTTTATATGGGGAAGAAGAAATTATTTTTCAGGACAGAATGATATGAGTAGAGCTAGGCTCATAACCAGGGAGCTGAATTCATACCCATTATTCTAATTTAGGCTGCTTCCTGTCATATCAGTGAAGTGAGGTTGGGGTTTCTGTCCCCAGGACTACCTGGGAGAGAGTTCAAGTGCGCATCTGTCACACAGCTCTTGGTGCTCCCCGCCCCGCCCCACCCCATTAGCTTTGTTTTCCAAGCTCGGAATGGAGTCTGAACATGTGCCACTCTTCAGGGGTGGTGCCTTGAACCATACTGCTGTTTTGATTCTCTCCAGCCCACACTTCAGTTCTTTTCTTTGCATGAACATCTGTGTCTTTACTGAAAATTTTTTTCTTCTCCCACTATCCCTAAAACTCCACTGTCTTCCCAGTTATTTCCAATGTTGGTTTTCATTATCTAAAGACAGTTGGAAAGGGTTTTTGAAAATCGAAATAGGCTCCCATCAATTTGTTTCCATCCTGTTAAAGACTTTATTAAGTTTATGTAATAAATTTGCTGGTAAAGTCAAAACATAAACTCTGTTAAAACTTACCACACAGCAGGCAAAAAAAAAAATCTTATGATAATGCAAATTTCTTTAAGACTGATACACGAATGTATAATCTGGGGAAATAAGATGATGCTAACAAGGACTTCACACTTTCCTCCTGTCTCAGTGCCAGAACTGTGAGATAATGTTGATGGTCTACGTTTTGGGTCTTGAATGGGTCATTGCTGATGGGCCACTGACAGCATTCAGGAGCATGATTCAGTGTTGTTAAAGCACCTTACAGTATAATTAATTTATAATATATTTTATCATTAATTTACAATTACACGTGCAATATTAAGATTATTAAACTACCCCTTCATCAGGTCCCCCCCACCAACACCATTACAGCCACTGTCCATCAGCGTAGTGAGATGCTATAGAATCACTACTTGTCTTCTCTGAGTTGGACTGCCCTCCCCGTGCCCCCCCAACATTACATCTGCTAATCGTAATGCCCCTTTTTCCCTCTTATCCCTCCCTTCCCGCCATTTTCCCCAGTCCCTTTCCCTTTGGTAACTATTAGTCCGTTCTTGGGTTCTATGAGTCTGCTGCTGTTTTGTTCCTTTAGTTTTTTTCTTTGTTCTTATACTACACATATGAGTGAAATCATTTGATACCTGTCTTTTTCGGCTTGGCTTATTTCACTGAGCATAATACCCTCTAGCTCCATCCATGTTGTTGCAAATGGTAGGATTTCTTTTCTTCTTATGGCTGAATAATATTCCATTGTGTATATGTATCACATCTTCTTTATCCATTCATCTACTGATGGACACTTAGGTTGATTCCATTTCATGGCTATTGTAAATAGTGCTGCAATAAACAGGTGTGCATCTGTCTTTTTCAAATTGGGCTGCTGTGTTCTTAGGGTAAATTCCTAGGAGTGGAATTCCTGGGTCAAATGGTATTTCTATTTTGAGTTTTTTGAGGAACCTCCATACTGCTTTCCACAATGGTTGAACCAATTTGCAGTCCAACCAGCAGTGTAGGAGGGCTCCCTTTTCTCCACATCCTCGCCAACATTTGTTGTTGTTTGTGTTTTGGATGTTGGCCATCCTCACTGGTGTGAGGTGATATCTCATTGTGGTTTTAATCTGCATTTCTCTGATGATTAGTGATGTGGAGCATCTTTTCATGTGCCTGTTGGCCATCTGAATTTCTTCTTTGGAGAAGTGTCTATTCATGTCCTCTGCCCATTTCTTAATTGGATTATTTGCTTTCTGTTTCTTAAGGTGCATGAGTTATTTATATATTTTAGATGTCAACCATTTATCAGATACTTTTTTTATTAATGTATTCTCCCATACCGTAGGATGTCTTTTTGTTCTACTGATGGTGTCCTTTGCTGTACAGAAGCTTTTCAGCTTCATATAGTCCCACTTGTTCATTTTTGCTTTTGTTTCCCTTGCCTGGGGAGATATGTTCATGAAGAAGTTGCTCATGTTTATGTCCAGGATATTTTTGCCTATGTTTTTTTTCTAAGAGTTTTATGGTTTCATGACTTACATTCAAGTCTTTGATCCACCTTGAGTTTACCTTTGTGTATGGGGCTAGACTGTAGTCCAGGTTCATTCTCTTACATGTAGCTGTCCAGTTTTTCTAACACCAGCTGCTGAAGATGCTTTCATCTCCCCATTGTATATCCAAGGCACTTTTATCAAATATTAATTGACTGTATATGTTTGGGTTAATGTTTGGATTTTCTATTCTGTTCCACTGGTCTGTGGGTCTGTTTCTGTGCCAATACGTAATTGTCTTGATTCCTGTGGCTTTGTAGTAGAGCTTGAGGTCAGGGAGTGTAATTCCCCGTTTTATTCCTCCATCTCAGGATTGATTTGGCAATTCGGGGTCTTTTGTGGTTCCATATGAATTTTAGAATTATTTGTTCCTGTTCATTGAAGAAAGCTCTTGGTAGTTTGATAGGGATTGCATTGAATCTGTAGATTGCTTTAGGTAGTATAACTATTTTGACAATATTTATTCTTCCTAGCCAAGAGCATGAGATGCATTTCCATTTGTTAGTGTCCTCTTTAATTTCTCTTAGGAGTGTCTTGTAGTTTTCAGAGCACAGGTATTTCACTTCCTTCGTTAGGTTTATTCCTAGGTATTTTATTCTTTTTGATGCAATTGTGAATGGAATTGTTTTTCTGATTTCTCTTTCTGTTAGTACATCATTAGTGTATAGGAAAGCAACAGATTTCTGTGTGTTAATTTTATATCCTGCAACTTTGCTGAATTCAGATATTAGTTCTAGTAGTTTTGGAATGGAATCTTTAGGGTTTTTATGTAGAGTATCATGTCATCTGCAAATAGTGACAATTTGACTTCTTCTTTACCAATCTGGATGCCTTGTATGTCTTTGTTTTGTCTGATTGCTGTGGCTAGGATTTCCAGTACTATGTTGAATAACAGTGCAGAGAGTGGGCATCCTTGTCTTTTTCCCGATCTTAGATGAAAAGCTTTCAGCGTCTGGCATTTAAGTATGATGTTAGCTGTGGGTTTGTCATATATAGCCTTTCTGATGTTGAGGTACTTGCTCTCTATACCCATTTTGTTGAGAGTTTTAATCAGGAATGGATGCTGAATTTTGTGAAATGCTTTTTCAGCATCTATGGAGATGATCATGTGGTTTTTGTTCTTCTTTTTGTTGATGTGGTGGATGATGTTGATGGATTTTTGAATGTTGTACCATCCTTGCATCCCTGGGATGAATCCCACTTGATCATGGTGTGTGATCCTCTTGATGTATTTTTGAATTCGATTTCCAAATATTTGTTGAGTATTTTTGCATCTACGTTCATCAGGGATATTGGTCTGTAATTTTCTTTTTTGGTGAGGTCTTTGCCTGGTTTTGGTATTACACTGATGCTGGCTTCATAGAATGAGTTTGGAAGTATTCCCTCCTCTTCTATTTTTTGGAAAACTTTAAGGAGAATCGGTGTTATTTTTTCTCTATATGTCTGGTAGAATTCAGAGGTGAATCCATCAGGCCCAGGGGTTTTGTTCTTGGGTAGTTTTTTGATTACCAATTCGATTTCATCACTGGTGATTGGTCTGTTTAGTTTTTCTGTTTCTTGCTTGGTCAGTCTTGGAAGGTTGTATTTTTCTAAGAAATTGTCCATTTCTTCTATGTGTTCCAGCGTGTTAGCATATAGATTCTCATAATATTCTCTTATGATTCTTTGTATTTCTGTGGGGTCCGTCGTGATTTTTCCTTTCTCATTTCTGATTGTGTTTATGTGTGTAGATTCTCTTTTTCTGTTAATGAGTCTGGCTAAGGGTTTGTCTATTTTGCTTAGTTTTTCAAAGAACCAGCTCTTGGTTTTATTGATTTTTTCTATTGTTTTATTCTTCTCAATTTTTATTTCTTCTCTAATCTTTATTATGTCCCTGCTTCTGGTGACTTTGGTCCTCATTTGTTCTTCTTTTTCCAATTTCAGTAATGTGTCTTTAGACTATTCATTTGGGAATGTTCTTCCTTCTTTCAATAGGCCTGGATTGCAATATACTTTCCTCCTAGAACTGCCTTTGCTGCATCCCACAGAAGTTGTGGCTTTGTGTTGTTGTTGTCATTAGTCTCCATATATTCTTTGATTTCTGTTTTGATTTGGTCCTTAACCCATCGATTAATTAGGAGAGTGTTGTTAAGTCTCCATGTTTTGTGAGCCTTTTTGATTTCTTTCTAAAATTTATTTCTAGTTTTATACCTTGGTGGTCTGAGAATTTGGTTGGTAGGATTTCAACATTTTTGAAATTACTGAGGTTCTTTTTTTGGCCTAGTATGTGGTCTATTCTGGAAAATGTTTTATGTGCACTTGAGAAGAATGTGTATCCTGTTGCTTTTGGGTGTAGAGTTCTGTAGATGTCCGTTTGGTCCATCTGTTCTAGTGTGTTGTTCAGTGCCTCTGTGTCTTTACTTATTTTCTGTCTGGTTGATCTGTCCTCTGTAGTGAGTGGTGTGTTGAATTCTCCTAAGATGAATGCATTGCTGTCTATTTCCTCCTTTAATTCTGTTAGTATTTGTCGCACATATGCTGGCGCTCCTGTGTTGGGTGCATGTATATTTACAATGGTTATGTCTTCTTGTTGTACTAACCCCTTTATCATTATGTAATGTCCTTCTTTATCTTTTTCTACTTTCTTCGTTTTGAAGTATATTTTGTCTGATACAAGTACTGCAACACCTGCTTTTTTCTCTTTATTGTTTGCATGAAATATCTTTTTCCTTACCTTCACTTTTAGTCTGTGTATATCTTTGGATTTGAGGTGAGTTTCTTGTAGGCAGCATATAGATAGGTCGTGCTTTTTTATCCATTCTGTTACTCTGTGTCTTTTGATTGGTGCATTCAGTCCATTTACATTTAGGGTGATTATTGATAGGTATGTACTTATTGCCATTGCTCTCTTTAGATTCGTGGTTATCAAGGCTTCAAGGGTTGCTTCTTTACTGTCAACAGTCTAACTTAACTTTCTTGTTAAGTTATTGTAAACACAGTCTGATGTTTGTCTCCCTTCTTTTTCCTCCTCCTCCATTCTTTCTATAATAGGTGTTTTATTCTTTGCCTTTAGTTGGTATTTGGATGGTCTGCTTTCTTTGCTATGATTTTTTTTCCTCTGGCGACATCTCTTTAGCCTTAGGTGTTCTTCCCTCTAGAGCAGTCCATTTAAGATATCCTGTAGTGGTGGTTTATGAGAGGCAAATTCTCTTAACTTTCGTTTATCTGGAAATTGTTTAATCCCTCCATCATATTTAAGTGATAATCGTGCTGGATACAATATTCTTGGTTCGAGGCCCTTCTGTTTCATAACGTTAAATATATCATGCCATTCTCTTCTGGCCTGTAAGGTTTCTGTTGAGAAGTCTGATGATAGTCTGATGGGTTTTCCTTTGTAGGTGATCTTTTTTCTCTCTCTAGCTGCCTTTAATACCCTGTCTTTATCTTTGATCTTTGCCATCTTAATTATTATGTGTCTTGGTGTTGTCTTCCTTGGGTCCCTTGTGTTGGGAGATCGATGAGCTTCGGTGGACTGCGAGACTACTTCCTTCCCCAGCGAGGGAAAGTTTTCAGCAATTATTTCTTCAAAGACACTTTCTATCCCTTTTTCTCTCTCTTTTTCCTCTGGTACTCCTATAATGCGAATATTGTTCCATTTGGATTGGTCCCACAGTTTTCTTAATATTCTTTCATTCCTAGAAATCCTTTTATCTCTCTCTGCTTCAGCTGCTCTGTACTCCTGTTCTCTGTTTTCTATTCCATTAACATTTTCTCACATCTCATCCAGTCTGCTGTTAAGCCCGTCGGTTGCTTGTCTGATTTCTGTATTGTCTTTCCTCAGTTCCCTCACTTCCTCTCTCAGCTCTTGCACATTTCTCTATAGGTCCATCAGCATGGTTATGACTTTTATTCTGAATTCTTTTTCAGGGAGGCTGTGCATTTCCATCCCTTCAGACTCCCTCTCTGGGGTTGTCTGGTTGATTTTGGTCTCTACCATATTCCTCTGTCTTTTCATGGCTGTATAATTTGATCACTGATAGTTGCCACATATGTCAGCTGGGCTCTTTAAGACTTTAAATGAGAAGAAAAAAAAAGAGAAAAAAAAGATGAAAAAAGAAAGAAAGAAAAGAAAAAACAAAAACGCAACAAAAAAAACCAAAAATAAATGTCCACCGGATGTAGATTCTATGGGAATGCTCTAGGTGGCGCTATTGCCCCACTATTCCACAGCTGTGACTGTGCTGCTCTGCAGGGCCCTTTATTGCTCTGGCAGGTTTGGGAACGAGTAGGAGGCTGTTGATCTCAGTGAGAAGTGTTAAATATGGCTACGCTTCCTCAGTCGCCAGCTAAGGCGTCTGAAACTCCCCAGGACTCCCAGCCTGCTGGGCTGTGTGTGCTGGGGTGATCCGGCTCCTCCGCTGGGCTCCTGTCTCTTTAAGACCGCTGAAGAAAGCGTGCACTTTTTTTTTTCCTTCCCTGGAGCCAGCTGCAAGCACCCTGGCGTGTTCCCGGCTCAGATCCTGCCCCTATGTCTCTCCAAAAACCCGCTGCACTGCGCAATGTGGGTCAGCGCTTCCGCGCAGATCACTGCGGCTTGCTACTTCGCGGAGTGTGCTTCCACTCCCTCCCAGCTCTGAATCCTCTCCTCCAACCTGTGCGCTGGTGTTGGGGAGGGCTCTGGTCCCGCCGGGTCGTGGCTCCGTATCTTACCCGCCTCTTGGGGTGCCGAGTCCTCTCGGGTGTACCTGCACGCTGTGCGCTTTCCTTTGTATTCTCGTCTCTCTTTTAGGAATAGATATATTTTCTGTGTTTTCATAGATAAATATAGTGTTGGGAGGAGATTTCTGCCGCCCTGCTCACACCGTCATCTTCCCTGAAGTCAGTATAATTACTTTTAAAGAGAATTGAGAAGAGAAGGAGAAATACAAGGAAGGAAAAGATGAAGGAGAAGGAGGGAGGCTGAGGGAAGGAAAGGCACTGAGAAGGAAAGGGGAACAAGGAGAAAAGAAGGGAGAGGAGAGGTGGGCCTGGAAGGAAGGAAAAAATACCAGGAGATGAGGGCTGTATTCTGGGCACATATTTATCTTCCCATTAGCCTAGGCTGCTTTGCACAATCTCCGTAATGGACAGAACTGGCCTTCTTGATATAATTTCAGCCTTCCTTTTGGCTTTATGCAAGAAAGGGAAAAATTGGCACAATATTTTAGGGTCTCTGTCATTCCTCCTAAGAGAGCCTCATTTGGAGACTCGTAGTCCAAGCATTTATTCCAGATCAAAGTAATTTTATTTCTTAACTTTTGGATGTACTTTGTCTGGACAGTTTTAGGTAACAATAGCTGGTTATTCAGGATCACCTGGCTCATTCACACAAAAAAATTTATGTTTCCTTCACATCAGACCATTGTTTTGAGTAGTGTATTTGGAATTCAGTGGACGGCAGTGATCAAGGCTTATCCTCTCTGTCCTCTCTGGCCCAGGCGTGGTGACTCACTCAACCTGACCTCCCTGCTTCAACTGGGCATCCATACCAGGACCAAGTTGAATTAGTTCTCTTCAGCTCGAATGTTACCCAACTGAATGATTTAAGGCATTCCTTGAGATTCCCTACATGTCTGATTTGAGAAGACATAGGCCATACAGAAATGAATGCAGTAACCATACAGTGTCTAGAAAATGTCATAGTTGGGACCAGAGCTCTAGCTGACCTGATTTAAATCCCAGCATGGTCCTTGGGCAAACTTAATCCTTTTTCCAACTTTAATCTTTGAGTTCTATGAGAAAAAAATGACTATATATGAATCCTACTTCAAAATCTGAAAAGGTCAGAGAAGACCAGCTCTCCCGCTACCCATGTCTATCCCTGATGGTCACCCTTGCTCTTCCCACTTCCTCCTCCCAGTTCACCCCCACTATGGCAAGGTACCTGCCCACCTCACTAAAGTCATCCTTTATTTTGTTACTGTCAAATCCAGGAAACACTTGTTTTGTCCTTGTCTTATTTTCTGTGACCTGTACCATGGTCATGAAAATACCCTCTTGATTTCTGGAACACCTCCCTTTCCCATTTTTCCTGACCTCTCTGGTCATTACTTCTCTGTTAGTGTTGGTGTCTTTCCTATGAAGTTCCCCACTAAATGTTCATGAGATTTAATATTCTTTCCTTGGAATTCTTAGCACTCTACGTACTAGCCTTAGAAAATATCATTTGGGTTCAGGGTTCCAATAGGCGTGTCTCCTAAAGAATCTTATGTTTATCTCTTTTTCGTGGGACTTCTCACAAACGACATATTTATTTGTTATGTAAAATTTTTAAATTTTCATCAAGTGTATACACTCATATGATTTAAACATCTTTACAAACTTTACGATGAAAAATAATGTCCTCTTGTCCAAATTCAACTACTTTCAACTCTATTAGTGTCCTCTTTTAGTTCTAACTCTTCATTTCTAAATGCAAGCTTTTACTGCTTCTACTGCTTTTTCCTAAATTTTCAGTCTTCTTTCTGTGAAAAAGGAATTTAATGCTTTTTTCCCACTCTACAACCCACCGTATAAAGACACCACACACACCACACACACACACACACACACACCTTCCACAATCCTCATATAGATATAACACAGTGGCTCACCGCTGTGCAGTTTAATTTATTATGATTATGTGTATTTTCTTGTACAACATTTTGTCTTCTTTGGAAAGAATAAATATCTTATTTTCTTGCCCTCTTAGTTTTGTATGTAGCTATGACTTCATAATCTGCATACTCTTTGACTTAAATATAAATTTCTGTCAGTAATTCAGACTTACTAGATATTTCTCTGAATTTCATCTACTTGTATTCCTTCCTGGGCCCACTATTCTCTTACAAAATCTGAAATGATTTCTCTCTAAGCCTGTAGCTCAGCTGTCATTGTGGGTTCATCATCAGTCTGTGGATTCCCTTTGCCTCTCATTGTATTGGTTTCTTTATTTTATATATCCCATGATTTCTGCTTTCTTAGTTATTGTATTTTAATGGAACATATCTTTTCAGAAGCTTCCTAAGAAAGGGAGAGTATGGAAGTACACATGTGAGACTTTGAAAGTCTGAAAATGTCTTTATTCCACTCTTAATGTTACGTGTTGTTTCAATTAACTGTTGTTCTTGAGAATGTTTTCAAATATTCTATATCTTTACTGAAGTTTTCTTCTGATTCTATAAATTATTGAGAGGAGGGCATCAAAATCTCTTACTGTGTGTTTGTTTCCCTTTTCAGTTAAGTTGCATCTGTTTTTGCCTCTTATATTTAGAATCTCTGTTATTAGGTGCATACACATTTAGGTTCATCTTGGTCCCCTGATTAATTGATGCCTTTTAACCATTCTTTAATTCTTCAGTGTTATTAATTGTATCCAGAACAATTTTCCCTTTAGATATTTTGTTTTTCACCTCTTAGTAGTTCAGTTCGGGACTTTTAAAATATCTCCCACTTCTCATCATTTTCACGTTTTCTTTTATCTTCTAAATATATAGAATATATATATGTTTTAGTGTATTTTTCTAACTCTGTCATTTTTGCCATTTCTGTGCCTCTTCCTATCGATTAAGCTCACTCCTTATTAAGGGACATATTTCTTCTCTGTTTTCATGACTGATGCTTTTAGGTTGGATGATAGATATTTTCAATTTTACATTGTTGCCTGAAGGTGTTTCCAAAAATTATTTCTTTAAATATTTTGGAGGTTTGATCTGGAGCATGGTTAAGTTACAGTTAAGTTACTTGGCTTCTTTCAAAGCTCATTTTAAAGCTTTGTTAGACTGAGCCTAGAGCAGGATAAGTCTAGGACCAATTTGGACTCACTACGAAAACAAGATGACACTACCCAGTGACCCATGTATTAGGAAGTTTTTCCATTCTGGTTGGTGGGATTAAGCACTAATTCCAGCCCATTATTTTCTATGGAAATTGCCTTGCCTAGTCTGTTCCCATGGTTCTTGTCCCAGACTTGGGTAGTTACCTCACACAATGCATAGATCAGTATTGAGCCAGAGACTCAGGCAAACCCTTTGTAGGCCTTAGAGGTCTCTATGAAGCTCATCTCTCTCTGTTTTCCCTACACCCACACATCCTAGCTGCCTTAGCCTTTGAATTTGGAACCCTATCTCCTCAACTTAACAAGACTGCTTAGTTCTCTTTGGAGTCCCCCTCTCTCAATGGCACACTGGAAATGGTCTTTAGTATGAAATAAAGCCTTTTATTCCTAAAAGACTATCAGTCTATGCAAATAGATCTCAGTTCTCACATTCATATAATTTGATAATATTTTATCTCCTTTTGTATGTAGCTTGATAAATCAGGGATAAATTCAGATTTTTCAGGTATATAAGCTTGTCAGCTTTTGCTGCTGAGAATGTAAACTCTTCTGGAAAATGGAAATTCCCATGCAACTTATTAGAAGCCTGGTCCTAATGGCCACCATCTCAGCTTTGAACAGGTATGAGATAGTCAAGTTCTAAAAGGTTGAGATTCTGTATCTGTCTCAGAGCTCCCAGTCTTTTATGAAGGGATCATTACGTCTCCCATATTAATGGGATATGAATACAAATATGGTAGATTTTTCATTCAGGGAAGATGGAACTAAATAGGGGCAAGATAATTTATTCAGGACAAGTCAAACCATTCTCATGGCATTCATAGTAAGCAGGTTTCTTCAAATAAAATAAATGTCTTTGAGAGTGTCATCTTTTCTTCTCTAAAATTACAAGTTTCCCCAGAATGAAAGTGGCATTGGAATCTAAAAGATCACCATTTTTGCATGGACTAAGACATAGCTACAATTGTTTACTCTAGGAAAATGGTGCCATTGTTGGCAAAGAGCAGTAATCCAAGTATGACAGTTTTAAAAGAAGAGAGATAACTACATATTGTACAAGTGATGTGACATGGGAAATAATCAGGTGTGGTAGAGCCTCCAACTTTTCCAAGTACTTTCTCAGGTGTGGGGCTATTGTATGATAGGGTTTGTTTGGTCAGTCTTCTGAGATGCATGTCCTTAGTTTTAGTGTAAGCATTTTGCATTTTTGACAGCCCAGAGAATGTATTGTTTCCTTTTTATTACTGTCTGGATCACCAATAGAAAAAGGTATAGTAACAGCACTAGGTATAAGCCCATAGTTTTCTGTATTTTTTTAAACATTGGATAATTTTGAATATTCACATGGTTCAAAAATTAAAACACTACAAAGAGGTGTGTACTGAAAATTATTCCTTGTTTCCCAACCCCATTCACTTTCACCCTTCCCTTTTCTTCCATCTTACTCGTTTCTTGGGTTATCTTTACAGTGTTTTTTAAAAATGCAAACACAAATAAATATATGTATTTTTATTCCCCTCTTTTTAATAGAAATGTTAACATACTATGTCAAGTGTTCTGATTTTTGCTTTTCCTTAAGCGTACTAATAATAACTTTTAGATCTTTTCACCTGAACATTGACATAGTCTTGAGTAGTATTTTTTTATATGAATGTATCATAGTTTATTTCACCAGTCTGTTCTTGAATATTGGGTTGCTTCCTATCATTTGTTATTATAACAGTGTTGCAGTGAAGAACCTTACACATCCTTTATTGTGTATGTATATTCCTTTAGCAACAGGATTAATTCCCTGGAGTGTTTACTAAGTCAAATGGTAAATGCATTTGTAATTTTGAAAATATTATCAGAGTTCTTTCAGGACAGATTATATATTTTCTTACTCCTAAATAATAGAATGACTTGCCCATAGCTTTGCCACCAGAGTGTGTTGTCAGATAGATGAGAAATTATATTCTAGTGCAGTTTCAATTTACATTTTTCTTTTCATAAATCAGGTTAAACAATTTAATATTTATAATAAATTTTGTATTTATTTTTATGTGAATTCTCTTTTGTTTCTTTTTTATTTGTTTTTTTATAAATTTGCTTACTTTTTCTCTTTTATATCTCAAAAATATTTGTACAGAGAGATTGGCTCTTGTGCAAAAAGTTGCTAATCTTATTTCCCAGCCTGGCATTTGTTTCAGGTTTTATTTATGGTATATATTTGCCAGTCAGGAGATTGTTTCCCTTTAATTCAGTTATTCTTTTATGGCTTCTGACTACTGAGTCCTAGAAAGGCTTGTCCAAGTCAAGGTTATATAGGAATTCTCCTATGTACTTTTATTTTTATATTTTACATTTATAATTTGACTCACTTGGAATTTACTGTGGTGTTTAGTTGGAGGTATTGATCTAATTTTATTTTTTTCTATATGGCTCCCAATTACCAAACATGATGTATTAAAAATTCCAACTTTTTTTGCTTTATGACATATTAAACCTAAGTGTGAATTTAGTGCTATTTCTGTTCTTTCAACAGAGAAGTAGTGGGAAGGAGTAAGAGATTGCTATTGCTATACCTGAAGCTAAGATAGATGTATCACGTGTTAAGGAAAATAGGAGTACATTTTTAGGACATGGCCTTACTGAACAAGATAAAGAGTTAGACTTGTAGAGTTTGGGGAAATATGATGGACACAGATTGGTTAATTTTCAGAAATGAGAAATTTTAAGGACTGGCCTATGTTTATCATGGGGCTTAGGGACTGACGGATCTTCCGAGTGGGAATACTGAATGAGAGCTGTGATTGATTGATTGTTTGGTTAATTGGTTGCACTTGTTTAAAACCACTTTTGTGGTCACTTACTTACGGCTCATACTATGGGCAAGAAGGAGTCAAACTTCGAATGTAGGAACTCTTCTCTGTTCAATTTTCTACCCACTCTACATGTCATGTGCTAATTCCAACAAGGCACAAGGCCTATCATTTTATATAAGCAGAAGTCTCATATGTCTATTTGTGAACATTTCATGAAGGAGATTCCATACTCAGATGAGCCATGGTAGAACTGTGATATTACATATAACAAGGATTATACAAATCTACAAATGAGTCATGGAAATATCTCTTGCTGCCAACTGGTGCTCTAGTCTTCATACATCAATATGTACATACCCCACCTGAAGAGGTATATTCAATCATTAAAATATTTTAATGAAATCAATACTTCTTACTTGACAAAAAGATCAACCTATATGTCAAAAGAAGTATCTCTAAAGGGGCATAGAGTTGTCTGTGTCTTGTCAGTTTTTCAGCATTGTAGTCCTGACAGACTGAACAGGGAGTCTGACACTGAACAACACGAGAACCTTCAAAGTAATCCTGCTATTGGTATTTCAGGTTTTTGAAATTATTCATAACTCATCCATCTGGGTCTCATCTTGATAAATTTTATTGCCATAATTTCTTCTTCTTTTTCTCCATGTACGTTTATACTTAAAAATTCTTTAAATTTCATTTTATCCTTTACTGTCATTTTAATGGGGTTTAATTGGGAATGAAGATAAACACACATACTCAGACACCTTCTTCAACTAGAAACCTTCCCATAGTATTGTATATATTATTTTATTCATCTATACCCTGAGAGAATACCCATGACTTATTAATTTTTGAATAGTCAGAGCACTTGCCTATGACAAACCATCATAGGTTCTAACTAGATCATTATTATTTTAAGTAATTTGTGTATTGCAAAATATAGACACAACTGAGAGAAGGCAATCTTTAAAGGCTGCATTAATAATTTTCCATCGTACTATGTTGTGCTCTAAAAGAGTTGTTTGGATCTGACAGGAGTTGCCAGTTTTTCTATTCAGTTCTCATTATCCATTTTAATCCACTTGCTTTCAGTATAAACAACTTGCTTACATTTGAAATAAGATTAAATCTTACCCAGAAAAAAAAGCAGAACATGGCAACAGAGCAAATTGCATGTCAAGGAAAATAAATCTCATTCCACGATATGTGACACATTATATAATAAATCACCAGCACCCTCACTGCCTGTTTTCCAGAAAAAAATAGTAAACATTCCATTCTAGTCATTCTTTTCTACTCACAAATGTTGTTCCTGAGCCATTTAGCTTTATCTGTCCTCAAAATCACTGGACTGATGCACTTTCTATACAGAAGTTCTACATCAATCTATTGCAATGGGCTGTAGATTGGTCTCAGTTCAGCATAGAAAACTAGAGAACGAAACTGATCATAAATATGGCCATCTTATATATATTTATGATAACACATTGATTCATAGGAGGGAGTCCATTTGACTTTGACATCAAAAGAGCTGACCATATTTTGATTTTACCACTCAATTCAAAAATGTTACTATGAGAGATGGTCTGAAGAGTGAATATACCAGCAGTCAGAAAAATAAAGAAATCCTAACTCATGACAAACCTTTAAAATCAACACTCCATCCATCCCCCTGTCCTTCTTTTCTTTCTTGTTACCTTCCCTCACTCCTTTAAAGGGGTAATATTTAATATGTAGTAAAAAAAAAGTACAAAGGTGCACAGTAAAAGTTATGTCTATGCTCCTCACCAACCTCTTCCTCCTCTTTCCATAGGCAACTACTGGGGCACAGCCATTTATTGTGAATCATTCCATGTATGTGCATATATACCAGTGTATATATGCAGATTTAAAATTTTTAATTTTTCTCAAATTTTCCAATATCATACGTCTTTTGAACCTTTCTTTTCACTTAATGTACATAGGAGAGTCCATATTTAGGAATACTCACACTATATAACAGCTGTGAAGGCCACTGTATGGCTATTTCAACATTTAACATATACTCTGTTGCTGAAAGTTTACATGATTTTCACTTTATATTACTACAGACAATGTGGTAATATATATCCTAGTGCATAATTCTTTGTACATAAGAAATATGTGTAGAATAAATTCACCATGTGTACCAGATGGTACCTAAAATATGGATACTTACTATTTTGATAGACATTTCCAGTCTGTAAGTTGATGGTCCCACTGGCAATGTATGGATATGCTGGTGTCTCCCCACTTCATGTGTTATCAAATTTTTAAATATTTTCCAACCTGATTGAAAACTGGAATCTCATTTAGTTTTATTTTGCATTTTTCTTATCACAAATGAGGTTCAGCATCTTTTCATGCATTGTACAAATTTTACTTTCTATGATTTGTCTTTTCATTTTCTTTGCCCATTTTTCTATTGGGTGGTTGATTTATACATGTTTACTATATTAATGGCATTAATTCTTGTCCTCTTTTGTGTTGCTAATGTTTTTTCCTAGTATCATTTAAACTTCTTTATATGAGGTTTTTTATTTTTTGAGAGTTAAAAATCCATCTTACTTTAATTGCTTCTGGTTTTTGTTTGATGCTGGGAGAGAAAGAGAGAGATTAATAGAGGATTCAGTGTTCCCCATATTTTCTTTCAGGACCCTCACCTACCTTATTGAATGTTCAAAGAAATCCCTGCCTGGGATATATTTTGGTGTAAAGAGAAACATATGACTCCAACTGTACCAATGTCTATAATTTACTTTGAAAATTCCTTAGCATTTATACTGTGGTAATATGGGTATTCTTAGGTTGAGCTAAGGCAGGTCAGCTAGGTTATATCAAAAGGCCAGCACTCCCCAGAAGCCACTACAAGCTCTTTAGCTGTACCCCTCTCCATTAAGTATGCCTTTCTAATCAGCATACTGAATGTCAGAAATTTGTTTTCTTTTCTAAAAAAGGTTTTTCTATTGAAAATTGTTACTTGTTCACTAACTTGATGAAGATTAAAAATGGAGTCCCATTGTTGAAATTAAAAGTATTTAAGACATATGAGTATTAATATCTTTAAAATTTTTAGAGACACTCTAACCATGCATGAACAGGGCTTAAGAATAAACTGAGGTCCTACTCTGCACTTTTAGAGGTAGAGCTTAAATCTTGAATCTAAATAGCTTTTAATCTACTTACTGATTTCAAAAGTTGGTTGCATGATGCTGATGATCCTTTCTTGGGAATGTTGTCAGCTCTCCCTCATGTGAGTCTTTTATGCAATGTAGTAGAGGACCTCAGACATTTGTTTAATATGTGGGTGTGTATGTATGTATGTTTAGAGGCTTGTTTTCTTTCTAAGGTCTTCAGTGGCTACTAATATATGCCCAAACCAAGCTGTACACACCCCGGTTACTTAGGTTGTTGCAACAATCCAGTTAATTTCTAATAGTCATTCTCATGTTATACCTACATCTCTTAACTAATCCATAGTTCCTCATTGATTTGCAGTTCCGCATTTATCATATGCTAAATTCCCATAGACATTTGAGTCTATTTCTAGATTTTTCACTTGGTTTACCCAGTCTATGCTAGCATCAAACTTTTAATTACTGTAGCTTATTTTTCATAAGTCTCTTGGTCTATTTTTTCATAAAAACTTTAAGAACCTTGTCATTCTCTACTCCACCATAAAAAATAATCCATTTTTATTTTGTCTGTCTATCTGTCACTTATATAGTTCTTATCATGCACCATTGTGAACACGTTAAATTCAGAAGCTAATTTAAGGAGGTATCTTTATAATGTTTTCTCTTCTTAACCAAGAACAGGCATGTCTTTCCATTTATTGAAGTTTCTGTTATGTTTTTGGTAGGCTTTATAGTTTTATTCTTATAAATTTTATATACTTTTAAAGCTTACTCCTTAATTGTAAGTGGAATTTTTTCTATATGTTATAATGAACTAAAACTTGTGTATGAAAAGGCTAGTGGTTTTTCAATATTTTGTAGCCACCTAGAGTATCAGGTTTCCTTCTCGTAGTTTCCAGGAACTTTATAATCTACAAATAATATGTTTGCTTTCTCCTTTCCATAACTCATATCTTGCCTTTCTGGTATCTCATTGTCTTAGCTGCACTTCCAGAACTATATTAAAAATTCTGTCAGTTAGCACTGTGTGATTTAAGTTTGTTTTAAGAGCACCTTGTCAAAAAAGAAGACTCTTAGGTGTTTGAAGGTCCTTTCACTACAGACTGTATAACCCAATTCCATGGTTTACTTTGGTTTTGTTTCCTTTCTTAGGATTGTAATTACAGGACCTACTTCAGGCCCTGGGACATAATAGGTGCTTACCAAATTTTTTATTGTATGCATAAATTAGTGAATGAATGAATGAATAGCATAGTCATCTGAGAAAAATACTCATTGTTTTTTCCTTAAACTTCCTGGGTACTTTTCTCATTAGCATCCTTTCTTTTGTGTTAACTTTTTACTGTTAGAGTTCCTCTGTTTTCATAATTTTTATGTTTTTCATGCTGTCTAGAATCATAACTACCTATTTTCCAAGGCCCTCAGGGAAAATAGGAATTTCTACCATTCCAAACTTGATTTCTACCATTCCCCCAAATCTTATATTTTTCCATAGGCTAATCTCTACTGTTTCAAACAAACATGGTAGGCTCGTTCCCATCTTAGTGTCTTCCGTATGGGTTTCCCTCCTGACGCCCCTCCCTGCCTCACCCAGTGCTTTTTACCTTGCCCTTTGTCTATCCAGATCCTACCCATCCTTCATACCTTGAAGTGAAGGGCCATCTCTACCTTCCAGAGCATGGATTTACTGGCCATTCCTTGTACAGGAGGTAAGGTGGAGTGATAACCATGCGAGTATAAAACACAGCTGATTTCTGTTTCTAATCAAGACATTAGTTCAGTTGGTGAATAGGAATGTTCTGGCTCTGTTGTTTCCATGGCAGAACAAAAGAGTTCTGGTTTTATAACTGAGTGGAAGAGTGTGTGCTTATCCTATCTGCAAAGGAGGCTGGGAGATTATTTTTCATGGATGCATTAATATTTTGAACAAAGATGGAATTCTTCAATTAAGATAGAGGAAATGGATATTGGCTAGGCAATAGCACTTAGTCACAATATAACTTTTGAAAAGTACAAGTAATGAAAAAAAGCAGACAGGACTGAGTTTTGTATCCTTAAAATCATTAGAATTTGCCTGGTTAATTGTCTATATAGACAAACAAAAAATAAAGTGTTGGCTAATTTATACATTTAGAGAATATGTTTAAGAATGGACCCTAGACAGAGAGAAAAAGTCTGCTTGATCTCATATGTGGAATCTAAAAGAGTGGAATATATGGAAACAGAGTAGATTGATGGTTACCAGGAATGGAAGATGCAGGAAATGGGAAGATGTTGGTCAAAGGGTACAAAGTTACAGTTATATAAGAAAAATACATCTAGAGATCTAACGTACAGCATAACTGTAGTATATATTGTATTGAATTCTGGAAATTTGCTCAGAGAGTAGATTTCAGTTGCTCTCATCATAAAAATATAGGGAAGTATGTTAATGAGTTTAGTGGTAGTAACCTTCCACTATGTATATGTGTATCAAATCATCACATTATACACCTTAAATATATACAATTTTTATTTTAAAAAAAGAAAAATGGCCACAATCCAATAAAAGAGAGGCAAAGTATGTAAACAGGCAATTTATAGATTAAGAAACTTAATCTCTCTATATAGTCTCATAATTTATATAAATTAAATATATCAAAAGCTTATATGAATGAGTAAAGGCCATATCAAATATACAAAAATCAAAATATACCAAAATAGCACATTGGCTGAGCAATCTCAGTGTGAGCAATTATAGATTCATTTATTGATGAGGAGACATTAAATAGATATGAAGTTAAAAAAATAAGCTTTTAAATGTACAAGTAATCTCACTTTCATTAAAAGAATTTATGAATACATTTAATAATATATGAAAAACAATTAAATAGATTGTTAATCATGATTTGATTCAGGTGGGTGGATTATGGGTAGTTTTGTTTTCCTTATATTTTTATGAGATGACATCTTATAAAGAATAAATGTAAGAAAGCAATACAAAAAAAGATTTCCCAAATTTACTTTATGAGAGAGATAAGATGCTAGCAAAAAAGCATACATTATCAAACCAGAACAGAATGGCCCCCTAGTTGAAGAGAGAAAAATAATTATATGAAGTGGAATTCATTTTACTATAACTTTTTAATGACAGTAATAATTAGTGTTCCTAATAGTAACAAATAGTAGGTAATAACGAAAATTAATGTTGTTATTAGGTCACTAGACCTAAATATGATATTTATTCTTTTATTTGATGGAGAGAATATTATAAGTGCTTCTCATTATCTAAAAAATACCAAAATTAAGGGTCATAATTAAAATATTTGACAGCATTTTCTTTAGTATTTCTTCTAGGATTTAATTTCACTTCATGAAATTTCATTTATATTATAAGTCAGGAGCAGTGTATGTAAAAAAGGACAAGCTAATACTTAGACTACTGTGGTAATCCTTTGTAAAAGATTTTCTTGCTCTTACACAGAGCACATTTTAAAACATTTTAAAAAGTAAGTCATCTCTGATAAGTTACCTAAGTTTGTATTTCTATAGACCTAAGTGAAGGAATGCAGGTGTATAAGGAAAAGAAAAACAGGTACCATGGTTCAAAACTATAGCAATATTTGGAACATTAAAATGTGGATGAGGCGGGAGGTCAAGAATAGAGTTAGGGTTCTGGTTCAGGTGAGCTTATGGTGATGCTTAGAGTTAGTTGTAGTGTTTAGGGTTATGGTGAGGGTTAAGTTTAGGTTTAAGGTAAAGGTTAGAGGAAGGTGAGAGTGAGGGTGAGGATGAAGGTTAGGAATGAGGTTTAGGTTAGGGTTAGGGATAGTATTGGAGTTAGGGTGAAATATGGTTAAGATTTGAGTTATGGTTTGGGGTTACAGTTAAGGTGAGGGATAAGTTTAGTTTAAGGCTAAAAGTGAGTGGGGGGTGAGGGTTAGGGTTGGGGTTATGGTGAGGGTTAGGGTAGGCTTGGGGTTCGGGTTTGGGTGAGGTGGTTAGGCTTAAAGTTAGTTTTAGAGTTTAGGGTTAGGTTGAGAGTTAGGTTTAGGTTTAGGGTAAAAGTAAGAGATGGGTGAGGGTGAGTGTTAAGTTTAGTTTTTGGCTAACAGCGAGGTGTTAGTGAGGGTCATAATCAGAGGTTAAGATTAATCTTACTGTTATACTTAGGGTTCAGGTGAGGATGAGTTTTTGTTTATGCTTAGAATTAGGTTTAGCGTTCAGGGTCATGCTGAGTGCCAGTGTTTGATTTACAGTAATGGTTAGAGGTGAGTGAGGATCATGGTTGGGTTGAATGTTATGAGTGAGTGTTCGGATTAGGTTGGGTTAGGGAAAGGGCTGCAGCGACGATGAAGTTATTGTTATTGTTTGAGTTAGGGTCCAGTGTTAGGGTTAGGGTGATTGTGAAGTTTACCTTTTGGCTAATAGTGAGGTGTGGGTGAAAGTGAGAATCAGTGGTTAGGGTTGAGGTTAGGGTCAGTCTCATGCTTCGGGTTCAGATGAGAATACTGTCATGCTTAGAGTGAGATACAGTGTTCAGGATTTGGATGAGGGTTAGGGTTAGGGACAGGGTTGGGTTTAGGGTGAAATTATGGTTTAGTTTTGAGTTAGGGTTTGGAGTTAAGGTTAGGGTGAGTGTTAAGTTTCACTTTTGGCTAACAGTGTGGTGTGGTTGGTGCAAGGGTCAGGAGTTATGGTTAGTGTTAGAGTTAGGCTTAGGTTTGGAGAGAGAGTGATCTTATGGTTACACTTAGAGTTAAGTTTACCATTCAGTGTTATGCTGAGGGTTAGGTATAGGTTTTTCCTAATGGTTAGAGGTTGGTGAGGATGAGTTTGAGGGTGAAGGCTAATGGTGTAGGTTGGGGTTAGGGTTAGTGTTAGGGGTTAGGGTTAGGTATTGGTTTGGGGTTAGGGTGAAGTTATGGTTAGCATGTGAGGTAGGATTTGGTGTTGGGGTTAGGCTGAGGGTAGGTTTAGGTTTATAGTAACAATTTCATCCACTTCTTATCGATACAATACCTAGAATTTTAAGTTCTAATCTTTCCTCTATCATATTCCTTGTTTACAGGCTCCCATATTTTAATAACATCTTGTTTTTAAATACTTTCCCAAATTACTCAGTTGTCTTTTAATCAAATTTTATTTAAAATTTCCCATTAGTACTAATTTCTTCATCTATCACTGATATATATTTTTTTTTCCAGGAAGAGGCTTTTATTTAGAGATAAAGTGAGAGGACAGAGCTCCTGGCTCATGGCTGGAGGGGATGAGAGAGTCCTGATATATTTTTATAATAACATAAGTTTTATTGGAGATTTGGTCCTATAATACACATAAGCAAATATACATTGTAAAATTTCAAGCAATGCATGATGTATATGAAATAAAGTTTAAAAATTCACATGAAATCTCATAATCCTGAGAGAAACCCATTAACATTTAAAAGACCAGTCTTTTATTTATTTCTTTATGCCCATGCGCAACTGCATATGCATGAAGATAGAGCATATATGGCTTTTTTCTTTTTAAATACTGGACCTCTTTTTGAAAATGTAGTCTTCTGAATATGTGTGTATTTGTGGGAAGCTCTCCTCTTCTCTTGTTTTCTGCACTATGTGATACCCACCCATCCCAAGTAACCAATATTATCAACATGCTGTTATCAACACATGCTCACATGCACACAAAGACACCCACATAGAGATAATTTTATAAACATGAAATTATAATTTATATTCTCCTCTATAGATATGCTCAATAATGTACATTGCAAATCTCTCTGAATTAGCTGGTGGAAATCCAATAATAATCTTTTAAATTATCATTTATTCTATCGTGGGAGTGAAACAAAACACATTTGCCATTCATCTATTAATTAACATTCAGGTGTTTCCAGTTTTCCCTGAATCTTGGAGTGATATTGCAATAAATATTTTGTATATAACCCCTACTTATTAGTCATTTTATTTCTGTGGAATTAAGGAGTTGTTATATTTAAGGGTGTTTGTATTTTTTTAATTACAGTATAACATTAGCAAAAATATGAAAACATCATAAATGTACAGATCACTGAATTTTCATAAATTTTACACACCTGTGTAGTGGTATTTAATTCAGAGAACAGAAGTTTGCTAGCACTCCAGAAATTCCCCCTCATGCTCCCAAAAGGTCATGATTCCCACAAGGAAAACCCACCTGCTTCATTTCTAGCTGCATAGATACTGTGTTGTTCCTCTTATACTTGTATAAGTAGAACCATGTAGTATGCATTCTTTTGTGTCCGACTTCCCTACTCAATGTTATATTTATGATATATTTTCATATTGTTGAATGTGGTTGTAAATTATTCTCATTTCATATACTATTCAAATTTATGAGATTATCATACTTCATTTGTTTTTCTTTTAAGTAATTAAGATATTTGGATAGTTTTGGACTCTTTTGAACATAGCTTCTATAAACACTCTTCGGTATGTCTTTGATGAAGGTATGTATGCATTGTGTTAATCTAAAAGTGAAATATGGGTCATGTAGAATATGCATGTGTTCGGCTTTAAGAGACACAGCTGAACAGTTTTACAGTGTGGCGGTGTAGCTTTTCACTCCCACCAGCAATGCTTGAGTGATTTGATTTCCAGCATCCTCACTGACATCTGCTGTCTTCTGTCTTTTTCATTTTAGCCAGTCTAGTCTGTATATAGTGGTGCACTGTGCTTTCAAATTGCATTCCCCTGGTTATTAAAGAAGTTGAGGCCATTTTTATATGTTTATTGGCCATTTAGATATTCTCTTTTGAGACAGGTATGTTTGTCTTTTGTCCATAATTCTATTTGGCTGACTGCATTTTTCTTATTGATTTGTAGGAGTTGTTAGTATTCTTGATATGAGTTGTTGTATAGATATATGCTGTCTCCACTCTATTGCTTACTTTTTTAGTCTCTTAATAGTATCTTGAAGCATGGAAGTCATCAAGAAGTCATTTTCAGATTGCCCAATATACCCATTTTTCTGGCTTTTTGTCCCACTTGAAGAGATATTTTCTTACTTCAGAGCCTTAAAGATATTCCCTATGTTTTTTTCTAAAAAGCTTTGTATAATTGCCTTTCATTTTAAAATGTAGAGGCCTAATTACTGAAACATTTTGCTCATTTTTTATCCTTTTTGGCAAGGTGTACATGGTCTCCAAATAAGGTTTTCAGAAAATCCTCTTGATTGTTAGTATGGATTATTCCTTACCCTACAGCACTTGTGCTTACCTACTTCAGAGTGATTCTTGCAAGGCTCCAGCCTGTCATTGAAGTGGTTACTCATGGAGGATCCTCATGCACTGATCCACTGCAAAATTGTGAGATATAAACTTTGCATCTGATTTTACTTGCTTTTTCTCCTAGTAAGTCATTTTTATTTTATAAGGCTCAGGCATTCAAGCCAGAGAATTAGAAGTCTACAAAATCATTGACATTCTGCAAAGAGAATTTGCCCTAATAGATGCCTCTGCATTCAAGTACAATTTGTGCAGCATTCTGCTAAAGAAAAGGACTACATTAGCTATTTCCACCTACCCATTAATCCCAATAACATCTTCCTTTGTGAACTACCCATTCTGTCTGTTAAACCATGAGATCTTTCCACAGTGATATAGTTAGGACCATTCCGTTTTTTTGTTATTGGAAGCATACTTCACAAATTTGAACCATAGTTAAGTTTCAGCAGAAATGCTATCAGAAAACCTCAATGTGTCTACATGAAACACTAGTATTTTTCTTTTTCAGTTTTAATTAAATTATTTTACGAGAGATTTTATATAGTATATGTGTATTATGTATGTCAAGTTTAAGCCCAATTAAATTTAACACTAGATAGTTAATTGCAATATTGAAAATAACAATTATTTAATGTCCAAAATTCCTAAGAATTCAGGTTTCTGATGGATTATAGATTATTTATTCATTTGGTCAGCAAAGCACATAACGGAGGGCTAACAAATTAAAGAGATCATCCTGCCTTCAAAGAGCTTATGAACTCCCATGACAAATTAAATCATACATCTAAATAGCCACAATACAAAGCAGAAAGATTATGACAAAGAGAAATACATTGGCTTTAAAACAGTGCTATGGAAACTCAGAGGCTAAAGTTCATTGACTTCCAAGGAAGGTGATGAGGGAAGCTTTTCTGTTAGTATGGTGTTTGACTTAATCCTGGAATACTGACTACGGGAGAAGCCCACCCCAGGTAGGATGCATAGCACTTGAGTAGAGGCATGTGATGAGACTGGAAAGCATGAGCATTTTAGAAGGAAGAAGGGAGAAGATATGTTGGCAGGAAGGGTTAAAGGAAGATGGAGAAAGTGAAATGGGAAACAAATTCACAAAATTTTCTGCTCGAATTTTTAATCATTGTGGATCAGTATTTAGCTGCTATTCTGGCTTAACTTTGGAATATAACCCTAAGGTAATCATAAACATCGCCATAGCTCTTATCCACAGCCATAACCTCAATCACAATCACAGTCATACTTCTATCCACTAAATCTTTAGGAAGTCAAATAGATCTGTGACCCTCAATTCTATCACACTGGTTTCTCCATTCCCTGTCCTTTGATTAAATTTAGTTATTAAAACCTAAAAATATATACATTCAAAAAAATCAATATAATGCTGTAACCATTTTAAAATGGAAAGAGTTCAAACAATATATGCATTTCATTATGTAAATACTGAATGAGACTACAGCAGAAAACACAATGAGGAAACCAAAATATTTGCACTTTATCATCATGAATAAATTTGGATATAAGAGAAGTTGACCTGATACTTCAGTACAAGCACAGGAAAATCAAAGGTACAGGGGACATTAAAAGAAAACCTAGCACTGGCATAAGTAATAAAAGACAAGACTTACTGGTATACAATAAAAGTGACCTAACCTCCACTGATGTGGAGATAACATATCAGGCAATTATAGGCAATCACCTTCAGTCTCTGACTCTAGGAGGCTGCTGATGGAGGATGGACTGCAACTGACAGAAACCCCAGGGGCCACCAGATAGCTTGTGTGCTAGACCCTGGGGACTGACAAAAAGTAAGAGTCATAGGTGACCCCAAAAGAAATCATTTTAATATGTAGTTTTATAACCTAGCTTTATCCTGTGCTACAATTAAAAATTACATAGAAGATATTAATATGAAAATTTAACAACCCTTTTATTAATACATTCAGGAAGATTCCTACATGTCATTTGTCTTTGGTAATTTAAATATATTTGGCTCTGTTAGAAGGAATATCAATCTCCTCTGTTTCATAGTTGCAGGTGAATTAAGAATAAGAATACAGGGGCCAATGGTGGTATATTGTGTTATCAACTTCAAACCACAAACAGCATTGCTCTCCAAAAAGTGATTTCCTGAAATGATGAGCAACATTTTAGTTGCATTCTTTAAAAATATTGAAACCATGCGAAAATACTTTGTGCTTATATTTTAAAGATTTTAAGTGTGTTTGCATGTCAATTGTTTAAGCTCAGCTAATTACTAATTGATTTTTCCATTGCATAAACATCTGGCAGGATATTGGAGAGTTTTGCTTGTGTGCTACAGCTCTTGAGTGTGTGTGACTGCTCCTGGTGGGGCAGAAGCCCTGTCATCTCTTGCCCAGTCCACTAAACCAATTAGCACTCCCCAGTCACTGTGGTGACCCAACACAGCCCCACAGATCTACAGAATTCTCCCTAAGATGGGGTACAACCTCATTGAAAATCACTCTTGTAGTTCTTAATTATCAGCTAGGCAGGGTCAGACTCAAAGAATGAAAACTTTTAGCAGTGGTTTGAAAGATGGCTAAACGATTTTTAATACTCAGTATTCAATGAGCTGCAAGAAGTGAGGCAATTTGGAGGAAATAAACAAAATCGGAAAATGTTAAAGTTTGTATCTAATTGCTGTACTCATAGGTTTTTGTAAATAATTGGGTATATATAGTATGTAAGCATCTCTGTTGGCATTTTACCAAGACACTGTTTCAAAAAAAACTGGATTACAGAATTCATAGGTGTGTTTTCTGCAAAATTCAAGGTCTCAATATGCTCTATAACTGTTTCATGTTTGAATTACAATTGGGGACACTTCAGAACTATAACAGTAAATATATCAGAATAAATTCATTAAAAAACTGAAAGTGGTTACATGTGGAGAAGGAAAGGAGCATTAGAAGTACATGGTAGTGAAGTCGTCAACTTTCTTGAAAGGAGAAAGAAGCAGTGGGTAACCTAAGTGATGAAATTACAATTGAGAGCCACTCAGAACCTCTATCAGTCAAGCGTGTCACTACAGCAACAAATGTAACTTATGAACAGTCTTGCCCTGGAACAATGAGTGTTTTAAAGGGCCAGTGAATCCTTGTGAATACACTCACATACATAGGAAAACATGAGTATTTTTCCCAGACACTTATTTCATTAAAAATACTTAATGAATGGTGTCACTCACATTTTCTTTTTTGGAAAAAAATTTTCTATTTAGTAAAATCATATGTATTTATTGCAGGTTATTTTGATGGTGGACTTGTTAAGTCTTCACTTTGAAGCCAGGAAAAACTAGAAACAGAGTTGACCTTAAATGATGTCCCAGAATGGAATTATCTGCCCTAATCATAAGTTCCTAGAAAGCAGAAACCATCCTTGTTTAACCTATTTTGTGTGTGTAGCATCTACCAGAAAAAAAATTGGGTTAAGAGACACCCTGTATTCATTTCTATTGTAGCAATTATTTCCCTATGTTATAAATGCCTGTCTGCTCGCCTGTTCCATCCCCTCACTCCCAGTAACTTTACTAGAAAAAAATCTTCTTTGCTACTAAATTGACCTAATTCCTAAAGTGACATATTAAAATCTCCCTCTATAACTTTTTCAATTTTGTAGTTATAACAGGTATCACTAACTGTGTGGTTTTTTAGTCACTATGTTGTTTGATGAATACAAGTATATACCTATTATAGCATCTTCAAAATTGTATCTTTTCCCTTTATATTATAGCCCTCTGGCTGAGTAGTGATGGTATTTTTAAATTATACCTTGTTCAATATAAGTATTTCACTCTGACTCTGTTGACATTTGCTTAGTAATTATTTCTCTTTTTACTGTCAGTTTTAAATTTATCACTTTAGGTATATTCCTTATATATAACATAGTTGAGTTTTGATTTTTCTTTGTTTCTTTTTTTATTGAGCTGTAACTGACATTTAACATTATGTCGGTTTCAGGTGTATAATATGATGTTTCAATATTTTATATATGTTATGAAATAATTACCACAATAAGTCTAATTAACATCCATCACCACATATAGTTACAATTCTGTTTCTTGGAATGAGAACTTTTAAGATGTACTCTCGTAGAAACTTTCAAATATACAGTATGGTATTGTCAACTATAGTCACCATGCTGTATATTATATCCCCAAGACTTGTTTATTTTATAACTGGAAGTTTCTACCTTTTGACAAACTTCACCCCTTCTGCCCACTCTTCACCCCCACCTCTGGTAACGTCAGTCCCATCAGTCTGTTCTCTGTATATATGAGTTCCATTTTGGGGGTAAGGGTGGGGTTTAGATGTCATACGTGAGTGAGGTCTTAAGTACCTGACTTTCTCTGTCTGACTTCACTTGGCTTAATGCCCTCAAGTGGGGTTTTGTTTTTTAAACAAAATAGGAGTGATTTGGCCCTATCATATTTGAAATAAGAATGTACATACTTCCTGTCATATTAATGTTTACTATTTTATTTTGTTTCCTTCTTTTCCTTTATTTTTCTTGAGATGCTCAAACTACGCTTACTTTTTTTTTGTCTTGCTAGTGTAGAAGATCATCTTTATGATTTCACTGCCCTAAGGCTTACCTTCCCATTTCAAAGACTTGTGATATAAAAGCAAAATATTACCTTGCTCCAGTGTAGACACTGCTAGTTAACGTACCTGATGACATTTTCTTCTTCTGCACTAATCAGAATGCAGATTCCTTTGGGAGAGAGGGGTGTTGCGAACTTGATTTCCCATGCTTTTTTTTGAGCAGGAGTGGTCAGGGGACAACTGTCTGGATAATGATATAGAAGCAGAAATTTACTGAGTGGGATTTTAGGGAGAATAATAATAAAATATATATACTCAGCTGACATGTGTTTTTGCCCTTTGCCCCTCCTCGTTTTCCTGCCTAAAATGCAGATATCACACCCAGAGTTGTAGTAGCCATCTTTGTGGTCATGATGAAAAAGCCACAAGAAGGGGCCAAGTGGGAATGCAGGCATGCAGGCGTTTGTTGGCACGTGGAGTTGTGCTGGAACGCCTGCTCCCGCTTGCTTCTGTGTGAGAAACACAAGCCCTTGTTCAGTCAGACTTCTTGTTTTGTGTATCTGAATGCAATCCAAATGGACACTGCCCCTTGACCAGGGAACATGTAATCCGCAACTGCTTCCCTCACAGTGGATGGATTAGATGAACGCTCTAACTCCCTACTCTCCCCGAGTTATGATCAGAATTCTGTTACTTCTTCCCCTGTCTTCTCATTCTCAACACAGAAATTTTGGTTAAATTATTTTGTGCTTTAATTCTAAACTATTCTTTTGTATTGTTTTAGAGAAGGCCATTTTATTTCAAAGCCCTTATTTCGAGTCACTTTCCCATATATTGCAAAGTTCATTTCTCATCACAATTTTCTTTCTTCTTCACCTTTGCTTATATTAAGATGTCTGTTCTAAGTCTCTCATTCGGCTCCAGTTCTTTTCCAAGTATTCTCCTCAGATGAACTGTGTGCTCATATTGTCTGTGAATTCTTGCTGATTGGTTCAGGTTTTTCTCTCACTAGCCTGTGGATGTTATTTAAATGCCATATAGCTTCCAGGTCAGAGACAAGAAATCTGATGTCAGTCTGTTCTTTCTTCCTTTGTAACAACTTCTTTCTGTCTAGAAGCTTATAACGTTCTTTTGTGTTTTGTTTTTCATCTTTGGGATTCAAGCATCTTATCATAATATGCATAGATGTCTTTTACAAGTCAACCTTTCTGAAATTCAGTGATCACTCTAAACCTGCAGAATCAAATCTTTCTTGAAGAGAGGGAATTTTTTGCTACTATTTAATTATTGCCTCTCTTCCCTTGTTTCTTTCTCTTCCAAATCATCTTTCATTTGCTTAGTTGGGCTCTCATGCATTCTTCAAATCATTTCTTTCTTCCCTCAGAATTTCTCCCTCTTAATTTTTGCTCCTTATCTGAAACATTTCTATTCTTTTATTTTCCATGACAATAATTCTGTTCTCTGCACTGCCCACTCTGTTCCTCGTTTCATCTAATCCATTGCATTTCTTAAAAATTAAAAACCATGCCTTTCATTTCTGAAAAGTTTATTTCAATGCTATGACTAAATGTCCTTAAGTGTTCTGATTATTTTGTTATTGATGATGTTAAATTTGTAGCCTGTCCCCATCAGAAGTTCTTATCCCTAGGAGCTCCTTTTACTGGGAGCCACAGCTCTGCTTGCTCTTCCTCCCTGTGGTGATGGGTCCCTTTGGGCACTCACTTTTATCGCTTTCAGGGCTTAGGTTGACTTGGTTGGGCACTAGGAATAGCAGCATAACCAACAAAACGGTGGGAGATAGGGCATCACATACCCTTGTGAGTTGATGATAGACAAGCATGGCTCCCTCCTGAGGAAGCCTATTTCCTTTCCACTCTGTGCCTCAGAAATAGTATCAGCCTGAAGAAATAGAAAGTGAACATTTTTTTATCATATTATGTTTCAGGTCCTGGTCTATGCAATTTATAAAAATTAAAGATTCCTCTGTAACAACCCTTGGACCTATATACATCTTATCTCCATTTTATGAAAAAGGAGTTAAGAAACTTTTTAAAGTTTTCACTACTAAGAAGCAGTGAAGCCAGGTCTTAAATCCTTTGTTTATAGCAAGGGAATGCCATTTCTGCCCAGCTGAGTTTTTCTCATGTGTGTATCCCTAGTAGGTGTCTCAGAGCCAAGAAGACCGATAGCTTCTCCAGAGGGACCAAAGCTCTCAGAGGCCAAAATCTTACCAGGAATCCCAGGGCTGAGATCCTTGCTTTGAGGCCTTGCTACTGTTCGTCTTCAGGCTCTGTTGGCCAAAGGGGGAAAAGGTCCTGTACCCCATCATTCCTTCTGAACCCAGGTAGGGCAGAAGCATGGCAAACACACTCCTACAAAGCCTCCTTTCCTGACAGCCACCTGCCGCTCAGCAGAAGGTAGAAATGGAAGCTGAGGCAGAGTTTGATGAGGCTGGAGGCAGGGACATGCATTCATATTGTACCATCCTCTGATTGTAACCTGCTTGAGGGTGGTGACTGTTTCTATTAACCATTGCATTCTCAATATCCAGTACAATGTAGAGAGCATAGTACTAGCTCAATGATTATTTACTGAATAAAATTATAATAGACCTGCCATTTGAAAGCCATGACTGTAAAGTAATTTTGCAAGATCTAAGACTCTTTTCCCAAACTCTAACTCCTAGACCAATTGTCTTTTCAGTCTTTGGAAAGCCATCTTTGAGGTAGCTATTCTTTGGGGAGGGAAAGGGAATCTTCTCTTCATTCTTTTGGTTATGATTTTGCAGTAATGAAAGAACATAGACTTTAATTTCTTATGGAGCAAATGGATGAATAAAGTTCTAGAAAATTCTGTGTGTGTGTGTGTGTGTGTGTGTGATGATCAGGAGGGAAAGTAGAGAAAGATCAAGCTGGTGAGAAGTTAATATGGCAACCAAGTTCCACAGAGAGGAGGGAAATGTTGCTTAGCAACTAGAAGTTTCAGGAAGGAAAATTCTAAATTCCAGTGGGGAAACTTGCGGAAGGTAGGTGACTATGTAGCTGAAGTGAAAGTTTCTGAGATGATCGCTTTGAGAAATAGGCTGCTTCTCTTCTACAATCATGGAAAAGTTGGCCCTGTCTCAAAGCATGACTAATAAATGGCCAAAAGAAATGGAGTGGCCCACCCAGGGCCAGTTTGTCCATTACAAATAGATGTGACTAGGAACCAAAAGGGAAAATTCTTTGTTACTTCGCTGCTCTAATTGTTTTGTTTTTTAAATTACATCCTGAAATGACCCCTGTAGCATGCTGCTTCTGCTTTCCTTCCCAGTTGGTGCCACTGTCAAGTGTGATCTGCATTCTACCATCCCTTACCCTGCATTTACGGGTGTGTGTGTTTACGGGTTTGTATATTTGCTTCCTAATTTTTAACACAAAAGGGATTGTACCCTACTACTTGAACTGGTAAAAAGTAATATGGTTGGAACACTTTTCATGTTATGTGTATATATATATATTATAGATATATATAGATATGTCATTCTTTTTATATACTATACATCTTACTCCACCCACAACTTCCCTATTGATGGGCATTTCAGTTTTCCCAGTTTTAATTAATACATACAATAAAGTTATGAATAGCCTTGAATATATCATTGGGCACTGGAGAAAGAATTTCTTGGAAATGTGTTGCTGGAAGCAGAACTGCTAGCTCAAAGGAATCTAAGATTTAAAACATATACTTCCTAATTGCTTCCTCAAAAGATTTCAAAAAGACTTCGATTTCCTCCATGTGAATGTGTCAGTTTCCCCATATATTTCCCAAATTTGGCAATTTATACCATCTGGTAAACAAAAAACCACACACACACGGTCACCAGTGAGAATGAATATCCACTATTTTTTATTGGCCATTGTGTTTCTTTTTTTTTCTAGAATTGCCGTCTGGTATCCTTGACTCATTTTAATGTCGAGTTGTTTGCCTTTTCCTAAATTATTTATAGTAGTCTTTATACATTCTAGTTATTAATACCTTGTCTGCTAAGTGTGTAGTGGTAATTTATCTCTACCACATGTATTATCTTTTTGTGTTCCCCACCTCCCCAATTATACAGAAGTTTTACAGTTTTGGGGGAGAAATTTGTTATTATACTTGATGGCTTCTGGGTTGGGGTTGGGGAGTTCTCAGCTGAGAGGACCTTTGCTACCTCAAGGCTTTGAAAAAACACTCTGTGTTTTCTTCTAACACATTTATATTTTTGCTTAATATTTAGTGCTTTAAACCATCCGGAATTTGTTTTTGTAAATAATAGGAGGCATAGGTAGCATCTTTTTTTTCATATGATAACTGCTTTCTTACAATTTAATAAATATGTAATCTTTCCTCACAGATTAAAAGGACAAGATAATCAGAAATTAAAGTCTTACTTATGCATGAGTCTGCTTATAAATCCTATTAAATTTTATTGACTTATTTCCCTATTCTTGAACTCTCTAGGTTTAATTAGTATAGGTTTAATGTACTTATTTATTTATCCACCCATCTACCAGTTTGATGAAATATTTATATATATATACTTTTTAAGCATCTGAATCATGAACTTTCCCAGCTATTTCTTTTTTTTATTAAGGTGTCATAGATATACAATCTTATAAAGATTTCACATGAGCAACATTTTGGTTATTACATTCACCCATATTATCGAGTCCCCCCAACCCCATTGCAGTCACTGTCCATCAGCGTAGTAAGATGCTATAGAGTCACTACTTGTCTTCTCTGTGCTATACTGCCTTTCCCATGCCCCCCCTGCATTATTTGTGCTAATCATAATACCCCTTAATCGCCTTCTCCCTCCCTTCCCATCCACCCTCCCCACCCCCTTTCCCTTTGGTAACCACTAGTTCCCTCTTGGAGTCTGTGAGTCTGCTGCTGTTTTGTTGCTTCAGTTTTGCTTCGTTGTTATACTCCACAAATGAGGGAAATCATTTGGTACTTGTCTTTCTCCACCTGGCTTATTTCATTGAGCATAATACCCTCCAGCCCCATCCACATTGTTGCAAATGGTAGGATTTGTTTTCTTCTTATGGCCAAATAATATTCTATTGTGTATATGTACCACATCTTCTTTATCCATTCATCTACTGATGGACACTTAGGTTGCTACCATATTTTGGCTATTGTAAAAAGTGCTGCAATAGGGGAAGTTTGTTTTATATTTATGGCCAGTGCATGTACCTTCCATAGGCCTATATATTGACCCTTCTGTGACTCCCACAGGGAGGGGGGTGAAAGTCTGGTATACTAGACCAGGACAAGATCCCATTCCTGTCACTGTTTTATCACAAGACCACTCTCTTGCATGTATCCTACCTGATGGACAAGATTTGCCTATGCTGGTGTCACTAAAACATGTATCTTATAAAAAATAGTGCTGCAATAAACATAGGGGTGCATATGTCTTTTTGAGTCTGAGAAGTTGTATTCTTTGGGTAAATTCCAAGGAGTGGGATTCCTGGGTCAAATGGTATTTCTATTTTTAGTTTTTTGAGGAACCTCCATACTGCTTTCCAAAATGGTTGAACTAGCTTACATTCCCACCAGCAGTGTAGGAGGGTTCCTCTTTCTCCGCATCCTTGCCAGCATTTGTTGTTCCTTGTCTTTTGGATGCTGGCCATCCTCACTGGCGTGAGGTGATATCTCATTGTGAGGTTTAATGTATTTGTATCTACTTAAAAGTCTTGCTCATTGATAGTCTTTTTCAGATGTTTTTGCTCTTCTGGAGCATCTTCTCTTTTATGTGAAGGTCAAATAGATAGATGGGTATAGTGTTCTGGAATTTATTTCCTAAGTATTTTATATTTTTAAAAATTAGATCTATTTTCTCACTGGATATTGCTTTAAAAAATGGACTGTCTCTATCTCTTGTTTCTCCTACTGATGCCTCTCATTTCTTTCTCCTATGCCTTCATTATGCTGAGTATTGCCATAGCAGCTACCTTTTCTTGTATCTTTCGTCAGAATGCTTCCCTTATTTTGCTGTGAACTATGGTAATATCTGTAGATTTCATAAACACACTCCATATTAAATAGGTGATATTTCCCTTTAGTTTCTTCTTGCTAATTTTTTGAATCAATAAAAAGTATTGAATATGATGAAATTAATCTTTCCCTAGTCTGTTAATAATGATACATATATTTACTTTTTAATATTTAATCAGGTGTTCTGGGAAACCATTGGTTAGACTCTTCTTTATAAATGTACATTTCAAAATATTTAACCTCCCTTTCCTACCAAAGAACAGAGAAGAACTTTACCATTTAAGCAGTGTGAATAAGATAATGGCGTAGTAACTGGTTAAGATTACTGCCAATCACAGCTATACCAGAAGAGGGTAGACAGAGTCCATCTACCTCATATAAAGTAGGGAAGAAAGAAGTCAATATTAGTTCAGACATGTGACAAAAAGAAACGCATCTCTTAAGCAAAAGGCTAAAACCAATGTAACAATATTTGTGTCTTCTGGTATTGGCTGCAGAATAAGTGGTTGATGGAATAATACTCTATTTTCTAAATCTCTTAATGTACTAAAATTCCTGCCTCTTTATCACATACATATGTGATATGTTTCTCCCCGCAGAGAGGCAAGTTTTCTCTGATTGTTGTAAATATCAGAGAGACATAACTTCTACTTGATTATGATGTATTCTTGAATTTTCTGCTCCGTTTAGAATGTTAATATTTATGCTAGGATTATACTGTTCATGTTTAATAGAAGAGATTGGATTATATTTCTTCTTTTTGTACATTTTTTTGTCCTTTGTTAAGAGTAGCTTTTATTATTTTCATAGGATGATATATCAAACTTTTCATGTTTTATTTTTCCCTGCTCTGGGACAGTTTATAGATAATGTGGGAAATATCTTTTGATGTTTGATAGAATTCTTCTATGAACTTACCTGGATGTAAAAGTCTTTTAAAGAGTAGATTTTAATTGCTTTGTTCACTTCTTCACTAATAATACTTCTATTCCTATTTTTACACTTTTTGAATTAATCACAATAATATGTACTTTTCTATGCAGTGATACATTTCAGCTAGTTTCTAAATTTGTGGCATAAGGGTAGCCATAATATTTTCTTGAAATTCTTAACCTGTTGAATATAATTTTATATTCTCATTCCACTTATAATGTTTACCTGTGTCTTTTCTAATTTTCTTTTCAACAAAGTATAATGGCCAGATATTCAGTTTAATGGGATTTTTCTGGAACAAATGTTTGATTTTACTGGTTGTGCTTAATGTTTTCATTTTATTTAATCAATTTGTGCTTTTACATTTATTAATTCTTTTCTTTGATTTGCTTTTAGTCTGCTTTGTCACTGTTTCCTGGTTTCTTAAATTATGTATGTGATAGGATGAATAAGTCAAGTATTTGCTATCTTGGTTTTGTCTGAAATCCAAAGGCCAAAAGCAAAATAATAGGTGACAAGGGCCCTTAGATTTCAAAATGAAGGGCTAGTTCATCAGTGAACAACTGACAAAGAGGTCGCTGAGAAGTGGTTTGTGACCCTTGGCCCCACATCCAAGGGGATACAAGGATAGAGGCTGGAGATCCAGGGGAGAGAAGATACACTGAGGAAGTCTTGTCACCTGGTGGTACTTTCCATCCACACTTCCCCTGCATACTCCGTGTGTGGAGTGAGTGGGCAATGGGAGGGTGTCCCTTCTGACCTCTGGACAAGTTAGAGGGACTTTAAGAGGTCCTCTTGTAGAATTTCAAATTCTCACCTTTGCCCTTTGCCCTTGGTGTTAGATGGAGCAAAGGTACAGTTTTCAGTCTGCCCTGTAGAAAATGAAAGGCAGAAAGTGTGTGGCTAGTGTTGTCTGCCTGGAGAAGAGCAAAGCAAGCTGCCTCATTGCTTCCACTGCTGGCTGAGCAGAGGCATATTTCTCTAGACCAGATGTAAGTCAGAAAGAGGGGAGCCATCTGGCCTTGAACTACCAGAAAGAGGCTGGAGGCAAGTATTAGATACGGGATCTGAGGACAAAAATCTTAAGTGCCAGGCCGGAGACAGAGCTCTGCCAACATCAGGGGAACTACGAATAATTGGATGTTGTTAGTGAAGAAATCTCTACAAAACCCACAAAAATACCCCATGATGTCAGCAGTGAAGGTTCAGCAACCCTGAGAATGCTATCGTTCATCACAACACTGCACCCTCTCACTGCCACCAATCAAGGCCGACTTTTCTTTCCCCTTACCCCTTCGCATCTCTGACTCTGCACAGCTCCCACCTTGCAGGGTCCCATCGTCACAGCTGAAAGTGTGGGTGTGGGTGAGCTGACACAGCATGGACAGAGGTCCCCACACACATTCTCCCTGCTCCCCTCCCAGTCCCAGCCTGCAATGAATGTGAACCAGGGAGGGGAGAAGTGAAACATTAAATACAATACCAGTGTAGACTATTTCACTAAAATGGACATTTTAATGGTCTAAAAAGATCATAACTGTTACTAGAAGTGACTAGAAGATTTTTTTTCCTGTTTAAGAGTGATCAGAAAAGCTATGACCTTTTCTCAATGTATCTAAGAAGAGGAGAAAAATGAGACCATAGAATGTATTTAAAAGGTAGTGAAAGATAAGTTTACATTATGTTCACATCCTCTGCTAATTCAGCATGCCAGTTACATAATTATAATTCCTTTATTTTCCATCTTTGTTGTTTACTAATACTTGCACTTAAAATTATGAATATTTCTCTGAGTACTATTTTGACTACATTCCACAGATTATAATTAGTGTTTTCATTTTCATGTGTAGAAAGGATATAAATTACAATTTATAATTTCAATTTTAATTTCATCTGAAGGGTGTTTAAAAAATTTCCAAATGCATGATTTCTTTGCTATTTTTTGTTGTTACTTTCTAATTTTATTACTATTTGGTAAGAAAAGTTGTCCTTTATGATTTCTATTTTTAAATAATGGAGGATTTTTGTGTGGCTCACACATAGAGATTTCTATCAGGGGCTTAAATCCAGTATCAAGGAAGAAGTTCCAGTGCCCGTAACATTTCCATTGTGCAATTTTATGTCTTCACTCCCTTTTTTCACAAACCTCGGGATCCAAATTCATGCCAATACATGTTGCTTAGTTCCTGCAGCTCCTGCAGAGTATAGTCCCTTTCCTCATAGCAGGTCCCCACTTCCCTGATGTGTCATGTTATGTTGTGATGTGACCCTAGTTAATGGCCTGGAGACCAGGAGGGATGGTGGGGGTACAGATGTTAAGTGGGATGCATACTGTCATGCAAGACAGAGGTATCTGAATCATCCCCAAGCAAGGGAGGTGTAACAGCCTTTTCTAGGGAGAGGCAGGCCACTTCTACAGGCTCAGATGGTTCAGGGAAATCTGGGGTGTCGTTTCCCCAGTGCATCAAACCAAGATGGTTCTATCCCAACACTCAGGGTCCCACTCTTTCTGATAAAGGCGCTGACTTTAGTATAACAGACTTTCCAGGACTGAGAATTCATCTTTTACTGCAACTCGCTATCTTAATATAATTAAGTCCTGTAGTATGTGATTCATAGCTTTTTCTGCTGTCCAGCTGCAGATGAGTTTCTTCAAAAGCTGCCAAGGATGCCCTCTAGCTTTCTTACTTTGCCTTATATTGGTGATTAATCAACTTTGGCCTTTTTTCTTTCTCCAATGCCTGACTGCACTCAACAAAATCCATATGATTCCACTCTTATAATTCTGACATTCCCCAAACCTTTCAAAGATTTGAGACCATGTATTTACCAAGGGTTTTCCTTGTACTGTGATCCCATCTCAGTTTACCCTAGTGAAATGTTAACAATCATTACAGTAGCTTGTACAGTACTAATACAGAAGCTAGTCTCCTAAGATGGCCCTAATTTTACTAAACCCTACATGTATATGTTACACACCGCATTTCCTCTCCCCTGGAATCTAGCCTGTAACTGTGATCACTCTGACCGATCGAGTGTGGTGTAAGTGACACTTGGCCTAGCCCTTAATTGACCTGGCAGTTTCCACATCCTCTCTTTTGGAACACTTGTTCTTTGATATTCCCTCATGGAACCCAGCTGCCGTGCTGTGAAAAGCCCACTTGTAGGCACTCTGGTCACCAGTCCCAGGTGATCTCACAGTTGAAGCCAGTAACTCATTCATGTGAATGAGTCCAGTTAAGCTTCCAGATGACTGCAACCTTAGCCGACCTCACTGAAGCTGGAGAATTGCCCAGCTGAGCCCACAGAATAATGAGAAATAATGAAGTTGTTATTTTTAAGCCACTAAGCTTTGGAGTTATTTGTTATGCAGCAATATGTAATCAGAATATGTTGACCCAGTGTGCCAGGAGCTACCATGCTCTATTCACCACCAGTAGTGGGATCTTCATTGTTAGCTAGGTGGTGAGTGATTTGGCTTCAAAATTCCATCCTTAAAGTCTGCTTCCATGGACCACTTGGTACCAACTGTCTGAAATCAAGTCTCCTTAGAAACATTTGTTGAGACAGAGAAGACAGAAATATAGATGCACCAATTTTATTGGGGAGCAATCTAGAGCAATGCCTGAGAGGCAGTAAGGGAAGGATTGGGCAGGAGAGGTTGTACTGTCATACATTTGTGTCAGAAGTCTCAGCTAGTCCCTACAGGGAGCTCTGGAGATGGGATGCACCTTCAGACGTGCCCTAAATTAAGGCAAGGAGTCTGGGATGAGGAATTGGATGCAATCTGCTCCCTGGGAGGGGTGAACTTTGAGTGAAGCAACCTTGGCTGCACACCGCAGCATTCATTTTAAATATGATGTTTTGTTTTCCTTTAACCCCTCTGCGTTTTGTCTATCAAACTTTCTTTGTCCTATTTCCTCCCCTCACCTTGTTGTTTGAAAGCTATAAATGCCTTTGTTCTTCTCATTTTTATATTTTTGAATGTGTATTTAACCTGATAACTTTCTATCAATATCTGTATTTAATCAGAGTATCTCTTTGTCTGGAAGGATGGGATTTGTCATCTACTTTTATGTGTTTTTCTGCTCTCCTTTCCTGCCTCTTATACTTCTAGACTGATATATTATGTACATCCACATTATTTCATTATGCATTAAAAAATTTTAAAGCTTTAGCATTTAAAACATCTAGCACTTTTCCTTGTATTCTATGTCACTCACTTTCTTGCACACATGAAAGGATATTTTTAATCACAGCTCACCCTATAGTGATTATTTCTGATAGGATGAATGGATGATACATTTTCTAACTCCCTGAATATTTGAAAATGGCTGTTATTTTGCTTCACTTGAAATGCTAGTTAGCTTGGGCAAAACATATAGGTTCAAAATCAGTTTGCCCTTTGAACTTTGAGGTGATTGCTTCATTGTCTTCCAGCATCCAGTATTACTGATAAGTGCAGTGAAATTCTGACTATTGTTTCTGTGTAGGTAACCTGATTATGCTTTCCAGAAACTTCTGTGTTCTTAAATAGCATCAGTATATATATCCATGTGGGTTGTTTTACATTCACTTTTTTCTCCTAGAATTTAAAATAAATGGAATTATATAATACATACTCCTTTGGGTCTGACCTTTTTCATTCAGCTAAATGATTTTGAGACTCACACATGTTTCTGTCTGTATTCATAGTTTATTCTCTTTATTGCTGAGTGGTATTTTTTCTTTTCTAGTTGTTTGTTGCTAATATGTTGAGGTATAATTTTTATATGGAATTTTGCATATTGGCTTTGTATTCAGTGACTACAAACTCTAATTGTAATAATTCTAATTAATTCTAATAATTCATTTATAAATTTTTTGGATTTTCAACACGAGAAATCCTATAATCTGTAAATAATGACAAAGCCTTTATTTCATTTCAATATATAATCCTTTTAGTTTTTAAAAAAATCTTGCCTTACAGGATTGGCTAAGACCTCCTGTATAATACTGAGTAAAGTAGAAGTGGTGGATGGAAAGCAGGGTGTCAGCATTTCTAATCTCAGAGGGAAATTTCTCAGTATTTCACCATTAAGTGACATTTTTGCTGCAGATTCTGTACCTAGTTCCTTAAGGGTATTTGGATTTTATAGCTAATGCACTTCACTTTTATAATTTTTTTGCATCTATTGAGATGATCATGATTTTTTCTTTCTCTATATGCAAATGTAGGTGGAGTATATGGTTGATTTTAGAAGTTTAGCCAACCTTGAATTCTTGGAATAAACCCAATTGGGTCATGATACAGTATAGTTTTTATATATTACTTAATTTTTGAAACTTTAGTTCATGAGTAATATTGGCCTGAAAATTTTTTCCTTATAATGTCTTTGTTATGACCAACTTATCCTGGCTTCAAAAGGCAAGGTAAGAATTATTCTCTTTTTTATTTTCTGGAATTATTCATATAAGATTGATTTTCTTTCTTTCTCAAAATGTAGAATTTACCAGTGAAGCCATCCGGATCTGGAGTTTGTGTGTGTGTGTGTGTGTGTGTGTGTGTAGGTTTTCATTCCTTCTATTGATTGTCCAGGAGTTCATCAACTTCATTGGTCTTTTTAAAGAACTGAATTTGGGCTTTCTGAGTATCTCTATGGTATATTTATTTTCTATTTCATTAACCCCCCTCCTGTCTTTTTAGTTTATTTCTCTTTTTTGTGTATAATTTCTGCTTTTTCTAATTTCTTGAGATGGGTACTAAGATCATTGCATTTCAAAGCCAGAAAATGTTAGGAAAGATGAACAAGGCAGAGAATCCAGGTCATCTAGCTAAAGAAAAGAGCTCTGCAATTCTTTGGGAATATGGGAAATTTAGATGATAATTTAGAAAATTCAGTACCCAGGCTTCCTTCTCAAAAGTGGAAATTGAAAATAGAAATAAACAAGGCAGAGGACTAAGCTTTGCACACTATATAATTTTTAAAAACACATCTGTATACTATTTTATTTTATTTTCCATTACAGACATTATTATAATTGCTGTTTTATTGTTGTTGTTCTTTTCTGCTCCATTCTTAAGTTAAACTTTATCATAGGTGTGAATATACAGGAAAAACTGTCAAAGACGGTTTGGTACTGGCTTCTGGTCACCCCTGGGTACTTGGAGTGCCTCCCCCACAGATGGGGATGCTGCTGTATGCCCTGTGGACAAGGGGGATACTGTAAACCAAAGGGGAGGTGCCCTTATGAAATAATCTTCATAAAACTTCTTAAATAGCAATATTCAATAGTATACAAATTTTCTAATACACAGAGGAGTCAAATGAGACACATGCTCAGCACATAGATTCCAGGTTGTTATTTTGCTGTATTTGCTACTTTGCCTTCAGCGCCGTGGTGAATGTGTTTATGTGCATCTGTGGGTGCAAACAGGCACATAGTTTATTGTTGCGCCACTAGAAAACATGCCACACACATCACGACATTTCTCTATTCTGCATGCAACTCCTAAAAAATAAGGATGTTTTCCTATGTAGCTTGAACACCTGAAAAGTTAGCAGTACTTTCTTAGTATCTTCAATTTTCTAGTTCATATTACGATTTCCCTATTTGTCTCACAATGGCCTTTTTAGCTCTCTGTTTTAAACCATGATCCAGTTGAGGTTCATGTGTTAGAGTTGCATGCTGTGTCGTCCTGGGGCTGGTTTGTTTTGTTAATTTTTAATAGTGTTAAAAAGCAAACTTTACCATCTGAGTATTTCCGTGTACAGTTCAGTAGTGTTAACTGCAATCACACTGCTGTGTAACTGATCTACAGCTTTTCATGTTGGGAAATGGAAACTACGCCCATCGAACAACTCCTCGTTCCCCACGCCCTGGCGCCCAGCCTCTGGCGGCCCCCACTCCCCAAGATGTTGACTCTGGGGCCTCATCTAAGTGGAATCACACAGTATTTGTCCTCTTGTGACTGGCTTATTTCATTGAGCATGGTGGTCTCAGGGTTCACCCGTGTTGTAGCCTGTGTCAGGATTTCCTTCTTTTTAAAGGCTGAGTAAGATGCCATCGTTCCTTTTAGGGTTCTAATCTACAACAGTCTCTACTTCTATTTTCCCTATGGTGCTGACTTTTTTGAAGAGGCAAGGCCAGGTTTGTTGAGCAGCCCCCAATTTAGATTCGTCTGTTCCTTTGTGGTGTCAGTTAACTTATTCTTCTATCTCCTGTATTTCCTGTAACTGGAAATATGGTCTCAAGGCTTTATGCGATTCAGGTTAATAAACCTTTTTGGCAGGAACACTTCATGGGTGGTCCATGGGCCACAGGCTACCTCCCTCTGGGCCCATGGTAAGGGATGGCCATCAGATCTCCCTGGCACAGAGATTTTCATTTCCTTTTCATGATTACAGGTGAACCTCAGAGATATTGTGGGTTTGGTTCCAGACCACTCTAATAAAGTGAATGGGGCAACAGAGCAAGTCACATGAATTCTTTGGTTTCTCAGTAAATAAAAGATGTTTACACTAGACTATTGTCTATTAAGTGTGCAATAGCATTGTCTAAAAATAGAATGTATATACTTTAATTAAAAAATATTTTATTGCTAAAATATGCTGACCCTCATCTGAGCTGTCAGCAAGTCATAATCACTGGCCACAGTGACCATAACAAATACAATAATGATGAAAAAGCTGGAAACACAGAATTACCACATTCTGACACAGAGACACAAAGTGAGCAAATGCTGTTGGAAACATGTTGCCAACAGACTTGCTGGATGCGGGGTGGCTGCAGACCTTCAGTTTGTAAACAGTGTAGTATCTGCAAAGTACAGTAGAGCGGGGTGGGCCTATATGAAGCTGGAGGTGGTGTGCCCCGTGGCTGGCTCACTCCCCAACAGCCTGCCACCTGGGTTTTGTTTCCTCTGGTGGGCACCACATTTGTGGCATGTGCCAGTATTTCTTGCAAAGTCAAGGTGGTCTTTCGTTGCTGCTTTTACATTTGCTGGTTGACAGTCTGCAATGTACTACTTTCTTTTAAAAATTAAGCTGGATAAAAAAGAATACATACTGTAATTCCATTTATATAAAACCCTAGAAAATGCAAACTTACTTGCAGTATCAGAAATAGGTCAATGGTTGCTTGGGTTGGGGGATGGTGAAGAGAAGCAGGAAGAAGAGATTACAAAAGGGACACAAGAACTGGAGGTGATGGACATGTTGATTCTCTTGATTGCCGTGATGGTGTTGCAGGTATATACATATATCAAAACTTATTAAGGTCATGTATTTTAAATATTTCCTGTTAATTTTATGTTAGGTATACTTCAATAAAACTTTATAAAACATTATAGAAAAACAGGGGGAAAATATCATTGCCTTGTCATCTTCCTGTCTAGCAAGAAGTTTAGTATAATTTTACCGTATTTTCTCTGTAATGTGTCTTTTTCTCTACCTCCAAATTTCTCTGTCTTTAGTTTTCAGCAGATTAATATATACATAATATAATATGCATATGTGGTACGTATGTTTATACATATATATATAACACATATGTGTATATACTATTTGATATTTATCTTTGTTTTCTAAGTTTCTTGGATCTGTGGTTTTGATATCTATTACTAATTTTGAAAAATTCACAACTTTTTATTTTTTCCAAAAGTTTTCCCCTATTCTCTCTCTATTCCTTCTGGAATTCCATGAAGCGTATGTTAGACTGTTTAAGATTGTGCCACAGCTCTTGGATGCCATGTTCTGCGGTTCAATTTGGGTAATTTCTATTGATTTACCTTCAAGTTCACTTGTTTTTTTCCTAGGCTCTGATATACCACTGATATATCTACTGATGAGTATGTTGAAGACATCCTTCATTTATGTTACTGTGGGGTTTTTTGTTTTTTGAAATCCTATCTGATTCTTTCTCTTAGTTCTCATCTCTTTGCTGAAATTTCCCACAGATCTTATATGTTGTCACCTTTTCCATTCGAGTAACTAGCATAATAATCAGTTATTTTTATATCTCTGACAGATAACTCTTAACATCCCCTTCATATCAGAGCCTGGTTCCATTTATAGCTTTGTTTCTTAGCAATATGTCGTTTATTTCTTGCCTTTTTTTGTCCCATAATTTTGTGTTGAAAGCTATGTGTCTTGTGTTGGTGAGTGGAAACTGAGGTAAATAGATTTTATGCCTATAAGTTGGCATGCCTTCCCTTCTGCTAGGCATTTGGCATGGGAGTTTGAGCCAATTTAGTGAGGCATACGGTTGGATTTGCAGTTTATTCATGCTATGCTCATTCTTATTGCACAAAGTGCTTCATAATTTTCTCCCAATATTTTTTGCTTAGGGTCAGGGCTGAACACTTACTGGACGTATTTTTCTTGGTCTGCTATACCCTCAGCTTTAAATCTTCAATTTTCACTATCCCACAAAGAGGGTCTCTCTCCACGTTCTGTAGCATCCTACCAGCATTCCATCATTATGTGTTACCTGATGCTTGTTAGCTTGGTGGTGGGAGACAGAGGGGACATTTTCTTTTGTTCTGATTAAACTTTAGTCTTAGGTAGGCTTTGTGTCCATGGGTCTTTGGAGGTGTGACCTTCCTAGAGCTCTTGCCTTTTATAGCTACCATTGTAGTTCTGTGTTCATGACATATTCCTGCCTCTCCCTTCAGGATAGAGGGATTCTTCCCGTTTCCATCCCCCAGCTGCTAACAGTTTGTGCTAGTGCCTAAAGGTGACAATGTTTGTTGCCTTCCCTAACCTGCAGACTGAGGCTTTTGCTCCATAGGGGAGATAAAAGGAAGATCTAGGCTGGTTTTCTGCTTCCCTCTCAGTAACTGCTGTTCTCCTCCAGGTCTGCACCATGAGTCATGCTTTTTTTAGGGCTCTCACCTGTCTTGTGGGCCCAGTAGAGTTTGTGGAGAAAAACCTGCAAAAAGATGTGGACTTCCACTCTGTATGTGGCTCCCAGGGTTTCACATTTTCTTGCAAGCCCACATCCAACATCCCCCAATTCATTAACTCTTCATATCGAATTCTTATTGATGTGTAGTTATGTTTGCCACATGTAAGCAACTGCTATGTTCCCTTGTACACCTGTCTTTCCTTAGGTTTTAGACTACTTGGTTGTCTTGTGACCTCAGTTCTCTAAAGAGTTCAAGGAAATCTTGACCTTGTATTTTGGCTTTTTGTGGTATTGTAAGGGCTGGAACAATGGTCTTTGCAGTTATCTACATGCTGAGCAGAAACCAGAAGTCTTTTAATTATTTTTCTTTTTTTCTTGGTCTTTTTCTTAAGTGATCCGTAAGAAATCTTTATATATTCTAGATACATATTCTTTATCAAATATTTGTATTGAGAATATTTATTCCCAGATTGTGGCTTGTATTTCTTGTGTCTTAACTTTCTTAATTTTGTCTCTTGCTGTATAGAAGTTTTAATTTGATAAATTCCAATTTTTATTTTTTCTTTTATGTTTGGAGCTTACTTTGTCCTAAGATATTTTTATCTACTGTAAATTCCTGAAGAAATTCTTCAATGTTGTCTTTTAGAAGTGCTACTATAGTTTTAGCTAATATGCATGGGTTTATGATCCATCTTAAATTAATTTTTGTTTGTGGTTCAAGGAAAAGATTGAGGTGCATTTTCCCCTATGTAATTATCCAGTTTCTAGTACCATTTATTAAAAAATCTTTCCTTTGCCTATTAAATTGTATTGACACCTTTTTAACCACATGCATATTGTTCTATTTCTGAACTCCCTATTCTGTTCCACTGACATATTCTTTCTGTCCTAATACCAATATCACACTGCCTTCATTTCTGTAAGTCTTCCTTTCTGTAGCTCTACTGTAGGCTTGAAATCAGATGGAGTGACTCCCTACAACTTTATTCTTTTTCAGCATTGTTTTTGTATTTCAGATATTTAGTATTCCTTCACATTTTAGAATAAACTTTCCAGTTTCTACAAAGATTTCTAGAGTTAGCATATATATCAACTAGGGCAGAAGTGACATGTTAATAACATTGAGTCTTCCAATCAATGAACATGGTATATCTTTCCATTTATTTGGAGCTTATTTAATTTCTCTTACCAATATTTGGTAGTTTTTGCTGAAGAAAGTTTGAACATATTCAGTTGAATTGATTCCTAAGTATTTTATACTTTTTTATTTTATTGTAAGCAGAATATTTTTATTGCATTTTCCAATTATTTCCTGCTAGTATGTAGAGGTACAATTGATTCCTTTATTTGGCCTTGTGCCCTGTGATCTTGCCAAATTCACTTATTAATTTTAGGAGTCTAAGTCGAATCCTAGGATTAGCTATGTAAATATCAAGTCATTTATAAATGGCAACAGTTTAACTTCTTCCTTTTCAATATTGGACTTTAAGTTTTACCTATGTTAAAGAATTGCCTGTGCTGCTATTACAGTTTTTAATTAGCTTTGTTGAAATACAATTTGTATACAATAAAGTTCATCAATTTTAAAAGTATAACTAGAGAGTTTTGACAAACGCATAAAACCATGTAACCACCATCAAAATAATAATATGAAGCTTTCTGTCACCCCCAAAATCTCCTCAAACCCATTCTCAGTCAATCCTTTATCCTACCTTGCCCCTGAGAACCACTGATCTGCATTCTACCAATTTTGTCTTTCCTGAATATTATATAGATGGAATTATATGTAGAATTTGTATCATATTTTACCTCTCCATATATTATAAATCACAAAATTCAGTGTTATAGTTTTTAATTTAAATCATAGTTGTGTTTTAAAGGAAAGAGGAATAAGAAATGTAGTCTTTTCTATTTACACATATATCCCACTTCTGCTGTCTTCATTCCTTTCTGTATATCTGAATTTTCATCTGAGTGGTCATCCATTTGTCCATCTGATCCTAGAGTCTAAGATCTAGCTGATATTATTTCTCCCTTTCTTTTTGTTGATGTATGTCTTTTTCCTTTTCTGGTCATTTTAGATGATATTTCACAATGAATAAAAATAAATTGCATGGATTCAATTCCAATCCCATCTGTTTAAAAATAACATTTATTTTCATCTTCTGTTTTTAAATAAAAAATAAACCTCATTCAGTAAATCTAATACCCTTTTTTCAATTTCAGTTAATAGTACTTTTAGAAAAGTCAGTTATGAAAAGCATAGGCACCAGATGACTAAAATAATGTTGAATGTAAATATTATTTCTACAATCACCTCTGTATCATGAAATGGTGTTTCCTCTAGCTATTGTCCCCTAAAATGGAAGGATAAAAAAGGTTTACCATCTTTTTCACTGTAATATGCTTGCTTTGGACATATGTTGTAAAAGAATTGCTCACAAAAGACAAGTATCTACATGCAGTACTGCCACTCTAGGACTTGCCTCAAAGAGGTGTGAATAAAAATGGCCTAATAAGTACTTCATGCTCATCCCTACATAGTGGGAACCAGAACTTACTTTGGAGAGTTAGCTTGCTGTGGTTAAGAACTTGATTTTCTAACATGAAAATTAGAGAATTTGTTCTTTGAAAAATAGCAAGTCATGTGAGCATTTTCTGTCTTTCAGCAAATAATTCAGTATTTTTAACTGAATTAGTATGAATATATATATATATATTTGCTCTAAGGCTATTTATAAATTGAGCATGTACTTATCTTCGTATTACCTGTGAAGAATAATTTTTATATTTATTTTTTCATTTCCAAACACCTAAGGATGACATTCCTATCACTAATTGATTAGATTTTTTTTATAGTTCACCAATATAGCATAAAAGCTCTTAAGAGTAGGATATAAATCAATAAATTAAAGGAGAATATTGACCATATTTACTGGTGTTATCAGGAATGAGGCACACTGAGAAGAGTTTAGTGCATGTTGGAGATACTCAGGGGAATAAAAAGATTAAAAGTAATATCTGTGAAATAAGATTAAATAGAGGACTTAGAATTATTTAGCCAGAAATGTAATAACTGTAATGTAATAACTGTCTTTATATTTAAAGATTACAGAATATAGTGACTAATGCTTGTTCTTCATCTCTGCTGAAATTTGAAAAGAAAAAAGTTCGAGGGTAGAAGTATAGACAGACGATATACACTTAACCAGTGCTTAAAAGAATAGCCTGAAGGTTGGTGACAGACATCAGAATGCTTGTGATGGGGCACATTTCTTGGGAAGAGGAAAGAGCTTTAAATGTAGCAATTTTCTCTGATATGAGTGGTGACAGGTCCTGGTTTAAGGCTTCCACAGGGCCCTCCCAGACCTGCAATTCTCTAGGTCACTTCTCTGGGTGACTTCTGTTGCTATCCTTCAGAGCTGGAAGTGAACTAGGCACAGCAAACACCTGCCCTTTCCGGAGCTCCAACAGTGTCAAAGCAGACAGCCAGCAGCGCAGGACAGCACCTATTCCACCTGAAGCCTTCACTCAAAGGTGAGTCAGGTCAGCGTCCACCCTGGCGCTTCCCTTTCCTACGGCGTCCACTGAGTCGCAGCACAGGAGCTTTGGGGGGTTGGCGACCACAGGACACCGTCCCCTGCCACCAATATAAGCTTTGACGGAGGAACGAACAACGGGTGGCTGGTTAGCTGGTTCCGAGACGCCTAAGGAGGAATGAGTTGCAGCCAGGTCCCTTTCTCACCGTCCTGCTTGGTCCCCCGGCCGGGGGCTCCCAGAGCGCGCCGGGCGCCCGCCACTCCCGGAGTGAGCGTCCCACTGCGCGCCGTCCCTTCCAGGCTCGGCTCCCGCGGGAAGGCGCGTGGGATGATGCTCTGGTCCCCGCGCCTTCCCCGAGCTCCTGCATCCGGAGCCGCCCTAGCCGGCTCCGCCGCAGCCACGGCCTGGGAGGAGAGAGGGGAAGGGGGAAGGAGGGGGAAGGGAGGGGGGGAGGGAAGGAGCGGAGGGGGAGGGCCTCTCTTCCCTTGGCAGTGCCTCCGCCTCTCCTCTCCCCGGCGGCTGCGACTCGGGGCTCCCCCCAGCCCCCCAGCGCCCCCAGCCCCGCGCCCCTCGCTGGCGAGCGCGCAGGAAGGGCGCTGCAGCTGGAGGGCGGCAGCGGGCGCGGCGGCGGCGGCGGTGGGCGTGCGCGCGTGTGGGAAGGACGCCGCCGCTCGCTCCTGCGTTCGCAGGCGGCGGCTGGCGGCCGGGCTCCTCGCTCCGGCAGCGGCGGCGACGGCGGTGGCGGCCTCCGGAGTCCCGCCGCGAAGATGCTCAAAGTCACGGTGCCCTCGTGCTCCGCCTCGTCCTGCTCTTCGGTCACCGCCACTGTGGCCCCGGCGGCCGGGAGCCTCGTCCCGGATTACTGGATCGACGGCTCCAACAGGGATGCGTTGAACGATTTCTTCGAAGTGGAGTCGGAGCTGGGACGGTAAGGCGGGGGGCGGCGGCTCCTGGGGAAGCCTTCGGCGGGTACGGCGGGCCGCCCCTCTCGCGGAGAGAGCTCCTGGGAAGCGGGAGCCGGCCTCCTGGCCCTTCGACGTCTCCCCGCCCAGTGTCCGGGAGAGGGCTGAGCACTGTTCAAGTGAGAGTGGGGTCTCCCGCGGAGCGCCAGGCCCGCGCAGGTGCCAGCGGCAGCCCGACTCTCCGGTGCGCTCCCTCCTCCTCGCCCGCTGCCACTTTCCTTGGGTGCAGCGCCCACCACACGTGGGCCCTGCTTCTCAATTGGTGTCTTTGCTCACGATTATAGCTTGCCAGAGGCTGCTGTCTAGTTGGTTTTGGGGGGTCGGGGTGGAGGGTGCCCCTCCAAATCATGACAGAATTATTAAATTAGATTCTTCCTCCTTCCCCTCACCAAGCTCTCCAGAGCAAGTGGCACTAGAAATCAAACTTAAATACTAGCTTCCCTGCAGAGTCTGCACAGGAATGAAATGGGGGTGGGAGTGGGGAATGAATCATTTAACACAGTTAAAGGCAGAATAATGAACTAGTGTGGCTTTAAGAAAACAGCACATGGGGTCCAGGCAGTGGTAATTAGAAGCTGCTCTTCTTTATTGCTGGAGTGATTTATTTAAATTATCTATGCAAAAAGCCATCTTCCTGGGGTGGCAGAAATGTCCCTCATCCCTCCTCTGAAGAGTCAGACAGGTAGTGGTTTTGCCATGTGGGTAATGTATGTTTTCAGCTTTTCATCCATTGAAAATTATGTTCTCTTTCCCTTCCTTCCCTTTTGCTTTTTTCCTTTCTATTACCCAGTGGTAAGGGGACTTATTTCCAAAAAATTTTGATCGAGGATCTTTATGATAGGGGATCTGAAAATGTAATTTCAACTACCGACAAGTTGACTCTTCTGTACTTAATACTTCTTTGCCATTTCATTTCCATTCTTTTTCTTTTTTTGCTGGAAAGAGTTTAGCTAACAGCCAATTTCTTTTTTATGCCTCTGGAGACCACAGTACGGGGTGCTGAATGTTGGTAGGTAGGTGGATGGTGGAAGGTCACCACCCCTCCAATTTGCCACTACTTTTAATGGCTCGGGGAGTACAGAAGGTGTGTAAGAAAGGCAAAACTTATGAATGAAAATTCAGTAGCTTATCAGTGTTCAAAAATATTCCAAAATATTTCATCATTGAATAATGTACACATAAATATCCTGTTTTGATCAAGTGTTTCAATGTTCATCTGAAGATCTGATGTTATATGCATCACTAGTAGGTTGAAAATGAAATGCCTCCCCCTGTAAACTTCTGATTAAAGAGATAATCTACTTAAAATTGTTTACTTGGTGTTTTAAAACTGCCACCTAGTAGAGGAAGTGCCTGATGGCACTGTGGGGACTGTCCCACCACCAAATCTAACTGCTTTCTGAGTAATACTTACCCCAGATGCCTCTAATTGGCTCTGACTTATCAGCACACATTATCTTTATGAATAAGCTTCGCCATCGGGAAACTCAAGAAATTTCCTTAATTTGAGGAATGGGAAAGTGGTTAGAAAAAAATAAACTGCTAATTGTACATATGTATGGAATTGTAGGTTTCATAGAGAAAACCTAAGGAATTTGAAATTAAAAAAAAAAAAGCTTGGTGTTATATTTTGTAGTAAAATTTGATTACCTTGAAAATCACAGAATTAAACTATTTTAAGAAAAAAGGTAAAAATTCTTACCTTTGCTAGTTTTCAGTAGTCATGTGTATTAGGTAAACTCTCTGTAGATGGCAGTATTGGTGAGGTCCATGCTTATTCCATTTGGCTGGGACTTTGAGAGATATTATCACTTCACGATCAAAGTTGTTTTTTTCAATGAAATAAACCTAAAACATAAAGCAGCTAGTATTACAGATGTAATTACTAAGAATGTATAAAGCCAAAGAATGCAACAGAATTGTAATTGTAAGTATTGACTGACAAAAGTCCTCTTCCTTCCTGCATAAACTCAGTCCCTGAGTTTCAAGTCTTTACTCTCTGTACTCTCAGTATTGGGCCAAATTTTCCCACCACGGTGACTCTTAAGACCAAAAATTTAACTCATTAATTGTCATTAAGGTGCTAAAAAAACAATGCCCTTGGGGCCGTGAGGTGCCATTGTGGTTAGTTCCAGGGTGTAGACAATCCCCACTTGATTAAGATAATTGTGAGAAGTGTTCCTCTGTTACAATTATCTACTGTAAACTAGTGACGCGTGAATTAAAGGAGATTGGACATGTGACCGTTAGGGCAACACACCCGAGGACGTGTCTAGGAATTTCAGGGAGCGAAATTCCCACAGCTGAGAACACAAAGCCCTTGGGTGATGCTGTCAGCACTGATGTGCATGGTGCCTTTCAGACCAGGACAGATGTGGTACATTTTGGTTTTGTTTCTGTTTTTGCTGGATGGGGTGAGGAATTGGGAGTGGGAGTGACAGGGATTATTTAAGAATATCAGGGAAAGTAAGTTTTTAAACATCACATTTGAAAATATTGCTTTGTTTATTGAGTTTGTCAAAAAGTTTACAAAAGTCATGGTACACCAACAAATTCATCTACTTACAAATGAATCGGCCCTGATCCTATTCAGGGCTCCCTATCCTAGAGAGCTGTTGGTCCTTTGCCCAGTGACTCGAGAAGCTGGCGTTTTAAAGGCTTTTCCCAGGGAAAAGAGAGCCTGCCTCTGGTCAGATTCTGCCTCATGGTTTGGCACATGGACGGACAGAATTCGGCCTGGCCTGCTCTGTCGGGGGGTGTGTGGCCCTGCACATCGAAACTCATGTTCTGTTTTCTGTTATTTCCTACCTTTTGTTTCTGTGTATCTGACTGAAAGAATATTTGTAGCAAAACTAGATGTATTCCCCCGTATCCAGGTTAAGGGAAACCAAATGAAAGATAATTAGGACAAAAGAAAAGTGTGTTATTTTATTTGGAATCAGTTTTTTAAAAAATTCCATTCCACCTAACTGTAGTTTCTTTAGGCTAATGACTTTCAATCTCTACCTCCCTGCCAATCTCATACACAATTTAAAAAAATACATTTATATGGCAACCAGTTGAAGCATATTTATATAGGATCCCTTGCTATATGTATTATTTCTCAGGAACCAAGGAGATTAGTGAGGCATATGTGTGTATAAAATGGAAACAACCTTCATAAAATATGTATTCTTATTACCAACAATGTACTCTAATGTTTTCTATTCTATGCTGTTTGAGTTTATCCTGTTTCATTAAAAAATTTTGGTTAAATTTATGTGATTTCACAACCCACTAATGGGTTTGAAAAGTGCCATTTTAGGCCATAAATCAGGTATGCCAGGTTAAAGAATGAAGCAGAGTTGTTTTGCAAAACATCCTGCAGACCAGTTAGCAACATTGAGTGATCTCTCCATTTGAACTGCTGTATAGAGAAAAGTTCACTTGTCTTTGCCTCCAAGTCATTATTGGGTTTCCCCTTCCAAACATTTAGGAAAATCCCTGGTGTTTCCCCAGGATCTGCTGGGTGTACTATCAGTATTGTGGAATGACTATGGGGTGCAGGAGGCTGGGCCAGGCGCGCCTTCACTGTAGAGGAGAGGAATTCAGAGGCCTGCGCAATGGGGTCTTCTACTCAGTAACATAACCCTGGCTGCAGGTGAGGGCCAGCAATTGCTTCCTGTAAGGAAACATGAAAAATGTGCAGTTTCAAACAGAAAGGCTCCAACTGTGCTCTTGGCTGGTGAGGGGTCATCTCTTTTCCTTCTCCCCTTCCCCCTGGCTTCTCTTTGTTCAAGTTCCTTCCAGACCCATTCTGAGCCAGTACGTCCCCTGCCTCGCCTTTGCCCCGACACTGTCCTTTACAGCCCCCCAGCCTCTCCAGGGGTTTCTGCTGGCTGTGGATCTCCTGCCACCCACACTCCACTTAGTCTTGTCAGCACTTTGTGGGATGGTATATTTTTTATCTGACTAGGAATTAAAAATATCACTGTTCCATCCCTCTCTTGTTCTCTATATATCCAATTCTTTTCTCAGGCAATTGACTCAGGAGCACAGAGTATGAACGAGTGGGAGAACAGAAGCTGGGGCTGCGCAGGCTCTTTGCAGGAGCACCGATGGTAGGCTCCTGGCAGGCAGTCAGTGGGTTTGGCTGGTTCCCTGATGTGTGCTTGTCACTGAGCACAGCGCTCAGTACTCAGCTGGGGCTCGACAAATGATTTTAAAGAGAGTGAATGAATGACAATGAAATAGGCCAGGCACAGTGGGCAGGCAGGCACCCTTGCTGTTCTTTGAGACAGGTCTCTGTTTGTCCTGATGAGAAGATGTTGGTTCTGGTGACCCTGGGGAAAGGGAAATCTGATGACCTGTTTATCTTCTCCCTAAAACTTATGTGGCCATGACCTTGCTCTCACTCTGTGTTGGTTTCCTTTCTGTGCAGCGGGAGTATTGATAATTGCCACCTCGTAGCTTGTATGTGTCGCTGCCCTTCTGTTGGCAGAGGGCTTTGTGGCTCTGAAATGAAAGGGATTCAGTTTCACCTTCACCATCATTTTACCACAGGCATGTCAGAATTAGGAGTTAGATCAACTTGAACGTAAAAGCATGAATTTCCTAAAAGCTATACCAACCACTGATTTTAAAAAACATAGTAAATGCTAAATTTGGAAATACATTCATTGTCAAGAGCTATAAAGCCAAGTGAAGACTATGATAGGATCATTACTTTAAGAACTCACCCTTTTTACATGTTTAAATACTGTTATAAGGGTAAAAATAACTCCTAATTTGGAAAAAAAAAAGACACAGGTGCTATTTTCTTCTAAACTGTTCTGCAGAACTTTACTTGAAAAAAGGAAAGAGAAAAAAAACACCAACCACAAAAATATCTTCAAAGACCTTTCTTATAAATACCTTACCCTCAGACATATATATGCATATATGGATTATGTGTTTGTAGTAAAGTATTTGACAATAAAGTATTGAGTGGTAGCCAAGTGAACAGTTTCAACTACTAGTTGTTATTTTTTATATGTTAATGATTCTTTTTCTTGATAGCTTAAAAAGTGGTTCTCTTTAGACTCCCTTTTGGGGACGCTAACATAGCCAATTAAAAAAAATACTGAATTAAAAAAATTTCAAAGTCAGGTTTATTTTGCAAAATATATTTGAGTCTGTGAACCATATCATTAGCAGCTAGAATCAAGGTTTCACTCAAATTATATTAATCTTCATCTTTTTCTATGTTTGATAATGCAGGTTCACCTGAAAATTTCATGATTCCAATAGTCTAATTAGGAAGTTAGATCTAAATATTAATAGTATTTGCACATTCTTTAATACAGTCCATTTTTAAAGTTCTAATTGCTAGTGGAGCACAGTAGTTGTGTGGGTGATGTAAAATAGTGAAAGGTTTGGCTGGGAGATGTTCCTCAGTAATCTCATCAGGAGCAAAGATCAAACTAGGAAAGGGCCATTGCTGGACAGAGGGTGATTTATAATAACGGGCAAATGGGAGCACATGGAGAGCTTTCTCTTTTCTTGTAGAGCAGGGTTACTTAACCTTGGCACCATAGACATTTGGGGCCAGATAATTCTTTGTTGTGTGTGTGGGGGGGTCTCCTGTGCTTTCTAGGCTGTTTAGCAGTGCCCCTGGCCTCTGCACACTAGATGGTGGTAGCAGTCCCTCCCATCCCTAAGTGCGACAACCAGAAATGTCTCTAGACGTTGTCAAATGTCAGCCTCCTTCCTGTTGAGAACCACTGTCTGAGAAGCTTGAAGCTAGTCTTTGCATGGTTCTCTTTTAGTTAAGCAGGTGGGTCAGGGCTTAAAATCATGTGGCTTTATTGAGTATCTGCTGCAACCGAATGCCTCTCCCATTTTTATGTAATACCATTAAGACTTCTGTCATGCGTGCATACCACATTTGCTACAACTTGCTTAATATTTTTGGGTAAATTACCTCATTTTTGTTAACCTAAATTTTCTTATCAATGATACTTTTTTGGTTAGCATGACAACCAATATTCATGCCATAAATAGAAACAAATTATAAAAATAAATTGCAATAAAAGCAGAGCATTTTTATTAAATTGTAGCTAGAAATGTTTCCTGCAGAAAGTTCCAAGCCTGAGGATTGATCTCTCTGTTAAAAAGGGGAGATCATCAAAGATTAGCAGGGTTAAAACCATAGGAGCACAAATTGAGGATTTCTTCTTGATGTGATCAGAATGATTGAAACATAATTGAAAAGAGAATGACATTCTCGTTTTGTGATTCCTTATTACTGAATTGCATGCCTTTGTGTCACCTGAAGTCCTCTCTGTTTCAGGTCTGACGTTTTGAGTCACTATGAACTAGACATTGTATGTTGGTAGTGTGTGTGTGGTGGGCCAAATTGGCTAGAGAATGAATGACTATGATGAATAAAATACTGTTTGGCCTCCAAATGCATAGTTTACTGATAATAGGGCATTAACAGTAAATTTAATATGAGATAAATAAATAAAACTAATATGAGGTAGAAACATGAGAACTACCACAATCTTCACAACAGTGATAACTCCAAGTAGGAGGATGAGGTGTCTTCATGGGAAAAGCAGACCTCGAAGTTTGACAGGATTTTAACAGGTAGAGCTTTGGTGAAGGGTGTACCAGGTGGGAAGTACCTTCTTTTAGGAAAGGCAAAAACTGGCAGGAAAATTCAGGGAATGCATTTGATTTTGCAAACTTTACAAAACACAAATATTGTCAAGGAAGATAAGGTTGGGAAGATAAGTTGATGTGAGATCAAAGAGAAAAAAAATGACTGTAGAATCAGCTGCATCTTGGGCTGAAATTGTGGGACTCAGAATTTGTCACTAACCCATAAACTAGGGGGTGGGTAAGAGAGAACTTACAATGTTTGTCTGAAAAAAAGAGAAAGACAAAATACCTTCCAAAGCCTGTGATGTGATAAGGAAGGGGAAGTGTGGGATTGAGGGGATTGAGATCAGTTACCTAGACTTGGTAAAGAGCCCCTAAAGGCACAGACAATTAATATTTTAGGCTTTGTGGACCATGAGGTCCCTGTGGCAACTCTCAACTCTGTGATGGCTGAGTGGAAACAGCCATAAATAACATAGAAACAATGCGCATGGCTGTTTTCCCATAAAACTTTGTGATAGTGAAATTTGAATTTCATATAATTTTCACCTCACAAAATATTCTTCTTCTTTTGATTTTTAAAAACCATTTAAAAGTGTAAAAACCATTCTTAGGTTACAGACCATAAAAACAAGTAGCTGCCTTATTAGGCCCTTGACCTGTGTTTGCTGAACCCTGACCTAGATCAGTCAAGCTAAAATTCTATTCCTCCTCAGTTACATGAAAATTTCAGGTTAAAATGATAGCAAGACTTCATTTATTCAAGGAGCTCCCTTGAGTCTCCCTTTCACTTTGAAAATGTCAGCCCGATACTAGTTTTTTCAGATGGGCACAAGCTTTAAATACATACTCATCCTTTATCCATAGCTACTGAAACTGTAACAGTTGCAGTTCTTATCTGTGTAGCAGGTTGACTAGCTCCCTTTGTCATTCATCTTTTTGAAAATGGAGAAGCTTTACTTGAAGTCTGTTTAAGTTAAATTTCTGTATCATGATCAGTGTTCACATTCAGATTACCCAAGGGGTAATTTATTTTGTGTATAATAATTTTTATAGGTTTCAGGTTTATCATCTATTATATTTGAAGTGACAGTTACAAAGTCATATGCTAAATAAACTATTGATAAAAGATTTACCTCTAGTAAGGTTTTATTACTTAATTTTTCTGTTTGTCAGTATATTATCTGCATATTAAATAATCCTTCTCTATGCCATGCATGTATATCTCAGACGAATTAAGGTCCTTTAAATTGGGACTGTTTAAATTAACAATCTTTTGAAAAAATAGAGTTATTCCTTTCTTTATTTTGAATAGACTACAATGCTAAGCTAAACCATTCACTCACATTTTGACTAAAGCAGAGATCTCCATGGTGGGATATGAAATATAAAGGGCACTAGAAGAAAGCACTAGAGAATCCTTTAAAAATTTTTTCTTCTAATTTTGGCTCTTAATATTTAAAAAATCATATTACATGTTTTTTAAGTAGCACAGATACAGTATTTGTAGGTATATAGTATATATAACTTGGGAGCATGTGCTCAAAAATATTATTGGATCAAAGAATAGTAGTTATAAGTAGATACTGAATAAGCTTCTTTACTTATATTTAAATAACATTCTACTTTAAGAAAATGATTTTAAAGCAGATATATAGATCAAAATAGAAACAAAAAATCATATTGCAAGGTATGTCTTTGTGCAGAAAGGGGAAGTGGGTACATATGTGCACTTGTTATGCATTTTAAATCTACTTGATGAAAGGTTTTGATAAGAACTTACTGCCACTGTAACCAAAAAAAGTCACATAGTAGCAAACTGAAAACGAGAAAAGGAATATAGCTTGTCCTTCAAGCAGAGTGTTAAGTGATTTGTTTTTCTTTGTCATTGAACCCCAAATTCATATTATTTGCAAGAACTTCAATTTTCATATACTTAACTTAATTCATAGTAAATTTTGCCAGTTGCTCTTTTGGTGCGTAGGGCTTGAAGAGTTGTGGACATTAGCGTCAGAATGTTTAGTTTAATTCTGTTAAAAAATGCATTGTCATTAATTCTTTCTTAAGTTATGCTTTAGTTTGATATTGTTGAAAAATTCACCAGGTTCTAAAAATATTATGTCTTAACAAGTAAAAAAGGTTAGACAAAACCCCCTGATCGGAATGGTCTATTAAAAAGGTAATGGTCATGATATATTCTTAGCTGTTTTCTCTACTTGTTTATAGTAGAATTCTTTGTTAAAAGTGTACTTTCTTTGATTTGTGTCCTGATTATAGATGGAACTTGTCTAATATTATAAACCAGAACAAAGTAGAATTGGGGATAGCAAATCCATAATTATGTTTACACATTTATTGTTATCTCCACTGCAGTATTAGAAAATCTCTCTCTACTATAAGCCCTTATAGACTGTTTAGTGGGACCTTGGCTTGCACTTTGCCCTTCACTGACCTTTTTATCTTGGTCTGCCTTTCCTGTTGTTCTGTCTCAAATGGACAGCCAGTTAGTGACTACTTTAACTTAGTGACGACCTTCCATTTGGAACTCAGACATACAAAGTTGTTCTTTAGTTGGGATAACATCACAGTCCAAGTTTAATCTTTGACAGGATGTAAATATACTGCTACCTATTCATTCAAGTGAATCTTACATATTTTTTCAAAGCTCACTGTCAGGACAACCACTGAGAAAATAAAGTATATTATTAAATGTGACCAAATGCAAAATATGTAATTCAGTAAGTCAGCCTGGCCTACAGTGTTCATCATAATAGGTCTCTGAAGGTTTCTTGTGTGAGTGGAAACATTTTTAGTGGCTCCTTTGGGACTCTGGGTCCTTCTTTTTCTGTCAATGTGAACACATAAGCTAATAAAAATATTCAACAGGGTTAAACTCTTGAGAAACTCCTGAGTGTAGCCTGTAACTAGAAGCTATCTAAAAACATAATGAACAGAGCTTGTCATGTGTATGTGTGACACATTAGTGAAATGAAAACCTGAAGAAGTTATCAGGATAATCCACAGCAAACCAATACAGTTCTTTCACATTTTGAGCCACTGAGGAAATGGAACTCAGGACTGAGCTGAGGATGTGGGGAGCAGTTGAGGTTCTGGCCCAGGCCAGGAGGGGGCGCAGGTGGTGGAGGGACTGATCCTCAGGGACCTTCAGTGCAAGGGGAGGTGTGGGCAAGGCTACTACTCAGATGGCTTCAAGGCTGCGGCAGCAAGCTGGCCATTCTGGACAGTTGAGTGGGTGGAGGCGAAGGAGGACTGCTGAGTAAGGCAGGGGCTAGACCTGAGCTAGAGGGCACAGGATAAAATTGCTGCTTGATAGCCATGTCCCTTTGGGCAGAACGCTGAACTTCACTTAGCCTCATTCATGAAATGAAGATCCTGGTAGTTCATCCTCCCAAGGTTGCTATGACGATGCAATGAGATCAGGTGTATAAAAACACTTAGCTCCAGAGCTGGCCTGTATGCTTAATATCATTCTCCAGATGGGACACACGGTGGGAGCCAGGGGATAATGATTCTGATTTGGGTATCCATTGGGGAAAAACCATACTCCATTTTACATAGCCCTTTTATCACTCTGACCCCAACTTATCTGCTGGCTCCAGTTCCCCCACTTCTCCTCACTGCCAGCAGGGAGTATTTACTAGGAGCTTGGTGTTTGCATTTACTCTTTTATGTACATTGCTAATCATTTCAGTGATCGTCACCAGCACCATGTTTCAGATGAGGAACCTGAGGCTCTGAATGGTCAAGCAGCTTGTTCAAGCTCACATATCTGGAGAGGGGATGCAAGCCCAGGTTCATCTTGTTCCCTTTCCACTACACCTGCCTTGACCTCGAAGAACCTTCATGTATCTATGATGTTGTGCATGAAACTGTCTTGGCCTGAAAGGCCTTGTCCTAACTCCTCCAGGGAAGTCATCCTTAGGTAGAAGGTTTCTCCCACCTCCCTGCTCTCCTATCATTTCATATGTTTGGTCTTCACCAGAGCATCTGCTCCTTGGGCAGAGGAACCCTGTATGTTACCCACATTTACCCCACTACTGAGTCCATTCTTCAGCCTACTTCCTGCCCTCTAGAAGTGCTTAATAAATGCTGTGGAATAGCAAGCGATTGAATAAATGTTGGAAGAGTTAAGTGAAGAGCTGCAGAAAAATGAGCAGGACTTAAATCTGTCCTTCTTCGGGCTGTTTTCCCTGTGCAGCCCTCTGCTAAACTGGCACCCAGTGAAATCACTTACTCAGCACCTGTGTCCTTCCCTAAGAACGTCAGCTGTTGCAGGCTGGGCCTCAGCCCTCTTGTTCACTTCTCAGTCTCCAGCACCTAGCGCAATGCCTGGCATGTAATGAGCACTCAGTAAATACTTGTTGGATCAGTGAGTCAGTTGTACCAGCAGGGCTTCTGCAATTGACAGTCCTTTTGAACCCAGGAGCCTCTGGTGTTTTTATCAGTCTACTCTGTCTTCAAGGGCCCCCTCTCTGAGTGACTGGGAATAGTGTGATCTTCAGTGATTAGATCGTTACCCATAGGGTCCCTTCTAGCCACAAGCATCTGTGTTTTCTTCTGATGGAACTCTCTGAATGATTTGCCTTAGTTCTTTTCTGTGTGTTCGGGAGACAGAGCAGCTTTTGGAGTAAGGAGGGCTCTAAGCTCAACAAGCTTTGAAAATGTGTTGGAAGGCTCTTGAATAATTTTTTTTATTTTGTGCATTTTAAATGCATCACCTCTTTTTAGAAATGTGCTCATTTTTATATTTGCTCACTTGTAATTCTTTTAGTGGACCATGCAAATGCTGACATTAGTTGTGATCAATACATAGGATAGGATTTAGCAAGAAGGGATGTTTCCTAGCTCCCCCCTCCTCTAGTTTTGCTTTTGGAGGAATTGTTCCTTTAAAAAGCCTGGCTCCTGACCTGTTTGTGGCTGAGTAATCAGTTAGCAATGTCCTATACCGTAGTCCTGAAATATAGGCCCCACCTGACCAAGGGAAGGGGAGTGCTTAGGAGAGGATCGTGAAGGAGAAAAGAACATAAATAGTCTGTTCTGTGTCTATCTTTATTTGAGGACATTATGTAAAAGCCATCTATTGAGATGTCTAATTCTTTGATCAGAAAAATAAATCATGTATGGGCTTAACTTCCAAGTAGGGTCATTAGCTTTATGTCCATCATTTTTATGCACTGTTAAAATAATTATTTGGGGAAATGTGTATGTCCCATCTCTGTTTTGACAACAGAGGTTAGAGAAGTATGGTGAAAGAAAACTGTGTGGGAAGAAGAAGGCAGAGACAGGGCTGCAGGGTGAAGGAAGGCCACTCTTCACCCGGTCTGTTTCCTGAGTCCAGTTACACGTCAGCTGACAAGCACCTCTCTGTCCCTGCCTGATTCCTCCCTCTTCCCTTTGTCCCACCAGACCCAGGTTCCCTCTTGCTTTCCTTGTATCTCCTCTTGTTATAGACTGAATATTTGTGGTTCCTCCCCCACCCCCAACCAAATTCTTATATTCATGCTCTACCCCAATGTGTGGCATTTGAAGATGGGGCCTTTGGAAAGTGATTAGGTTAGATGAGGTCTGAGGGTGGGGCCCTCCGATGGGATCCAGGCCCTTATAAAAGACAATAGAGAACATACTGTTTCTCTCTCTCTGCCATGTGAGGAAACATCAGAAAGGCAGATGTGTGCAAGCCAGGAGCACAGCTCTCCCCAGAACTGACCATGCTGGGCCCCTAGTCTTGGACTTCCAGCCTCCAGAACTGTGAGAAAATACATTTCTGTTGTTTAAGTCCCCCAGCTATGGTATTTTGTTACGGCTGCCCATGCTGAGACACTCTTCGGCTCTCCTTCCCCACTCAGATATCTGGTCAGAACCTCAGAATGCGCCTGCTATCCTCAGAAACTAAGCTGAATTAACCTGCTGGAGCAAGCAGAGTCGGAGGGAAATAATGCCTTTCCTTTCCCAGATGTCTGCATTATTCTGCCAGGCATTGGGGGATGTACTACAGAGACCAGCTTCACAGGGAGTAGAACCCCCACGTTTGTTTTGTGTAGGATGGCCAGAGCTGACTCTGAGTTGCTCTTACTGCTTGCTTACTTATTTATTTATTCATAAATAACAAGAGGGCTCCCTTGCACCCTGCCACCTTGCTGGACCCTAGGCTGGGACAGTTCTGCTGTGGTCACACTCCCTCTCTCTCTCCCTCTCCTCTGCCTTCTCGGCACCAGCACCTGGGTACCCACTGTGCATCCATACCTGTTGGCTTTCCACGTGCCAATGCCTGCCAGCTCCCAGCACATTATTTCCTCAGCAGCTGGCACAGGATTTTTTTGGTTGCCAACTAGAAGCTCTGCTATTAAAAAAATTAAACTTGGCCTATCTTGAGTATCACATGTTTCCATCAAGACTTGGATCTGCATTCTGGCATAACTCACATGATCACTTGGGCACCTTTCTCAGGATGGAGAACCCAGTGTTCTTCTGGGCCTTGGACCACATTTTACCTGCTTATTCCACATGCAATTTCCAGCCTTGAAAAATCTGTGGTGCTTATGATTAGTTGAGGGCCAGTTAACCATCATCTTACTTGGTCTTACTGAATTTATTACCCTATTCAGTATTTCTTTAGCACTAGGTTGCCTTCTCTGATAGTTGGTGTCACTTCCATACTTTATATTGTAAATTCTCTGGAATAAGGTTCCTGTTTCTAAGATGTAATTAGGAGCTAATACACAACACTGAAACATGGATGGTTACTGCATGACTTCACATGAGGACGAGGCAGTTCCAGAAAGGATATCTTAATATTTATACACATCTGACTACTGTTCTTTGTATTTCACATACTGAAGAGTATGTGCAGTACAACCTTAGGTTTTCAACATCTGCAAACAAGAGGACATTGGGGTAGTTTAAAATAACTGCTGAAGGTGGGTTTTTCAGTATAATTTTTGTAGTTTATTTTATAAGAAGGGCATTAAAATTAGAAGATTTAATCATTGTGTAGCTTTGAGATCTTATTTGTGCTTTTTGTCATAGTCATTAATTTTTTATTCAGAATAATATATTCTTCACTGGAAAGCTAAGTAACCAGACCCAGAATTACTGCAACTTGACTGTGATTCAGGAATAAAGAATAAAATCCTGGAAGTCATTTAGGATGTAAAAAAAAAAATTCTAGTAAGGAGTATTTTAAAGCAGTCTGTGGTCTGTGTGAACTGATAAAGAAAAACCTATCATGTAGAAGACACTTCTTATATTTAAATGATGTCACTATTAGCCATACCTAAAAATGTATTTCCCTAACTTGGTACCTAAGTGCTGTAGTAAATATTGTCTTCTGGTTTCATCGTACATTTCTTTAGTAGCTGCAATTGTCTGGTACCTATTAATTGTCTGGCCTATTGTAATGAGTCTTTCAAACTGTAATGAACTTCACTTTCCCCATCTCTAGAATGAAAATGCTAGTGCCTTTCTCACAGGATTATTGCAGATTTTAAAGAGATAAGTCATATGGCTATATTCAGCCAAAAAGCTGTGCACATAGTGCATGAGATTTTTTAAAATTTGAATAACAATAATTATTCTTTTTCTATTACCTATAGACTTCATTTGGATTTCATCAGCTTTTCCATTAATATCTTCATTCTCCTCTGGAATCCAATCTAGGCAATGACATTGCATGTGGTTGTCATGGTTTCCCTGCCTTCTTTGATGTGTGATGGTGTCTCAGTCTTTACTTGTCTTTCATGATTTTGACGGTCTTGAGGAGTACTGGCCAGATACCCTGTAGAATGCCCCCCAGTTGTCCACATGATTAAACAGGGCCTGGGGAAGAATGCCACAGAGGTGGGGTGCCCTTCTTGTCACTTCATATCAGGGACACCTGATGTCACTGGTGAGAGTGACCTTAATCACTCGGCCGGTGTGGTGTTCGCCGGGTTTTTCCCCTGTGCAGTTTCTGTTTATCCCTTGCCCTACTCTATTGAATCTTTGGAACTGGAACTGGGTTGCTTAATGTAACCCACTCTTGAGAGGGAGGGTGATAAGCTCCACCTCCTGGACGGAGGAGTTTCTACCTGTATTATTTATAGTTCTGTAGGGAAGATTTGTGAGGCACTATTTTATCACTAATAAATTATTATATGTATATAAAATGATTTAACATCTTAAGTAATTTTCCAAAATTCTTGTAAAAATATACTGCCACCATAAATCATGCAATTGGGCATGTACTTGACAGGGAGAAACTGAATCTGGTGGAAGAAGCTGTCCCTGGAATCAGGTGCTTATACGATAGAGCAAACTGGAGATGAGAGGTGCATAGGTAATGGTTCTCATCTGTGTTCAAAATGGGAGACTGCTGCAAGTATGTCAAGCTTCAAATTGTAAAAACACTGAGACATCATGATTGTATCTAGAGTGCCTGTATCTGCATGACTAAAATGTGCATACATCTACATGATTCTTAAGATTCTGACTTCCATCTTCAGGAACACAGAGTGGATAGCACCTTGGAAACCAGCCAGGCGGTGTTCTTTTGAAGAACCTGAAGCACAGAGAGGGCATGGGTCTTTCCCAGCACTCCAAAGCTAGCAGGTGGTAAAGTGGGGCCAGAACCTCGGTCTTCTGCACTTTGACCCTGTGACCCAGTTCTGCTCCTCACAGGTGCCACTTGCAGGAACCTGGGCTTAAACCCCACTTGGCTCTTCCTCTACAGCTTTCCTGAGTTATTTCAGAATACAGAATTTCTTATCTCCAGGAAGCTGTCACAGATTTTGATTTTTAAATTGTACTATTTTCTACTGTGTATGTTGTGTTTACATTTTTTTTCCCTAGAGGATGCAGTCTTAAAAATTAAAATGCAGCAAAAACTATTAAATACTGATAATATTTTACACTTGATTTCTTTCACATTTTGGGTAGTGTTCATTTACCTTGTAAAAAAGTTCTGTCCCTAAATGTATTGAAATCACATTCAAGATCCTAGCATGCAGACCAGAATGCATTTCTGTGACTTGGGGGCTTCGATTCTCAGCCTTATACAACTGATTGAAGTAACCAGTCAAATGTGAAGATGTCCCACCCACTGTAAAAAGGCTACCTTTATTAAAATATCACTCAAAGTACCCACCAATTAGGAGAGATATAGGCACCCTATGTTCATTGCAATATTATAATAGCCAAGATATGAATGCAGCCTAAGAGTCCATCCATGGATGAATGGATCAAGAAGATGTGGTATATATATATAATGTATATAATACAGAATATGGCTCACATAAAAAAGAATGAAATCTTGCCATTTGTGACAACATGGATGGACCTAGAGCGTATTATGCTAATTGACAGAGAAAGACAAATACTGTACAATTTCACTTATATGTGGAATCTAAAAAACAAAACTAATGAACAAACAAAACAGAAACAGACTCATAGAATCAGGAAACAAACTTCTGGTTACCGGAGATGGGAGGGGTTGGAGTGTGGGCACACAGGTGAAGGGGATTAAGAGGTACAAACTTCCAGTTATAAAAAAAGTAACTCATGGGGATGTAATATGCAGCATAGGGAATATAGTCAATAATATTGTATTAACTTTGTATGGTGATATAGATGGTAACTAGACTTACTGTAGGGACCATTTTATAATGCATAAAAATATCAAATCACTATGACTATACACCTGAAGCTAATTGGATATTGTATGTCAATTACACTTCAACTGAAAAGAAAAAAGAAAAAAAAATAGTATAGAATATATCACCTTTATTTGTTCTTCCTCACTCCAGGAAAATGGAAAGTTTGAGCAGAAGAACTGATTATATTATTCCAATATTTAGCAGCACTTTTGAACTGGAAAATTACATTGATGTGTTTTATGGTGCCTGAACATGTGTTGAGACTAAGCCTATTTTCTTATAGTTGGGGACACTATTGATTCCAAAATTTAAGAGAAGTATATTGTATATTCTTGGTTTCAGTGAATACTACCAGCACCTGCTTTGCATTAAATAAATGTTCTTGTCTTTTCTCCTTTAAACCAATAATTCTGCTGACTACAGTGATAGGTTGGCAAGTTAGGTCTTAAATTCCTTTAACTGATAAAAAAAATTATTTTTGATAGAAATAGCAGGTGTTTTCATTATAAATAAATGGAAAATAATATGGAAAAGACTTATTTCTTTTGTTCACATGCCTCTATCTGGGCCTGTGCTGAAGAATGCATATCCTGGTAACAGTGCTATGTCTCTTCTTCCTTTCTTGGCCTGCGTTCTCTGACATGAGTCAGCACTGCCGTTTCCTTATTTCTCTCGAACCACTTCTACTTTGGCCCCGTCAACCTGGTTTTTAGGCTCATAATTCCATCATTAGTGACAGTTGGGTCCCACTTGACTTACCCTCCCAAACTGATTCTCTGATCTTGCTTTTTAAACCTCTTTACTGCAGGTGAGTCCGTTGATGACAAATTTTTCCTTATCTTTTTAAAAATGATAAGGTGACCATGCTCTGTGTGCCATGAAATGCTGAGTATTCATAGACAAAGTTTGCTGTACATGAAACTTACCACCAAACTCTGTTGGGTGTTATCATAAGCATGTGAGCAATGTTATCAAACCCAGGAGTGAATGGTTCTCACAAGTGACTTTAGCTTGTATAATCTGTGTCCAGCTAAACCAGAGTTTTAGTTTTATTCTTCTACATCTATTTATAAAGAGTGTCAATGTTGGCAGTTTCTCTTGCCACTATGTACAGCAGGATTCCCAACTTAGATTCATAGATTTCTGTGCCTGTTTTAGGACAACATGACGCTTCTGAAATTGAAAGCTGAGTTTTATGTGTATAAACACTTTTCTGAGAAAAGTGACCATAGCTTTCATCGAATTTTCAAACATTTCTAAGGAGCCCTGTTGTTTGGGGTTCTTCCACACATACATGCATTCCTCCATACAGTCAGAGCTGTTGGATAGCACAAGGCTTGTGTTGACTTAACCATTGAGAAGATGTCTTTTTTCCCTCTTTTGCTGCCCTGCCCAGTCCATCTATCCCCAAACAGGGCTTTCTGTATTCTTACATTCCCTCTTCTATGTTCCTTTATTAGTTAGGATGATATAATATGCAAGTATAATTCAACAAATATATATTGCAGCACCAAAAGAAACCCAACATAGAGTGTCTTAAACAGTAGAGTGGATTTATGGGCTCAAGTAACTAATGTCAGAGGTTGCTCAGGGTTGATTGGTACCACAGATTTATTTCTCTGCATTTCTTTCATCTTTGCCCTCCTAGGTGTATTGGCTTTGTCCTCATGCCAGCTTCCCTCATGGTACCAAAATGCAGCAGTTTAAGTCCTGGTGTTGGCGATCATCCATCATCATCCAGGATGGTAGGCGCCTTCACTTCTTTCTGTCATTTAGTAAATCAGAGCCAGTTGGGCCATGGGGTTATCTGTGCACTAATTGACTTAGGCCTGTGTGGGGAAGTTGGGGTTCCTATGGCCAGGATCCTCACTGAACTTAAACCACCTGATGATGTAACTGGCCTGTTGCTAGGCTACCACTTCCACACCTTTAGGCAATAAGCTATTATTGTGCTATATAGAGAGCTCGGCCCAGTGCTCTGGGCGGGGGCAGAGACGCTGGTGCTCAACGTACCACCAGGAGAACAAGCCAGATAATAAACCCTTTCACCCCAAAGAACGTTCTGCTGTCATTTTCTTTGTTTGCACTGAATCCATAGCAAACTTTCCCCGGGCTGAAACCCATTGGCAAGACAATTGGCATAGTCGGCAGGACTCATTGTTGACCAAGGAAAAACACAAGCTGCCCTTAGGAGAGGGTGCTTCAGCAGGCTGCCCCTGTGAATGGGGAGACAGTGGATCATCCCCCAATGGGTATGTGGTCTGAGGTGGCTTGCCTCGTAGAGGACTGGGCCCCACCCCAGGACTGGAGGCAAGTGGAGGTGACACCTGAGAAAGTAGGGGTGGCCCTTGGTGTAGTAAGCAGATCCTTTGAGAAGCAGAGTGCCCGTGAGGCAGCAGGGACTGTGGGTTGGCTGCTTCTCACAGTATTAAAAAAGTCTACAGAGAAGACCCAAGAAATGGCAGCAGGGGAACGCGCGCTGCAAACTTCTGTGGATTCACTGAGGAGGGAAATGGCATTTATGTGAGAGGAGGTGGCATGAGAATGCGAGCTGCACACTTTTGTGGATTCCCTGAAGAAAGAGATGGCATTGATACAGGAGCATCGGCAGCAAGGAGCCATTGGAGATGAGACGGCAGTGCTGCCAGGTGTGCTGAAGGAGGAAGAGCCCATCAAGGCAAAAGACGAACTCCTGAGGGAAGCACAGGAGGAAGTGGTATGAGAACGTCAGCTGCGAAGCATCGAGCTGAAGGTAAGAGACCTTCTGAAGACTGAGGTAGCGTTGCTGCGAGGCACAGTAGAAAAGATAAAGGTTGTAGCAGAGGAGGCACTCGAGGGAGGGGAGAGAAAGGTGCCATCAGCCCCAGAAATGGAGGAAATGGGGAAGGATGAAGGGGTGATGCTGGAGGCACCGGCCCTTCCTGTATTGAAAGCACGCCCAGTGGTTGTAAAGAAAATAAAGACCCAGCAGCTGAAGGTTCCCCAAGGAGAGGAGCAGCCCCCTCCCCAGGTCATGGAGCAGAATATGCCCTGCCCCTATACTCAGGCTGAGCTGGTGGATTTTGGCTCCCAGTTTGGGCAGAAGCCCTCGAAGTCAATATCAGCTTGGCTCCTGCGTCTGTAGGACTTAGGGGTGGATGGAATTGTTCTGTCGGGGTCAGAAATGGGAAAGCTGTCTTCCCTGACAGTGCAGCCTGCCTTGAGGCAGCGATTACAAAATGTGCATCAGACCTCAGGGAGTCACACCCTCTTCGACTGGCTCATGGCTGCACTTTGTGCTGAGTGGCCCAATCCAGGTGATCTACCATCCTCTCCTGTTAGATGGCAGACATATGCTGAACTCCAACAGGTGCTATGAGAGCTAGGCATGAGAAATGTGATCTATAGTCCAGAGAATTATGGCCCAGATGAAGAGATTTTCACTACTGGGATGAGAAATATTGTACTTCAAACAGCTCCTACATCCCTCTTTGGGTCTCTAGTGGCCATTCTTTCCCCTCACTTAGAGCATCCCGTAAGCAAGGTGACACATACAGTAGCAGACTTAGGAGAGGCTGAAGCCACGAGAATTCAGAAAGAAGTAAGACCTTTTACTCACAAGAAGAATTTACAGGGCTCCATGAAGGTTATGAGAACCCAGATGTGGGTTGATTTAATATGGGCAGGAGCAGATGGAAGGAAATTAGATGGGAAGTCAAATAGGACCTTACTAGAGCTATGGCAACAGCTGAAACCAGAGCAGCAGTTCCAGCCATTAAGACCAAAGAGGCAGAGATCAGAGACAGAGCCACGAGTCCAGCCTGTGTGTTTGCAAGACTTACTGCTGGAAAGAGAGCCAACCTCCCTTGAGCCCACACAGGAAGGTGATTGGGGAACATGGTTTGACTGAGGGGAAGGTCAAGGTATCTGCCCTGAGGGACTGGGGGGATCAGAGACCACATGTTGAAATAGCTATCCATTGGTCCCCAGTGAACATACAATGTGTCCTGGCTCTGGTGGACACTGGGGCTGAATGTTCACTGATTCATGGTAACCCTGAGCGGTTCCTCAGGACCCCCGCTATCATAGATGGATACAGGGGTAAGGCTATCAGAGTGAAGCAAGTCCAAATTCCTTTGGGAATAGGGTGTCTACCCCCAAAAGAGTATACCGTCTATATTTCTCTTATCCCTAAGTATATTTTGGGGATTGATATCCTGCAGGTCTATGGTTGTCGACCACTGCAGGTGAGTTCACACTGAGAGTACGTGTGGTGAAGGCAGTTCTGAGGGGACATGCTAGGCATCCGCCCATAGCTTTGCCTGTACCTCAGTGGGTGACTAATACCAAACAGTACAAACTCCTTGGGGGGGCATAAAGAGATTGGAGAAACTCTCGAGGAGCTGAAAAAGGTGGGTATTATTAAAGCCCACCCATAGTCCATTCAATTCCCCATTGTGGCCAGTAAAAAAGCCAGATGGCTTCTGGCATATGACTGTGGATTACAGAGAACTGAATAAGGTCATACCCCCTATGCATGCTGCTGTCCCCTCTATTGCAGGCTTGATGGATACTCTCAGCCATGAACTAGGAACATATTATGTGGTAGATCTTGCTAATGCCTTTTTTTCCACTAGCATTGAGCAGGAAAGTCAAGAACAGTTTGCCTTCACGTGGGAAGGACAGCAATGGACTTTCACCGTCCTCCCACAAGGATACCTCCACATCCCCACCATCTGTCATGGACTTGTAGCCCATTACTTGGCTACATGGGAGAAACCACCAATGGTGCGGCTGTACCATTATACCGATGATGTCATACTCATGTCCGATTCCCTTTAAGATCTAGAAGGTGCAACACCTAGACTGCTGCAATATTTACAGGAGAAAGGATGGGCTGTAAACAGCACCAAAGTTCAGGGACCTGGTTTGTCTGTCAAATTCTTGGGGGTCGTCTGGTCAGGTACGACCAAAGCGATACCAGAAGCAGTTATAGATAAAGTCCAGGCCTTTCCTACCCCCACAACTGTAGCATTGCTACAGGAGTTTTTAGGTCTTCTAGGCTACTGGAGAGTGTTTATCTGGCACTTGGCACAAATTCTGAAGCCATTATAGAGGTTGGTATGAAAGGGCATCAGGTGGGACTGGGATGAGACATGTGCATCTGCCTTTACTACAGCAAAACACGCAGTCAAGGCCATGCAGGCCTTGAGTGTGATAGACCCATCAAGGCCCTGTGAGCTGGACATTCATGTCACTGAAGACGGTTATGGCTGGGGTCTCTGGCAGAGACTTGAATGAACTCGCCAACCCATTGGATTCTGGTCACAACTCTGGAAAGGGGCAGAGGTACAATACAATTTGATAGAAAAACAACTGGCTGCCATGTATCACGTCTTGCTGGCTACAGAACCCATCACTGGAATGGCCCTGATAAAGGTAATAACCACCTATCCCATTTTGGGATGGGTACAAGACTGGACCCAAAAGCCAAGGAGTGGCATGGAACAAACAGCCACACTAGCCAAGTGGGGTGCTTACCTACAGCAGCGTAGTGCCCTCTCTAGTAGCCCCTTGAGTGAAGAACTCCAGCGTGTGTTGGGGCTGGTGACATATACTAGTGAAAAGCAGGAAGAACTTGCTTTTGAACCATTAGTAGCAGAGAGTCCCTATAGGGAGGGAAGAGCCCCTATACCCAAAGATGCATGGTACACAGATGGCTCCAGCCGTGGGCAGCCCCCAAAATGGAGGGCCATAGCTTTCCATCCTAAGAATGAGACAATATGGATGGAAGATGGTGAGGGGAAGGGCAGCCAATGGGCAGAGTTGCGGGCTGTGTGGCTTGTGATCAGCCAGGAGCCCTCCCCTATAGTTGTCTGCACTGACAGCTGGGCTGTCTATCGGGGCTTGACCCTGTGGTTACCAACCTGCTACCATGTGAACCTGCTGGTTGGCCACTGACCCTTTGGGGGCAAGAACTGTGGCAAGACTTATGGGCCTGTGGTCAGACTAAAATAATTACAGTATACCATGTGACAGGTCATTTGCCACTGGCATCCTCAGGAAATGATGGAGCAGATAAATTGGCCCAGATATATTGGTTAGAAGGAAAGCCTGCCTCTGATGTAGCCCAATGGCTACATCAGTGTTGCATGTGGGGCAAAGGACAATGTGGGCTGTAGCCCGTCAGTGGGGCTTGCCTTTGACCTTCGAAGAAGGTAGTAGAGCCCGGCAGGAATGTGTTGTGTGCTCCAAAAGGGACTTACACTGAGTTCCACAGCAACATGGAACAATAGCTAAGGGGCCTATACACCTCTTCAGGTGGCAGATAGACTATATCGGGCCTCTACCTGTGTCAGAAGGATATCGGTATGCGATGACCTGTGTGGACACAACTACTGGACTTCTGGTTGCTTTTCCTACCTGTTGTGCAGACCAGCAGATGACCCAAAGAGGTCTGGAGCATCTCTTTGCTGCCTCTGGCCGACCACAGGTAATTGAGAGTGATCAGGGCACCCATTTTACTGGACATACACTGCAAGAATGGGTGCGGCAGGTGGGAATCAAATGGAAGTTTCATGTGCCATACAATCTTACCACAGCAGGCATGACAGGGAGGCACAATGGCTTGTTAAAATCTGGACTAACGTCAGATACCAATAGTCTGCAGGGATGGTCAGTCCGCTTATGGAGCATGCTAGGACGTTTGAATGAGAGACCCCAAGAGGAAGCCCTGAGCCCTGTAGACAGACATGTTAACACTTACAGCTGCCTCCCCTATACAACTGCAAGTGCAAACCAAGGAAGAATCACTGATGCCGAGGTTCGGCCACCAGAATAACATCTTGCTGCCAGCACCAACTGCACTGAATCCCGGAGACTCCATCGAGTGGATATGGCCTTGGACCTTTCGACACATGGACCAACGATGGCTGGCTCTCTTGGCACCTTGGGGACAAGGCCTGGAAGCTGGCCTCCTGTGAATTCCTGGAATAAACAGCAGAGTGGCCGCCATAGGTCACAGTAGTATATCCTGAACGGCCAGAAGGTAGGAGCATCTTACTGGGGAGTTTTGTTTTATCATTATGGCCAGTGAGTTCACCTCCAGTAGCATTATATATAGACCCTTCAGTAACCCCCACGGGGAAAGGAGTAAAAGTATGGTATACTAGACCTGGAAGGGACCCCCCTTCCTGCTACAGTCCTATCACAAGACCAGTCTCTTGCATGCATCCTACCTGATGGACAAGATTTGTCTATGTTGGTGTCGTTAAAACATGTGTCTTATTTGCCTCTAAAGTCTTTGTTATTAAGAACCTCCTTTGGCTTGAGGATTATTATAATTTTTGTTACCTGTATCTTAATTTTTATTATCTCTTGAGTTTTTATCCTCTGCTGCTGTTGTGGAATCTGGTTACAGTGCTCCAGCTTTCTCGCACAGGGACCATTGTGGAAGATGGAAAGCGTGTAGATTGTAAGGCAAGAATCCCGGAGGGGTGGAGTGTGGGGAAGTTGGAGTTCCTAGGCCAGGATCCTCACTGAACTTAAACCACCTGATGATGTAACTGGCCTGTTGCTAGGCTACCACTTCCACACCTTTAGGCAATAAGCTATTATTGTGCTATAGAGAGCTCGGCCCAGTGCTCTGGGCGGCAGCAGAGATGCTGGTGCTCGACCTACCACGAGGAGAACAAGCCGGGTAATAAACGCTTTCACCCCAAAGAATGTTCTGCTGTCATTTTCGTTGGTCACATTGAATCCATAGCGAACTTTCCTGGGGCTGAAACCCATTGGCAAGACAGCCTGTGTCACCACCATACCTGAATAAGTCATGGAGACAGTTGGGAAGAGATTACAAAGTTTGGTTTATGCTGGTCAGGGTCTACTTTTAGGACTTGGGCAATTCCAGCTCGTGTGGGTATGTGTGCCAGCAGGAAAGACCCTGAGTATCAGCTAACCATATTTATTATAGCCCTTAAATTAAGGGGGGTGCTGGCATACAGCTCTTGGTATCTGATCATGCTGTGGAGATAGGATTTTTAGTTCTGTAGAAGATGGGAATTTATTGTGTTCCCTAAAGAAAGTTACATGAAGCATTAGTTCCTTGGGATGTCCTATCAGTCAGACTTCTTCTGCCAGAGAAACAGACCTAGTAATTAATATACATACACACATGCATATTTATTTGTTTATTTAAATATTATTAATATTAAATTAAGATTTTTTTATTTATTTCAACGAATTGGCATATGTGATGTGGAGCTGATGCTGTAGTCTTGAGGCAGATTTATTCTTCCTTCAGAAACCTCAGTTTTGTTTTTAAGGCCTTTCAACTGATGGGATGAAGCCCATGCCCATTACCGAGGATAATCTACTCTACTCAATGTCCCCCAGTTGTGGATGTTAACAAGATATACAAAATCACCTTCACAGCAACACCAAGTCTAGTGTTATATGGAGTAGTGGCTACTGCAGCCCAGCCAGGTTGACGAGCAGAAGTAGTAGTCACAGATGTTGATGACTGTAAGGCCAAAGAAGGGATCTGTGGTTGAATAAATCGGAGAAATGTTGTATTAAACATTGCTCTAGGACTTTTCATTCTCATGTGCTGGAATACATTGTGGGTTTGAATTATTTCTCAAGCTTATTTGATCAAGGATTTTTTTGTTGCTGTTCCCCTGTGGAATATCTCATCAGAGTAGTGTTTCACAGAATACATTTTGGAGAAAACTTGGTTCAACTATGACTAAAAAGAAGGACTTTATTATAATCATGTTTGATTTCGTGTGTATGTTTCTGTTGTTTGTGCTCTTAAACGTATGAATGGTGTTCTTCCTCTGTTAAATTGTAAGCCCCTTTGGGATCAAATTTTGTGTCTTCACAAAGTGGAAATTTAGTAATGTTGGCTGAGAAATATTCTTTGATAAATGAGTGGTTATTAAGTCTTGGGTTAATTATCCTTATATTTGCTCAGAGATATCACTTTCCCTTGGAGACGTTAAAATGTAATAGCTTTAAAATGTTTGCTCCCCTTTGAACATGTTCTCACTGTGGGGACTGGCCAGTGAGACCGAGTGGCTTCTTAATGTGACAGGCTCTCACTTTCTTCCACTTAGGACAGGTTATTTAAACCCATAGAAACATGTAAAAGAAAAGAAAAGAACAGGACAAGTTAAGGTCCTGAGAGTGAGTCTGGCCTTGTCTGTCTGGTTTGGTTTTACTCTCGTCTCATGATCACCAGCACATGGCCTCACTCTCAGGGCTGCTTGGCACATGTCGTGCCCGACTCTTAGAGGACACAGATGTCTCCTCTTAACTCTGCTTAAATCCCTTCTTATCGTGGAGACATATTGTTAAACCAGACAGCTCAGATTTGCTCTCCTGTAACCTATCAGAAATGTCATGTCATCTAGAGATGCCCTAGAGTCTAATGTGGCTTGATTTGGCCAAAGAGTATGGCCAGTAATGATGTTGTGGGGAGATCCATTTGCCTGGAAGGAAGTGGGGCATGAGACACAGATATTATCACTGGTATGTCCCGAGTATGTGAGCTGTACCTCGGATCCCTGCCAAATCATCTGGGCTGCTTCCTGTATGGGGTCCACCCCAATCTGTCCACATTGATGTTGTGAACAAGTAAAAATATCTTTTGAAAACAATAAAATGTCTAACTTAATTAGAAAGGTACTAGTTGAATCTGAAGAGATTATTGTTTTAAAATGACCAGTTTGACTGAATTCAACCAGATTACTCAAAAGCCAGTTTGTGTGTGTAGACATGAAAAAGTGGACCTGTTAGTTTCCTGTTCCTTTCCTCACTGTGTAAAAGAAAAAGAGGCTTTAAGGCTCCCCTCTGTCAAGGAGTTGGAATGAAGTCCAGCCATGTAAAACTTAAAATGTTTCTTCTCCCAAGGACAGAGACCATCCTGAAATTGTCTGCTTTGCTTGGGATAATAGCCTAAAAACTGAGAAGAACGAGCCTTAAAATTTTTTCACCAGATTATAGAATGAATAATCTAAATGTTATTACATTTTATAGATAATACAATATATATGTGCACTTATATTTATTATAAATAAATAGATTTAAATATATTAAATATCTAAATAATTATAAAATAGTAAATTTTGTATCGAGTGTAGCAATTTTGGAAATGATAAACGAAAGGCAGACAATAAAACTTGCTTTTAATCCTATAACCCAGAAATGATAACTATTCAATTATGCTCATTCTTTTTGTATTTGTGTATATATGCATATAATTGCTTTCAACTAATTGTTTATTTCCCCAGACAATCTTTTTAGGACCTTAAGTTTAGTGTTTTATATCTTTAAGAATATATTTATCATTGATTGATGTTTAATATGCTTTTATGTAATTCATATGACCTATAAAAACATATATAATGTGTTCTTTCATTGAGTATCCAAAATCATGTACGATAATAGCATTTGAACTTTAGCAGCTGTGTACTATGAGCAGGCACATTATCTTAATGTCCTCAATTCCCATAATGCCCTGCCATGTCACATTTACTAGGTCCCAGACAAAATAGCTAGGATATAATGAAATGAAATTGTGAGCAAATTGGCCATGCACACAACTTTGATATTCAGGACTTGACAGAGGTGATTCGGGGTGCTTTCACAGTTCAGAGGAGGATGTGCCTACAGCGTCAGTGGGGCTGCAGAGCCAGGAGAGAGAGTCTTACATCTCGTCCTACCTGATGGAAGGCATGACACCCTTCTTTAAAGAAGGAAGATTCTCTCCACAGACTTTTCTTAAGAATCAGGTTTGTTTCTGAAAATGGCCTCAAAGTGGTATCAGAGGATCCAAATTGGTGGCTTTGAGGTTAGCTGATAGCACATTATGTTTTGTTATCTGTTATCTGTTCCTATGGACTCATTACATGCCTGCTTTGTATTTCTAGAAGAATGCTCACATACTGAAGGTTCAGCCCCATTTCTCAGTAAATGCTTCTCTCTGTCTAGTGTCTCCATTCCCACAGCATGATTTTTCTTCCTCAAATCTGCTTCATTCTTCATCCTTTCTATTCTTACCTGGGTCCCATTTTACCATCTCTGTCTCCTTCCTTTTCTCTGTCAGTTTTCCATTGTTTGTCATACCATTGACTTCTGTCCTGACTTCATTTTATCTTCCACTCTGACCTTCAGTTCCTGCCAGCTAATACCCAATTCTGAGCCCTATCCTTGAGTTTCCTCATATTTTTTATGCTCTTTACCTAGCACTTCTCAGACCCTGAATGAAGTGTGACTTTTCTTAGAAGACTGCCCTGACTTTGTAACTTCTTGGACATTCTTTGCTGTTGCTTGCTATATTTAGGTATAACTTCAGTTTCAAGAGTGGAGGGCATTCCATGTCTTTAAGAAATATAAAGTGGGTAGTTGCACTTTGTATTTTCCACTCCTTTTAGCTGTACTTTCATGAAGTGATTACCAGTGGAAAGGCTCTTGCCTTGTGAATGGTCTAATTATATCTTACTCTTCGACAGTCTGTTGACTCTGCACAAAGGCCTTTGACCAAGACTGACATCCAGTCCATTCTGCACTGACTGGGCCACTCCATTCCAGAGGAACAAGTGTCTATTTTGAATTCTTCCTTCAGGGTCATTCAGTCTAGCAGAAGTCCTGTCTACATGTGTGTCCAAGTTGATATTGCAAATATGCAAGTGCACTGGAAGTAATAAACTGCAAGACAGTAAGGAAAGGCAGCTACCTAAAAAGGCCCATTTGGTGTGTTTGCCCTGCCCAAGGCAGGGAGGAAGGCAAGGCTGGGTTTTTTTCTTCATTTAGCTTCTTTTTAAAATAAAAAAAACAAGGAGTCAATTTTACTTCTTTTTGTGGTCTGTGCTTTTCTTTAACTCTCTCCCTCTCCTTTCTGCTTAGTCTTCATCTCCCTTTAAGTGCTTCTAAATATCAAATCTAAATAAGTAGGAATATGACACACAGCTGGGATGGAAAGGAAATTTCAATATACAGTCACTAATGGAGGTTTCCTGGCACATACACTATTGAGGAAGCTTGTACTTTTCCAGTTCATGTTGTGGGGTGTAAGTATGTGACTTTGCAGTTTGGAGTTTGGGGTTCACTGGCTTGTTTCTTACCCCGTCTTCAGTATTTGTGTCTCCTTGCCGCTAATGAACTCAGATTGGATGGGAGAGGGCAGGAAATAATTACGAGTTCAACTCATGCATCTATGTACATTTCCTTTTTCTCTATGACTGCTTTACTTCTCGGAGTTGTGTTAGCATAACAGAAGGCATCTGAGCTAGGGCAGAGTAATGGGATGCCAAGGCACAGACATAATTATAGGATGCTAAGGCATCAGCATATTCATGGTGACTCTGGGAATTACTTCCCAAATCTGCAGTCATACACTTTCCAAGAAAGGATTTATTTGGAGATGTATTTAAACCTTGTCAAAGTTATATGTCTTGGCTTCTTCAGTTGGTTTACTTGGGGACTCTGATCGTTGGCTGCTGAAGGGCAATCTGTACATAGAAATATAGAGCTCATGCTGTAAATTGTATGGCATGCTGTAAGCCATGGAACAGTGAGTGTTTGCTTTTATATATTTTTATTTAGTATGTAGAAGTATGGGAGAATACAAATAAGACTGCTTCCTTATTTGGACCCTCATGATATATTTAAGATGAGCATTTTCTTACATATTTTCACTGGATCTCTCTATTTAAACAACTTTATTTTATTTATTTATTTATAATTTTTTATTAAGGTATTATTGATATACACTCTTATGAAGGTTTCACATGAAAAAACACTGTGGTTACTACATTTACCCATATTATCAAGTCCCCACTCATACCCCAATGCAGTCACTGTCCATCAGTGTAGTAAGATGCCACAGATTCACTGTTTGCCTTCTCTGTGCTACACTGTTTTCCCCGTGACCCCTCACACCATGTGTACTAAACATAATACCCCTCAATGCCCTTCTCCCTCCCTCCCCACCCACCCTCCCACACCCCTCCCCTTTGGTAACGACTAGTCCCTTCTTGGAGTCTGTGAGTCTGCTGCTATTTTGTTCCTTCAGTTTTGCTTCATCATTATACTCCACAAATGAGGGAAATCATATGACACTTGTCTTTCTCTGCCTGGCTTATTTCACAGAGCATAATATCCTCCAGCTCCATCCAAGCTGTTGCAAATGGTAGGATTTGTTTCTTATGGCTGAATAGTATTCCATTGTGTATATGTATCACTGCTTCTTTATCCATTCATCTACTGATGAACACTTAGGTTGCTTCCATATCTTGGCTATGGTAAAAAGTGCTGCAATAAACATAGGGGTGCACATGTCTTTTTGAATCTGAGAAGTTGTATTTTCTGGGTAAATTCCAAGGAATGGGATTCCCGGGTCAAATGCTGTTGCTTATTCTGAGTTTTTTGAGGAACCTCCATATTGCTTTCCACAATCGTTGAACTAGCTTACATTCCCACCAGCAGTGTAGGAGGATTCCCCTTTCTCCGCATCCTCGCCAGCATTTGTTGTTCTTAGTCTTTTCGATGCTGGCCATCCTTACTGGTGTGAGGTGATATCTCATTGTGGTTTTAACTTGCATTTCCCTGATGATTAGTGATGTGGAGCATCTTTTCATGTGTCTGTTGGCCATCTGAATTTCTTCTTTGGAGAACTGTCTCTTCATATCCTCTGCCCATTTTTTAATAAGGTTATTTTTTTGGGTGTTGAGGCATGTAAGTTCTTTATATATTTTGGATGTTAACCCCTTGTTGGATATGTCATTTACAAATATATTCTCCCATACTGTAGGATGCCTTTTGTTCTGTTGACGGTGTCCTTTGCCATAGAGAAACTTTGTAGTTTGATGTAGTCCCATGAGTTCATTTTTGCTTTTGTTTCCCTTGCTCAAGGAGATGCATTCAGGAAGAAGTTGCTCATGCTTATATTCAGGAGATTTTTGCCTATGTTGTCTTTTACAGTTTTATGGTTTCATGACTTACATTCAGGTCTTTGATCCATTTTGAGTTTACTTTTGTGTATGGAGTTAAACAATAATCCAGTTTCATTCTCTTGCATGTAGCTGTCCAGTTTTGCCAACACCAGCTGTTGAAGAGGCTATCATTTCCCCATTGTATGTCCATGGCTCCTTTATCATATATTAATTGACCATATATGGTTG